>OY720464.1:32075652-32430652 GCA_963082715.1 Harpalus rubripes
TTGATAGTATTTATTATTATTATTTTCCCAATAATCACAAAGTCAAAATTATTTGATGGCACGTCTATGACCTCATTAAACATTTCTTTAGAAAAATGGCACGTTGATACGTAAAGGTTCGCCATCCCTGGCCTATATAATATAACATCCCGATATTATCCAATCAAACAGCAATATCAAACTGCATCTATCTTCCCATCACTATTTTCTTACGTGAAACGAAATATAGTAGAGTTTACAATATTGCATCGTAAATTGAATTCAGCTGCACCTTATTTTCTGTATGCTCTAGTAATATACTATACAGAAATACGAATTTATTTATAATTTCACTACGAACTGAAGCGTATTGAAGTTTCCTGTCTTAAAACTAAATATAAACCACTTTCTTCTAATACATTTATCACAAGGAATTCACATTATTGGCACACTTTCATATCTTGATTCTCCGTAACTTTTTGAACTATTTGCCAAATTTAATGCATTAGTAAATGCAATTACCATTATAAAATGATGATAAATGACCGAACAACTGCTGAGGAATAAAACAGAAATAAAACATGATGTTCTTCTTGATCTAGTTTGAGGCTTACTAATGTCTCTATGATTGATACCCGAGAAGTATGCTATTATCACATATTTAAAATTAATTTAGAGACAATTAACATTCTTGTTGGCATTTACCAATCCAATTTAGAGGCTGGATGCCATCAAGTTACAAGAACACGGAACACACACGAAGACAAAAGAGTTTTTTGATATGTTGCCAGTAGCGGAACTTAGTCCGTTTCTTAAACAAAGAAGAGTGGTTTTAAAATTTGGCGACAAATGAGATAATAATATAATTCTGTATTTTACACTTACATGCATAGAAATCGATCACTTCGCCGTTGTGAATCTAATTATTTTTATGTCTCATTAAAGTATTATGAACTGTTTATTGCTAGAATACGGTGTATATAAACATATCTATAACAACCGGGGCATTCTATGAGGGCATAATAGTTCATTGTGTTCTCATTATAATCTGATCATCCTTTATGGACTTTAAATTAGAAATAATATGAACGGTAAACAATGAATTTTTTTCTTTTTAATTAGGTATAATTATTACAATAATAATAAGGATTGATTACAACAATTAATATAATAAGAAAACAGCTTTGAAAGCACAACACAGAAATCATTTTTAATTTAATTATAATACTTAAAATTGATTATGAAAAGGGCCTTAAAAAGCAATTTACTTTCACCACACATGTAAATAGTAAGAACGTCGAATTGCAGACTGAAATGCTTCGCATTGATTTTTGACAGATGACGGATCACTAACTTTTTTGGGGACGATATTTATCCACATTTGAATTATTTTTGATGTTATTTACCGTCACATGTTACACATCCAAAAGCAGTACAAATTCTCTAAAATGTAATAATATTCAGAAAAAAATGCATAAGAAATACAGAACTGAGATCTGTCATGTGAAAACGAACCTCAAAATATAATACTTACATCTTCTACAGACGAGAATGGAATAATTAGGGGAACATTTATGCGTTTGTCTTCCTCAAAGTATGCAGAAGCATTCAAAATAATTTCTTTCCACCATTTCAATAAAATATCTTCCGAAACATCAAATTCACCCATTCCATCATCTTCAACGATATAGAACGTTGATGTTTTAAAAATAAATAAATGTTGATAATAAACAAAACAATTAAACAACATCCTTAGCTAAGCCAAAGCTTAAACATTATTGTAACCAAAATTATTATAAATGAAAACATATTTCACATACTCTAGTGAGACATTTATCCCTCGGGCCGGAGGCCCTCGGGCTAAATACTCGTCGCCCTCCTGGCATTACCATCATCGTAACGCCCTTGGTACATAATAGTTATTTATGTAACAAGTGTGTAAAGTAGTACTTTTTTGGTCGAGTGCGGAAATTGTAGCACGAGACAAAAAATACTATTTTACACACGTGTTGCATACAACATTTTTCCTACAACCGAAATGGTATTGATGTTTCTCATAATACTGAGTGTACAGGCATCCAGCAGCTTCAAATACTGTTTCTCATAACACTGTATAAAATGTAACTTAAACACTTGGAAGAATCACAGACAGACGATGATTAGTCTTTTATAATGTACAAATTGTACATTTAATATTAATATTAAAAATTAGCTTAGGTTAGAATACAAGTCAAAAAATGTTAATGTTCTTAAAAATTAGATTAGTACTCAATCTGTTAAAAAAATATTAGATTTGTTTCATTTACAGTGTATATTCATATTTCTTAATAAATTGTATTACTTTCATTATTATTTACTACCTAATTATATACTTGATATAAAAATTAACCGAATTTTAATGTTGCCTAGCAACGCTTATTTACTTTTCAAGCACTAGTGCGTGAAAAGTACTTTTTAGGCACTAGTGCTTGAAAAGTGACACTTTACACACTGTAATAAGTACATGAAAAATACTTTTCACGCACGGTTGTAGGCAAAATACTATTTTAGAATCTAGATCTTAAATTAAAATAAAACTTATGCTGTTTGAAAGATTATTTATTATGCTGTAACATGAGCCCACATTATCAAGACTGCTTATTTTTTATCAAGTGTAGTAATGCAGAACCCGATATCAAAAACAGCGCATATACGTGGTTGCTATCACGAATATAACACAGTCAAACACAGTTTTGACAGATTGCAGTTGCACATAATTCATTTTTCAGTATTGTATCAGTTTCTTAGTTAATTATTAAAATTATATTAATTTGTTTCTTTAATTTAATTTTAGAACTTTTCGTTTGACAAAACGAGGTTCTTGTTAAAGCGTATTAAATGATCTTTCAAACAGCATAAGTTTTATTTTAATCTGACGGCGATTTCCATGCACATAAGTGTAATTCCAAGCAAAAAAAAACATTATATTACAACAATAAAACCGTGTCCATCAGATTCAAATTGATTACAACAATGATTAAGCGATTACAATAATAATGATATAATTTCCATTTAGTATACATAGTGAAAATTGAAATGGTCAAACTGTGTATTAAAAGTTAATGTTAAACGATGCAATCAAAGAAAGTTATGATTAATTATGCAGCAAATTTAATTCTAAATAAATTAATGTACGCAAAATCTAAATGTTACATCTAAATATTAATAATGTGGTGCAAATTGATTACATCTTAAATTCTTCGAGAAAGGTTTATGCTAATGTATTGGCGCGAATGGCGTGAGTTATTTAAATGTATTTCCGGTGTAATTTTAAAATAAGTAGGCATAATTTTAAAGTTTGACTACCGAAAATTATATATGCATCGAGAACGAAACACTTTAAAGGTCCATAAAGCTATAACCACAGTAATTTGTACCCGAATTTCTATATAAATTACACAGCACTCTAATAATAATTTAGTATAATTGGAATTTATTCCAAACAGTCTGTTGATAATAATTGAATGTAGCTATTAGCATTTCCGTTCAAAATTAACCTATACGATTTAGCAAACAACCTTTTCAATTCTTCTAAGGATGTCAAAAGTGTGTGCAAGATGAATTTTGACCCGGATTGTCACTGGTGAAACTCATTATCAGAGCCGCTCCGTGGGTAAGGCGCCCCCCCCCCCACCCTATGATGAAATATTTGCAAATTACCACACGTTTTAAAGTTTAAACTATACTTTTATTCTTCAAGAATGCTAGATTTAATATATTAAATTTTCTTAGATTCATTCTTGTAATCAATAGGTTATAATCAAAATCGTTTGTTGTAATCAACAATTTTACAATTATAATTTGCAATATAAGAATGAAAGAAAATTATCTGTTTGGCGGGATATTTCTTTTACTTTTTAATTTTTAATAATAAATTAATATCGGTAGGAAATAAAAATATAATTATTTCACTAAATTTCAGAATAGACCTTTTCATTTTAAAGATAGAAGATGTGCGCAATGGGGATCTGCGCTCTGCGCATACTAAGAACAACTGGGGTCCATGGCGTGTGTTTCTGAAAAAATTAGACGTGAGAAAAATCTCAGACAACTTTAAATAACATATCGAAAAAAGTTACAAAAGCTTTTATTGAAGCTAAAATGTCTAACGATGCAAATTTCACCGAAAATACAGGTATTTTAATGACTGCAATATTTTTGACGTTTCGTTTGACAACCCAACTGGTAATTGTTGGCGCCATTTTACTTACTATTTGTAGCGATAGAAAGAGATAGCCGTTAAATTGAAAAGGTCTATTGTATGCAAATCATATTAGATTCATTATGGGGTTCATTCTTGTAATCAATATTCTTGAGCTACAATCAATGTTGTAATCAACATTTTCAGTTATTTTTGCAATATAACGATGCTAGAAAAATAACGAACCTATTGATACGATAATTATTTTACTTATAACTAGAGTTCTAATGCAAACAAATTAAAAAATATATTGTTCACTTCTATCACGTTAATTTGTAAGTTGTACACTAATTTTGGATTTACGAATAAGAGCATTTTATAAAAATTTACTATTATTTACTTTGCTGTCTTGAAACGGCGCCCCTCAAAGTCAGGCGCCTTTGTGCGGGGCACAACCTGCCCACCCATACGGAGCGGCCCTGCTCATTATGAATTTGAGTATCTGAATCGAAACAGAATACTAAAAGTTGCATTTTGGTGCGGTATAACATTCGAAATGGTAATCGGGCCTTACTGTTTTGAGGGTAAAATAGTAATATAGTTACAATCGATTTCGAGCAATCGAGCAGATCTGGAAAATATTGTGCATAAGTAAGATATGGTATCGAAATTTGGATTTCAATAATAGGCTACTTGCGTGGTACTGAAAATCTGATATCTATCACTAAATACCTAAAGTTGAAAACGTACGTAAAAATATAAATTTTATTTTAAAAAATTATGTTTTTTAATAAATTAAGAAAGAAGATTTTCTTTGACGTCATTATTTTGAACTGGAGAAAGGGATGCATATTTAAGAATGTAACCTGTAGATGGCGAGCGAGTGCGAGTTTTAATTTGATTTTGACATTAATTCATTTTTCTGTCACTGTCTCTCGTCTTTATTATTTACAATTTGCGTGGTTTCTGTTACTTTTATTACGTATTTCGATTTGTTAAGCAGGATTTTGAAGGATTTTAACTTAGCTTATACTCGTACAAGATTAAAATGACAAACGAAAATATTAACCTCCAAACTATTATTCAAACGTCAAATAGATGATCTGTCATGTTTAAATTACCCGCACATGCCGTTGCTATTGAACGTACCGATGTTATTGCTTTACGATCATTCATTGGTTCGGCGTAATTCTACGTCATACACGGCGGTAATTTAAATATTAAAATATCATTAATTTTTTTCTGGCCAATTAATGAAAATTTTGCCAAAAGAAAAAATATGAGTACCAAGTTTTTATCGTCTCTTCAAAAATATTAAATAAAAATATGGCACGCAAGTAGCCCATTGGTATTCATCTTCGCCCGATTTTACAGAACCAGACTTTGTCCTACTCTATAGCAAGGGGTACGTTCTAAAACGTAATGAAAAGGTAGAGTAAAGGTAGAGTGAATGTAGTATCATGTGATTTCTCTTCTCTTGCTCATTTAGAACGATGCAGAGTGTGAAAAGAGTGTACTCCTTTTATCAGTTCAAAATAGATTTGAAAAATACAATTATTAGCAGTATTTTTTATATATTAAGCAAAAAATTGTGTTTCAATTATTTTTAGATTTACTGGCAAAATATTTGACATGGGAAATAATCATTATCGTCTACTTTATTTAGAATAGTGAAGGTTTAAAATTCAATTCAATAGCAGAAAATATTATAAAATGGTCTACACAATATGAAATAGATCGTATTACATTAATTTAAAAATATGAATTAAATAGGAACTTAATAAGAAATAAAACTCAAATGCCAAACACTTCAAAACATGTGGATTTCAATAAAAATTGCTACTGCGCATGACGGATACAAATTACCGCACTGACTGAGTGAGGAAAGAAAAGGACACTCGGAGTGTACACTACATCGTTCACAAATACGATGTAATGTTACCCGTCTAACTTCACTCTGTGTTTTAGAACGACTAGAGTGCACTCTTACCCCATTACTCCGCGTTTTAGAACGTACCCCAGTGGTCTTGTAAAAATAAATCAGTTTGTCAACAGAAATAAAAGAATTTATTGGGTATAATTATGTGCAATGGTCTGTTGATGATAATTGAACGCAGCTATTAGCATTTCCGTCGAAAATTAAGCGAATCAATTCAATTTAGCATAGAACCTTTTCAATTCAAAGATAAAGCCCGTAGAGGAAATTGTAGCAATCAATGTTTAAAATACTCATCCCATAACATTGAGCATAAAGTTGACATTTGAAGACCACAGTAAACAGCGGTGTAATTTTCCCGAACGTCTCACAAACCGGTACCGGAACGGGAAACAGAACATCGCCTCGCTCCCCTAAAACACATTTGCTTTTTATTATCACAACGGTTCTGCTTGCTTCATTATCAAAATAGCCGTCATAACACAGTTGTACGAATCGTATATATCACCTTTTATGGACCACACTGTATCTGCCAATAACGTTTTACTGTCAATGCAAAGATACAGTTGGCGTCAAGGTTTTATTCATTCTACCTGTAGAATACGGGAGCGGTATAGTATGACTAGCGAATGAAAGTTGACGTGTAAATTATTTTATTCATTATGTTTATAATTTGCCTACCCACACGAAGCGACCCTGTCTGCTACTTACAGAGCCGGCCCAAGCTACAGGCAAGCCAGGCGACTGCCTGGCGCGAAATTGGTTTTAGGGCGAAATTTTTTGATACTATTTTTATGCAAAATAAATTAAGAGTCAAATTATATGTTTATTGACTTGTCGAGTGTGTAGCTTTAATCATAATGCTGACAATTCCAGTTGCACCAAACTTATATTAACTAAATCCTATTTATATTTTTTTACGTTATACTAAGAAAGAAGAAAAGTTAAATTCGTTGGCGATTATATCAATTAAAAACATTGTCATGTCAAATACTGAAGAAGAAATTGTTGTTCAGGAAATCTACTGAAAAATACCCCCAACGTCAAAAATATTGCAACAAAAGCTTTTATACGGAATCCTGTACAGAAAAATACACTGATGCAACAGTCCCTCGCCAATTTGGAAAAAGGCGACATATTTTGGTTTTAACATTTTTCTTGGAAACGGTGATCCGTATCGAAATTTTATACAAAACAAGATTCTTATATTTTTTACCTAGGATGAACCGTGACAGAGTTAAATTAGATTTTCCGAATTGCAAAATAACGAAAAGTATTTATACAGAGACTTATACCTACACTGAGAAATATTTTTTCTTTCCCTATATACAGGGTTAGTCACGGAAGAGTTGTTTTGAAAGTCCGTTTGTTTGCAACCCAAAATACTAATGACAACAGACCACATTTAATTGTTTAATGTCAAAATAACAGAACCATCACTAGACAGGCAAAGCAATCGTGAATTAAATATTCTATTTTTTAAGAGAGGAAGTAAGACGCTGCTGTAAATTGTATTTCAGGTTGCACACAAACGGACTTTGAAAGTAACTCTCCCGTGACTAATCCTGCATATGGTATTAGACAAAAATAAAGCGACTCTGTAGAACCAAAAAAGAAAAAAATCTCTGTATTTTAAGTATCCAAAATATTTTCACTAAAATTTCATTCAGATTAAGATTTTTCGATTGTTCGCGAGTTATGGACACAAATCGCCTCTTTTCTAATTTTTTACCTATATAATCTAAACAAAATAAAAATAAATGAGGGGCGCAATTTACAATTTTCGCCTGGGGTAGTGATGCACGCAAGGCGAGACGGGACGAGAAATATATATATATATATCTGCAATCTCGATCTCGCTCTCGTTCTCGCACATTTTTTTGGGTCTCGTCTCGTTCTCGCGCGAGAGTCTCGCTGTAAAAATAAGCGCTTGCGCACTACGTATTTACCTCGGTATTTACGTATCAGTTGAACTACAAAAGACAAGTTCGCACCAATCGTTCCGTCTTCCGTGTATTTACAGTGGTATAACTATAATACAGAGACGAAACACTAAATTCTAGTCACCAAATTATTTCAATACGAACATCTGTTAATACATTCTGTCATCAGTAAAACTAATTAAACATTAAAAAAGTTCTTTTTTGTAACTAAAAGTTTCTACACTTTAGCATTAACTATATGCCACTATTTAAGTAAGATTTACTCATAAAAAAGCGCTACACTGGGAACCCGCTGGCAACCAATCACTCCGCTTCACTCCGTGTTGCCTCCTATCGACGCTTAATATAAGATCCTTTACTTTTCAGGAACGACAAGAATTTTATTAACCGTAGTTTTAACTGGTATGAATTAGGGGCTGAAATGTTGGAGAAAAACTAGTTCGATTTAAATACAAAACCGATTTAGTCTTTATTTTGCATTTCCTTGCTCTGCGACCGATATCATTCGACTCTAGATAGACTCAAAAAAATATAGTTAATTCATAATTTTCTCATTCACGTGTTTTATGTACGAATTACCGTTAACTCCACTCCCTGTACGGTGCATTTTTCATTGAATTTATGAATCAAAGCTATAAGTTTATTGCGAGACTCTCGTGAGAATCTAGCGAGATTTCTCGCTTCTCGCAGTTGTTATATCGATCTCGCCTCGAATTTTAAACTGAAATCTCGCTCTCGTTCTCGTCTCGCATAATGCAACGAGACGAGACGAGATGCGGGAGTACTCTCGCCTCGTCGTGCATCACTAGCCTGGGGCGCTCAAAAGTCTCGGGGCGGCACTAGCTACTTACGATTTCTCAGGCTGGTTCAATCTGATCAATCGTTAGAGTTACTTTTATTTTAATTGTCTTGCATCATTTCAGTTTGACAATATATCACAGTCGACTCCAAAATAAAGAACATTCAACTTTATTAAACTCTTTCGCCAGTTGTGCGTTTTTCTGAAATTTACCTATTCATAATTCGTCTTTTCCAATATGTGGCACATGTGGTCTGATCTTATGCTCGCGTAGCATTCCACACGGCTTGTAGCGTCCCTCTTGCTCGTATGAAATTTGTCAATACGACGTGGAGCGTCCACCGTCCAGCCGACAACCACATCGACATCGCTTTACGGTCGGCGTCGGCGGCGGGAGTTCGATGGCATCGGACAGTTTATGATCGCCGCACGGGATTTGATTGCTAATACCCGGGCATTTATTGCATGTTGCATAAATCTTTCCCCCAAAGAGGGAGACACCCTAAGAAGGAGACAGTTTTATTCTGGTGCGGTTCCATACGTGGTCTATCTATTCCTACATATATGGGAGGAATTTCGCAAAAATTATGTTTAATTTTCACCATTATATTGTGGAATGGGATCCTCCAATATATTTTATATTAAAACTAGGCAAAGATATTAGTTTATAATATTAGAGTTTGTATTCCAAATTCTTAGTAATTATTTTTAAGTCTTCTGCTGTCGCCTTTTTGAAATGCAGAATCCATTTTCAAATAAATGAATGCAGAAAATAATGAAACAACAAAAGTAAACCAAATAATACTTAGTTTTTTAATTAATTACTTTCTTGTACATAGTAAAGGAAGTATTGTAATCGCGAAAAATTTCGGTTTTCAGATTTCAACGGAAATATCCATTTTGACTAATTTCGTCGTGACGTCTGTACGTACATATATACGTAGGGGAGACCGGTGTCAATTATTACAAACTTTAAATTTTTATTTTTCACGAGTTACGTTACATTTCGAAAATCTGAAATTACCTATATGAGAACCTACCCACCTTAGTGAATAATATTTTGAATTTTAAACTTTGGAAAATATGACAAATATAGAAGTATAAGGATTTTTAGTCAAGCATTACAAATGTTACAATTGTCACCTAATTAACAGTGTTAATTGTAACAAATTTTAACAGTGATGTAATAAGATAAAATAACAGATAAAAGAAGAAATTATTGAAAAAAAAACATTTATTTATAAGATGACTTAACTAAAAGCAAACAAAATATATATTCTGTAGGTGATATGGACCATTTTGACCAATGCCTAGTCGCTAACGGAATTGCAGTTTAGGTATACATAAAATAGGTCTTTCTTCGTATAATTTAACGTGCCCGGTGTCCAGATTTTACATTTTCGCCACTGCAACCAATCTCCTGTGCTCAAAAAATATGGGCCAATACATATCTGAGAGTTTCCTCATCGGAGCCATCTGAAGAGTAATCTGCGACTGTTACTTTCGGAACTGTTTTTCTTTTCTTTGTTCTTCTTCTTTTATGTTTTCGGTAGCAGTAGTTTTTTCTTGTAATTTTTATCATGATCAATACTGTACTTAATTATTAAACACGTTACAATCGACACCGTGGCATGTGTTACAATTCGAAATGTTTGTAATGAAAAATAAAAGCAGATATAACTCACAAACTGATCCTTAACTTGAAATATTTCCGAGCAGAGCACTTATAGTATTTTAGAAACAATATACACAAAATACCAAAGAGCTATGGCTCTTTCTGCTTCACTCTGCGAGCGCGTTTTAATCTACTTCGAAAAGATGGCCCTGTTATCTACCGTTGTTACATTTGACACCTGTTAAAATTGTCACCGGTCTCTCCTACATGCATCTAGTTGTGCATCTCCCTTTTTGGATTACATAATTTCCAGAAGTGGTACTTTACTTGAAGCCTATAATAGATTTTAATGAAAAACTATTTTAAAATATAATCCAAAACTTTTCAAATTTGGTATAAAAGACTTTGACTTTTATATCAATGGAAATAACATAGAAGATTTTAGTTAAAATAGGCTAACCGGAAGTGACATATTACCTGAAGACGTGATGACATATTTATTAAAATAATAATAATATGACGGTCAAAACACGATAATACGTAGGTACGCCATCTCCGTAGATGTTTTTCATTTCACGATTACGATATATTACCATGAACTAGCAATATACAACGAAAAAGGAATTGATTACAACAATAAATTTACGTAAACGCTGAGATTAATAGCAATAATTAAATTGATTACAACAATGAACCATTTGATTGCAACAATTACATTAGGTACTTACAGCCATAAATGCTGTTAATTAGCTTTTATCATTTGTTGCAATTTTCTTACTTTATAAAATCCACAAGAAATAAGAAAAGCATCTGACGTTCTATCAAATGCTTTTCTCATTTCTAAACTGTAAATTTATGAATAATTTTTCAAATAAGAAAATAACTTCTCTACCTGTATCGCTTCGTATTTATAAACAGTGATTCCTACAAGTTTGTTTTGGGATTAGCCGCAGGTTGGATGAACTAATAGAGGGTTCAGACCAGACGCTAGGGACGCTTTAACGACGCCAAGCGACGTTCGACGTCGGGGAAACTTAATTGATATTCGTTTACGCCTCAAGTTTAATGTTTAAGAATGAATCCGCCAGAGATTTATTGCTAAGATCAACACTAAATGTGTTGCGGTAAATTATTGCACAGTTTATTACAATTTTTGATTAGCAGTTTACTTCATTTTCGTAGTAATAATTTCCAATATTTAGAACGTTCAATGCCGAGAAATTTTTTCGCGAGGTAATTTTGCCTCTAAATTTTTAATTTAAATATGTTTACATCGAACACATCTAACCATAATGACCGTATCCATAGTTCTCAACCTCAAGCACACAGTACATCATTTACACTATTATTCACGAAAGATGACTATTCAAGGTCATTTGTTCGAAGAAAGAATACACATCACTTTATAGCAGTAGCTTAGCAACATTTTGTATTAGAACGAGAAAGATTATTTGACCTATGTCTATTTTTATTTTTTCTCAAATACTATAAGACTTGAGACATTTTTAACTACGGATTCCTCAATCTAACAATAATGGGAAGTGTTGATTAAGTATTGGTAACAATTGGACAACCAGAAAACTATGGAGTAAATGAAAAAGATATCGAAGGAAGAAATGGAAAAAATATATTTTTGAAATCTTTGCAACATCTAGAATTTCTAACTAGAAACATCTATCTTCCTCTATTTAATTAAAATTTACTGCATGTAAATTTTATTTATACTACAAGTTCACTAAGTTCACCTCAGAGTAAAGACATTCCAAGTAATAAATACCTCGATAAGACAATTATAAAGGCTAAGCTAGGGATTCACCAAGCCAAGCTACTTGGCTTGAAATAAAAAAGCTTGGCTTGGCTTGAAACTTCAAGCTTTTTTTAATGTTAGGCTTGGCTTGGCTTGGGCTTGATGGAAACAGAGCTTGGCTTGGCTTGAAAACTTCAAGCTTTAATTATTTTAGGCTTGGCTTGATTTTCAAGCTTTATCAAGCTTTTTCAAGCCTTTTCAAGCTATTTCAAGCTTTTTCAAGCTTTCAAGCTTTATAAATGCTCATGCGCACGTAGGTATATAGGTCTTGAAAACCAGTAGTAGTTGTTCGGTATCAAGATTTTAACATAAATATTCGATGTGAATTTAATTAAATATATCGATATACCGATATATCGATGTATTGGAATATTGATGTATCAATATATCGATGTTATGTCCATGTTTCATTGTATTGTAATAATGTACAAATCACGATTTGTTTTACATAAATTTACTGTGGTACAATTGAAAAATATCTGCTTATGCGTAAAGCACGTAAAGATAAACAAAACGATAAAATAAAATTTATGAAACTTACACCAAGTGTTTTTTCTTTGTAATTATTAAAATATAAAAATATTGAAATGTATATTTTATTCATTTATTTTATTTTTAAGAGTAAACAATCAGCATAAATTTATTATCTTTTATTAAATATTTACCCTTCAATTTTCATGTTTCTTTTATTATTTTCGTTGACTGCATTTATTCAAGTAGGCATATGCATTAGTTGGACTTTATTGTATTGTATTTTAACTAAAAACTCGAAATGTCCTCCCAACTGTTAAAGTTTGTCATACTATTTATTTCATATGCACCCTATATAAACAAAAACAAAAAAACTTAAGACACCAAATACGCAATAACTGTTCAAATAAATACATAAATATTTTGGAATGTACAATGGGATGAGACTGACCTTTTATACCTACTTGAAATACATCTGGAAATCATAAAACCCTACAGACGGAAATTTCCCCGAAGTTTTGTTTGTTCGTGAAAAATACCTACTCGCCTCTTCTTATGAAATTTCTACTGATTTTTGAGTACAGAATCATGTAAGTTAAATACATAAATATAATTAAAGTAATCATGTGCAAATTCAAATAATACAAAAGTTAATATGCTTAACGATACGAATATGTCGTTATTACTGAAATTTGTGAATAAAAGCAAATTAAAAACCTCCAGAACTAGGTAATAAGCCGAGATTATATATTTATTTGCTTATTTATTAACACATATTTTTGAATCAATGAAAACTTGTATCAAGGTAATATTTAAAAGAGAATGCTCTCTTTGTCGGTACATTGTTATTGTCTATTATACCTGTCACGGTTTATTAGGGGTACATTAGGGGTTGAGCTAAAAATAGCATTGAAAATCGTTGAATATAAATATATACATATACACAAACAGAAATTGTCTTGTCTCTATGATTCGGAAATACCAGAATAACAAAACATTGTACAAAATGAAACTTTAAAATGCAATAATTATCATGATTTATGTAGTCTGTCACTCAATTTACCTTACGGTGTAGAGTATATTATTATTTCTTATAATTTTTATTCTGCAGCAAAATTATCTATTTGTAGCATTGCAATAAATACGAGTAATAAATATTATGTGTTGAAGCTTGATGCTTGGTATTTAAAACCAAGTTAGTTAAAATTTAAATGAATATTGATTATATTCTATCTATATCTATTTTGATTGGATAATATTCCGATATTATCCAATCAAACAAAAAGATCAAACTGCACCTATCTTCCCATCACTCTATATTTAAAACAGATAGTTGGTTCAGAGAAAATAAGTGGTCTTTGCATAATAAGAATGATGAAGGGTATAGTGTTCTATTTACAAAGTTTTGAAGCATATTGGACTGGCAGGTAATGAAGGCTGGTCCTTTTGGAAACTCCAATTCTTAGAAGTTCGCAAAAATGTGCCGAAGCAGTGAGAAAGTACGAGTACGTTATCACCATAAAATTACGGTTTTGTCGGCCTTGACAACATTTCTTAAGAAAAGCTTGAAAAAGCTTGTTTTCAAACCAAGCTACTTGACAGTCAAAGGCTTGGCTTGAAAATTCAAGCTTTTTTAAATGTTAGGCTTGGTTTGGCTTGGGCTTGGTGGAACAGAAGCTTGGCTTGGCTTGAAAAGTCAAGCTTTTTTGAACGGCAGGCTTGGCTTGATTTTTCAAGCTTTTTCAAGCCAAGCCAAGCCAAGCTTTCAAGCTTCAAGCCAAGCCCGTGAAACCCTAGGCTAAGCTACTATCACATTCAATTAACATTCCATTTTCTGCCCATTTAATTGCGTGTGTGATACTGTCACTGTTCATTTATAAACTAAACAATACATTGGTATTAATCATACTCTGACACACTTACCTTAGAAATATGGAGAAACTGAAAGAATTTTCAGTGAGATACAGTATGATTAAATGATATAAATTGTCTAAGTGAAATGCAAAACTACATATTTTCTATATTTTTATAGTTGAGAGTAATTTATTTATTATACGCAGTAAATTATGTATTGCATGATATGGTAAGTTACCATTTGAATCATTATTGAAAGTAAAACATGTATCTTGTATCTATAATTTTACATCTGGATCTATTAATCTATGTCTATTGACAATGTGACATATAACATTCATACACTTCCTTACTTACTGTAATTTTAATTGGTGCTCTACTACTAATAGAACTTTGCATAAAGTTTTATCCGTGTAGTATGAAATAAGGTATTTCATTTTTAATATTTTCGGTTCTTTAATTATATATTCGAGAACCAAACTAATCCTAATAGATATACATAAATTATTAGTTATTTAAATATTTGCGATTTTGAGTATCTTTCTACAGAAAATTGTGCGAGAAATATAGCTATAGGTTTCGTTTCCTTAGCGGACACGTAAAATTAGTCACTCACTACGTTTTCATCTACGGTTATTTCCGTAAAGTGCGACTACGTTTTTCGAAAACGATATCGTTTTTACCTCCCGCTACGGCGCTACCCATGGTAAGGGAGGTAGGAATAACATTTTCACGATGATGTCTGTATGTTTGTGTGTATGTGTATAAGTATGTATGTGTGTACGTGTGTGTGTATGTGTGTATGTGCGGATCCTCCACTCTAACTCAAATTCTATCATTCAGAAAATTTTGAAACCTTGTATTTCGAACTTTTTCTGTAATGGAAAGAGCCCATTAGATTGTGGTGAAAATCGGATAACCGGAAATAGCACTTTACTAGAAAGTCAAAATAGTTTTTCTTCGAAAAATACCTTTAAATGTTATTTTTTCGAGACTAATGTTATTATAAAAATTAAAAATTATTAAATTTACTATAGATTTGCTTTAATACTTTTTCTATATATATATATATATATATATATATATATATATATATATATATATATATATATATATATATATATATATATATATATATATATATATTAAGGATAAATTTATAAAAAATATCTATAATTTAAATTCCAGAGCTTCAAACAAACAAAACGAAGTTATCCAAATGTATGTAACTGACAGATAAATGTCACTATCAAAGAACTAAATATTTCAAAATAATATTAGTAACGTTTTAAAAAGAAAAAAGTAAATATAACAATAGAAAAGGAATTCAGTACAGTTTCCAGCATAAGTAAATATGTAGGTATGTATTTAGATTAATAAAAATTAACGATTCACAAAAATGTTTAAGCTAATCCTCATTTTTGGATTAGTGAGTGAATTCTATTCTATCCCGGTATTTAAAATTTAATCTTCATTTTATTATAGCTCCGGTGACCCAATGGTTAGAGCAACGCCTCATGTCATGAGTGCCCTCGGAGCTCTGGGTTCGAATCCAACTAAGGCATGGATGTGTGTGAATGTGAACCCACTCTGTAATTGGTATTTAATCCTGTTGAGGGGTTTAAAAAAAGGTATTACTTGAATTAGATTAGACTATATTCTAAGAAATAAACTGTCAAAATTAGAGTAAAATTCGCTTATCCAAAAATAAGAATTAACTTAATCTTTTTTGTGACTCGGGCTGTAAATGGCGGGAGGTAAAAAATTGTGGTTTTGGTCAGTGGTATATAGTATGTTCTACAAAATTTCTGTCTCGTGGTAATATAACCACCATCATCAAAGTGTTATAATTTTTTTAGAATTTTCAATCTCATTCCCTTAATGATGAACTAAACTAGAATTATTTTTCCATTAAGTATTAAAACAAAAAGGTACTATAAAATTACTCTTGAGTAATTAACGATGCATTATTCGTTTTTTGAAATGTTTAATTATGTAGGGCTGTATAAAAATTTATATCATCATTAACGCAACATTCTTAAGATATTAAGCTTATAATTGGAACAAAGTTAATTACAGAGGAGTTATTATCATTATCTGACAAGTACAGGATAATAATAACAAGGATGTATTAAACGATAGCTGAAAAGCTGAGATACATGTTTGAATCAGTCAATCATTATGGTAAAAATGCTGTAATAAACTTCACAGCGTTTAATTTAATGGCAAGATTATCATTATTGACGTTGTTTAAAACTGCAATATCTCGAAAAAGAAAAGAGATATCGACCTGTGGTTTTAAAATCTTAAATCTACACCCTTCAAACTACTTAAATACAAATTTTCAGAATTTTTAATTTTTTAAAAATTTCCAACCTGTTTTAAACCACACCATCCTTATACCCAAAAATAGTTGTGCGGTACACCTTCAACGACCTCACCAATAAATTCCTCGTACCAAAAACCATAAGTATACCAATTTTCATGAAAATATTCCAACGGATACATTTATTATTAAACATTCTTTAAAATCGTCAAAAACTGAAAAAATCGCAAGGGTTACACCTTAGATTTTTTGCGATTTTTGGCCATTTTCAGACTTTTCCTTCTGGAGATTGTAATAGTTGTTCAAAAATTATGAAAATTGGTATGATTATGTAATTTTGCTCGTAGAATCTAAAGGTGATATTGCCAGCGGTGTATAATTGACCATTTTTGGGATATGACCCAAAAATGGGCAGTTTTGAGCAAAGTTTTGAGGACGAATATCTCGGACACGAAACGAGATATCGACCTGTGGTTTTAAAATCTTAAATCTACACCCTTCAAACTAATTAAATACATATTTTCAGAATTTTAAATTTCTTAAAAATTTCGACCCTTTTTTAAACCACACCACCCTCATACCCAAAAATGGGTGTGCGCTACACCTTCAACGACCTCACCAGTAAATTCCTCGTACCAAGTATACCAATTTTCATCAAAATATTCCAACGAATACATTAATTATTAAACATTTCTTAAAATTGTCAAAAACTGAAAACACACACACACACACACACACACACACACACACACACACATATATATATATATATATATATACACACACACACATACACACATACACACATGCACGCATACATACACACACATATATACACAGACATCATCATGAAAATGATAAAATTGGATTCTAGGGACCTTAAAACGTGGTCATTTAGCAAAATCTCGATATGCGATTTTTAGCACGATCTCTATACCTCCCTTACCAAGGTTAGCGGGAGGTAAAAAATATAAAGAAATTAAATATCATATATTAGCCAGTTATGCTATAACAGCTGCTATATTAAGAAAATTCTGATTGAAAGGTGTCAGTGTCAAATGCAGTTGTGTTATAATTTTACTGGAAATATAGGATCTTTTGCTAGAAATTTTCTGTATTGAATTTGTATAAAATACATAGAACTGACGGAAGGTATTGTGCTGGCCACATAAGATTTTTTTAATATGATGTATAAAGACAGATGAGACCTGGATTCATTATTACTATACTGAGTTAAAACAAAAGTCTAAACAATGGAAACACAAGTAACGATTAGGACCCTAATGTATTAAGTCAACATTAAAATAAACAAGCTCCATAAAATTTTGTTATACATTGAATCACCATGCAATAGCTCAATTTCAGTTTCATTTGTGACGTCCGTATATAAATATATATTGGATACGACCATACTTAACAAAAATATTTATTGTAGATTTACCAAAATACATTTTGAATAATATAATACACGTATTCATATTCCTCATTAGTGTTCGTGAATTTCTACGAGCAATTGAGACCTATTTTTCAGGTCTGCATCATGTTCAAAGTGTAAAATAAGATGTCGTCCAGTAATATCTTATTTAAATGCTCTCCATATGTTAACTACTAAGAAGTAATGATCTTATGTTCAAAAACGATGTCTGTTTTATGGCATACATAAAACAACCAGGTACTAAAGTAATTTACTCGCATTCGTATCCTGGGCTCTAAAATTAACATGTTAATGTCCAGATTAACTTAAAACATTGACGAATTTTCTTTAGAGACTAAGCGTGGGACTTCATTAGAGAATTAAAAGAAAATGTAATTATTTTCCTTCTAACATATTGACCATAAAATATAAATAAACGTATAGATATACGAGCAACCATTAATACTTATTATTCCTCATAAAATTTATAATCAGTTGTATGAAAAATATAATAATTTAAAATTTATAGAGAACTTGTGGGGTGTGAAAAGAGAACAGGAAAAAGTCTAACAACTAAAAAAAAAAAAATAAGAAATCGTTTGTATTCCAAAATGTGCCGGTTCACTATTTTATTTTTTTTTAAATCTAGTGTGGCCAACACTATACCTCCAGCCATTTACAGCCCGAGTCACAAAAATGATTAAGTTAATCCTTATTTTTGGATTAGCGAATTTTACTCAAATTTTGACAATTTATTTCTTAAAATATGGTCTAATCTAATCCAAGTAATTACCTTCTTTTAAACGCCTCAACAGGATCAAATCCTAATTACAGAGTGGGTTCGCATTCACACATCGATGCGAACCCAGAACCCCGAGAGCACTCATGACATGAGGCGTTGCTCTAACCATTGGCCACCGAAGCTATAATAAAATGAAGATTAAATTTTAAATACCGGGATAGAATAGAATTCACTAATCCAAAAATGAGGCTTAGCTTAAACATTTTTGTGAATCGTTCATTTTTATTAATCTAAATACATACCTACATATTTACTTATGCTGTATTTAATTCCTTTTCTATTGTTCTATTTACTATTTACCTCCGCTACCTTTGGTAAAGGAGTTACAGGGATCGTGCTAAAAAACGCATGTCGAGATTTTGGTAAATGATCACGTTTTAAGGTCCAAAGAATCCAATTTTAATGTTTTCACAATGATGTGTGTGTATGTATGTGTGTACGTGTGTGTGTGGATCCTCCACTCTAGCTCAAATACTATCATTCTGTTAATTTTTAAACCTTGTATTTCGAACTTTTTCTGTAATGGAAATAGTCCATTAGATTTTGGTGAAAATCGGATAACCGGAAATGGCACTTTACTAGAAGCTCAAAATAGTTTTTCTTCCAAAAATACCTTTAAATGTTATTTTTTCGAGATTAATGTTATTATAAAAATTAAAGATTATTAAATTTTCTATAGATTTGCATTAATACTTTTTCTATATATTATATGCTTTAAACAAACAATACGCAGATATTCAAATGTATGTAACTGACAGATAAATGTCACTATCAAAGAATTAATCATTGCAAAATAATATGAAAAATGAAAAAAGTAAATAGAACAATAGAAAAGGAATTCAATACAGTTTCCAGCATAAGTAAATATGTAGGTATGTATTTGGATTAATAAAAATTAACGATTTACAAAACGTTTAAGCTAATCCTCACTTTTGGATTAGTGAATTCTATTCCATACCTGTATTTAATTATAGCTCTGGTGGCTCAATGTGTAGAGCAACGTCTCATGTCTTGAGTGCCCTCGGGGCTCTGGATTCGAATCCTACTAAGGCATGGATGTGTGTGAATGTGAATTTGTGACGTAGATATAGAGATGGGGAAATGGTGTTAAAAACTCGATTATTTTAAAAACTAATAACTTATTTAAAATTTTGATAGTCTATATAACATGTAATTTTAGGGTCTAATTTTATTATAAATAAAAATAACCCATTTAATAATTTTTTCCTACTGTGAGAGACCCCATTGAATCTTGGCTGTTAGAACTATAAGGCATAAACTTAATAACATAATCAATAACTTTTATTTTGATACTTTTTGACAAAATTAATATTCTTTTCAGTAAAACTTTGTTGTCCGTCTTATTCTTTTAATATGTTTCACCGGTAATAACGTTCTAAAAAGGCGATGATAATTATAAACTTTTCTGTGTGGCCACTTTTCACGGATAATTACAGACACTAACTATTGTAGTTAATTAAGTTGCGAGTACTTAAGACCGTAAAATATGTATTTTAATGGTTTGAGTCCCAACCGTTCAGTATTCGGCGTTTAGTTTCACTGTTTTGACGTGGTGTTACGACATTGAAAGAGGTTTCAAAACAACACGCAGAAGAAAAAATTGTTGACAGCTTTTGAAAGAACATAAACAACAACAGTCTTTATTTAGAAGAGATTTTCTAACAAGTCATATAACAAGAAAAAAAAGTCGTGGTGTGAAGCAAATAATAATAACCTATAGACACAAGAAGTGAAACAATTGAAATATGAAATCTTCATTCTATGTAGCAGGTTGCAAGGCATTTAATTTTGTAATCCAGTAAAATTTATTTCAGGTTTAAAATAGACTATTTCACTCATAAATTTATAAACCAATCCAAACTCAGGATTCTACCTAGTTACCAAGTTTCATTTCGAAAAAAAAAACGTCACAAAAATTTTTTCGCACTCTTTAAGCCAATAAGATGTTGAAATTTTTACAAGTAAGTGAGTTTTGATAAGCGAAAATTTTTTGACGTTTTAGAAACGTATTGTTTACATACCTGTCAAAGTGTATATTTTCAGTGTTATCAGTTTTTACTAGAAACGAGTCGATTCGGTCAAGAATCTATTTAAAACATTGAAAAAGCAAACTTAAATATAACACCTCAAAACACAATAACATTTAGAAGATTTTTAGCAAGAAATATATATATATATATATATATATATATATATATATATATATATATATATATATATATATAAATGATTTTTATTTTGGAAATAGTCATCCGAATATCATTCGTGGTTAAATTTTAGCCTGGTAAAATTTTCCGATTGCTTTACTCGAGCCTGTTGCCAATTTATCGCGTGACTTTGATCAAAAATCACTCGTTTAACAACTCGTGATTTTTTTGTCAATGTCACTCAATAAATTGCTAGGCAACCAGCTGTCGTAACAATCAGAAAAAATTTCCTCTTATGATATTATATATGAAAAAATATTTGTTGTGGCCAACACATTACCTTCCGTTGAAAGAAAGTTTCTTGCAAATTCTAGAAAAAATATTTCACGAACTATGCAAATTGTAGTTACTTGACATTGACATCTGTGAGCTAAAAGCAGCATAATATGTATTGAGGTTGCAAGATTTATAAAAATTATTTTTTATAATTTTTTATCTCCAAATACATTGAATATGTAGAAAAAATATAACAAACCGTATAGAGGATAATATATTCTTTAATATTTATAATATCATATGATATATTAACTGCGTTTTTTCAAGAAGAACTGTTAAGAACTTCAAACGAGAGTACTTTCGGTTGACGAATTATAATCAATATCTAATCATATGGGTGTAAAAAAGAGAAATATAAAAATTGTAATTTTGGAGTTGTAGTATCTATTGGAGTTATCGAATCCGAAAGAATCGTCTCATACACACACACACAAACAGACATCAATCGTAAAAATAGCACAATCATATTCTATGGAACTTAAAACGTGCTTATTCACTAACAACTTACAATATCTTCCATAGCTGTAGCGCTGTAGCTGACAGAAGGTGTATAAGTTATTCGTATCATTTTTCCAAGATACCCGACATTTTGAAAAATAAAACTTTGTTTTGTATCCCACTACCGTACTAGTTACAGACAAAAGAATATGCATTGAAAATGATTATTGTTTTTCTTCGTTGTTTTGTATCCACTGGTATAGAAATTTTTAAACCGAGGTCCTAGGGTCGCTAACCACGCCTACTCCTCTTACGGCTTCCAAAAAACGCAATATGTTAAATGAGATTTTTTATGTTTTTCATTTTTTAGTGCCGCTGATTCAAGTTTAACCTTTCACCAACAAATGTGCGTTACTAACTACCTACCGATTATACAATTAACTTTCATAGAACAGCCAATTTTTAGAGGATAAATCATAACATAAAAGATTCAATTAATTTTGAAGAACAGCCATTTCATTTTGAGACGATTGTCATTTAGAAAAGCAAGCCTTCTAGAATTAATAACTTGAATTATTTATGATGCATGGTAATAAATATTAAATGGCTGGACGCACTCAAAATTTATGCTCATTATTTTATTGTACATTATACAGGGTGCGTCGTCGAGTACACTATATACGATCCCAGCTTATAGTTAGATCGCCTTACATTTTCAACAAATTATACTTTAAACTTACAAAAACTGTGGGCCAAATGACATTTAAAGTCCAGATTTATCTTCTACCAAGAAAGAAAAGTAACGTTAGAATTTGCTTTTGGCGCGAGTTCATGGTTTGAATTCCCTTGTATAGGTTTCTTATGGAAGTGTGATTTTACTGCCAAAAAAAAAGATTTTTTGTAAAAGAAATTAAGCAGCTCTTGTTAAGTATTTGATAGTTTGTTTATTCAGTAATAGATTGCAACTGTTTAAAATCCTTGAAAAGATAGAGTAAGAAAATTATTAGACAATAAAATATTACGTGTAAGTTAAAATTCCGTATGTCGTGGATAGTCCCTCACCCGCCTGTAAACACAAGTGTAACACAAGCTATGCTGCGATTGGCTGCGTACCGAAGTTGTAGGACCAATCGAGATATACGTTCATTGTATTTTGTAGTGTTGTATTTTTATTTAAATAATTATAAACTGTGCACAGTTCATGTGAATATTATTGTACGAATCTGGAGATAAAGGATCATTCTAGGTGGTACATATAATGTTTTGCATAATAAATTTACTTTTATGAGATTTCTCGGCCTTTAAAGTTGAGGTAAAATTTCCTTGGTAAGAAATACACGGCGATTAAAATTATGTTCTCAGCGTTATGAACTGAGTTTGAATTTGACGCCTAAATTTGACCGTTATACTTTTCTGGTCTATATGAAAAACTTGGCAAAAATCGAACAATCGAAGTGCGTGCGGTAAAACCTACCTCGTAAGACATTGGGACAATAAAACTCACGTTCTTTTTACATGATATCTCAGTTCGTTTTAGCTCACCTCATTTGCCTCACTAGATCTAATTTTGGCTGTTCTTTTTGTCGTAACTGAAGTGAGACCGAAGTGAGAAGAGTTATCCAACAAACAACAATAAGTATATTTAAGAAAAATATACAGGCTGTGGACGCTAAGGTGCGAACATAGGTATTTAACATGGGATTTTAGTTTTATGTCCATATTCATAAACACTCGTAAAATTTTTAACGGTTCGTTATAATTTTTATCCAGTAAAAACAGTCGACACTGACAGAAAAATCGAAATGTATTTGTCAAAAATTTTAACGAGCCGTGGGCATTAGTTTAGTTTCCTGCTCTCCTGTTCATTTTACGGCAAAAACATTTTTTATTGCCTCTACTATCATCACAATTTTAAAAAGATATTTAAAGATTTCGGTTTATTATTAATAATAGCCATGACATTTGTCTCCTTTTTCTAAGGCGTTCTTTATTCAGACCGGTTACCACCCGTTATATGGTAACTGCATTTTATTCAGCATACCGGTTACTTGCGGTTACGTCGAACACGTAACCGCGGTATGCTGGGCGGTTACATGTCAGGGTACTATTGCTATCCTTTTCTAGCTGTGTGTTAGGCACCTTTCAGTAAAAGTAAAAAATAGAATCCGTGATATTTTTTTGTAAACTTATTTTGTATTAGATCAGTACGCTTTAAATTAAATGTATCACACTAGACAAATGTCAAATAATTAATCTGACACACACGTCTGTAGTAACCTGGCATTTTTTATTCATACCAGTTGCGTGCGGTTAACCATATGTAACCCGGTTACATGAATAAAAAATCTGATGTGGCTAGCACATTACCTTCCGTCAGTTCTATGTACTTTGTACAAATTCCACACAGAAAGTTTGTTGCAAAAGATTCAATATTTCCAGTACATTACCTTAAGGCAGTTCTATGTATTTTGTACAAATTCCATACAGAAAGTTTCTATATTTCCAGTAAAACTATAACACAAATATACTATGTCAATTGCATTTGACACTGACATCTGTCAATCAGAAATATCTTAATATAGTAGATGTTTCCATGTTTATATCAAAGCTGGCTGTTTTATGACATTTAATTTCTTTATAATTTTTTTAACTCTATATCTATTGAATATAAAGCATAAAATGTAATCAAATCGTATACAGAATAAAATATTCTTTAATATTTATAATAACATTAAATATGAAAAAATGATATTTAACAGCGTTTTTTCAAGAAAAACTGTCAAAATCTTCAAATTCGGGTACTTCCGGTCGACCAATTATAACCAAAATCTAATCAGATCTTCATTTGGATGTAAAGAAGAGAAATATGAAAAAATTATAATTTTTGGAAAGGTGGTATTGGAGCTATGCAATCCGAAAGAATCGTCACACATACATCATACATACATACATTCATACATACATACCTACAGACATCATCGTAAAAATAGTAAAATCGTATTCTAGATTCTAGGGGCCCTAAAACGTGCTTATTCCTTAAAAACTCATCATCAAATTTTTTACCAAAGACAATACCTTCCTTACCTAAAGGTGACGGAAGGTAAAAACAACTCTAGTTTTCATAAATTATTGATAAAGGCCAAACGTCAATTTGACATGGAAAATAAATTCAGCAATCTTTTGTAACTATTTGCATCATAATATGTCTTTAGATAGGTTCCCATTGGTTGAATTTTCAAGTGTTTTGCATCATGATTGGTTAAAAACTAGTCGTTGGAATTTATCATACTTAAATTTCATAAAAACTGTCGCAAATGCTTAGAATAATAGAATCGGGCCTTAAATATGTTGTTACCAACAAAGGGTACCTACAAAACAATACGACTCAATGCCATATGTCTACTGAGGACACTGAAGTCTAAAAATCTTCTGATTATTTTACTGAAATCCAGTTTTATATTGTTTGTTTACCTAGTTTTTTGCAACTTGGTGTTCTGTGAACGTAAATAATTTATGACTATATCTTCCGAAAGTAATAACACTTATACAGAAATAAGACAAAACTTAATAGGTTTATTTATACACACTTGTAACCGATTAAAGAAGAATGTTATTAAGTGCTACTTAGAATAAGCACTTTCAGACTGCTACTTTGATAATTCGATAACTGTTTTCAACAAGAGATAGCTTTAAAGATTATTGTTATGTTTACAGCCATCTTCATTCAATGATTCTTAGAAATAAATTAGAAATAAAAAACATATATGCATACTGTTTACTCTATAATGTTTACCACTTGTATTTTATATTAAAAATATATTATAATTCTAAGAATAAGTTTCCATATATAGTAAAATGTCACCACATGCTTTATACACATTGGTATTTTGACATTTAGTACATTTAAGAGATTATAATTTACCTTTTGAACTGCGGTTTGTTGTAACTGGTTTCCTATGTTTCCGTGACCTGGTACAATTGATATAAAGTTCATCGTTTGAGGAATTTATCACTCTTTAAACTTTTATACATTTGAAAACAACAAAATATGTTCATTTTCATTTGAGTCTATACGAAATACAAATGTATAATTAACTAAAACACTTTACTACTGATAGATAATGTATGTTTACATTTGTTAATCAGAAATCACGCGTTCACTTTATAAACAAACCAGCTGATGTCTACCATTTTAACTAATACAGTCACGTGACTTCATTCATAAATTTAGATATTATTTAAATGCCATACAGAGATATACTCGCGCATAAAATTTCAAATATTTGCTTTCAAAAATGTACAAATGTGATGGTATGTAGTTAAAATGTATTCTAAGAGTAATAATTAATAATTTAGTATTAAAAATAATAAAAAATGAATAAAAAATTTGCACTTAAAGTACAATATCGTAATACAATAAAATTCAGGGTAATAATTTAAGAAATTTTTATTTTATTCATGTGAATCTAAAAGCTTAAAATATTATACCGTGAATTTCAGCTAAGATGCAACATACTACTACTATACCTAGTGTTATTATATAGTATATTACTATGGATACTAGTGATTATATGGTATGGTATGACTAGCGAATGAAAGTTGATGTTTAGATTATTTAATAGACGTGGTTTCTTTTGAATATATTTCCCTATATTTGATTTGAAAGGAAACTGACCCTTATGTGATAGAAGATTAGAATTGTACTCAATACCAGGAGGCATTTAAAATGACCTTAGCAACAGGCTTCAGGGATGTATTTAAAAAATTTAATACCGCAGATTCTAGTTCGTTCGTCTCAAGTGTAAGCAACCCTCGAGTCGGAATTACTGTTAGAGGAAATTAAAAATAATAATGCAATAAGAAGTTGTAAAAATTTATGTAAATCTTTGATCGTCTAAATCCACCTTAAGTTAAGTAGTAGGCTGGAAATATGAACAAGAATAAAGAAGAGGAAGACCGAGAAAAACATATGAAGGAAGAATAGCAGAACAGAAATACAAGAGATAAAAAATTGGAAAAAATAAAAAAGAAGGAAATGGACAGAAATTTGTAGTAATATAACTTAATGCAAATAATAAAATAATGAAGTTCCCACTTTTGTTATACGAAATGTAATATTGTTTAGCTGTAAAATCTCTTCATAATCCTCGAAATGCCTCTCCAGTGACATTCTGCAAAACATAACCCTTGAATTTTCATCCTGTGAGTGAGTACTCTTCACCGCTGTATCTTGAAGTCAAGGAACGCAATTCGCACAAGCACACCTACGTATACCATACGTGCTTTCGTTCCTGCGCGCCTGTTACCACCGTTCATTCTAAGAACACTCAATCTTGTTGCTGCCTTTCTCCTCAACTTCATTCAAGTTTTAATTAGCGTTAATTAGGACAGGAATATGGAGATTTTCTTCCGGGATGAATAAAAAAATCTGATGTGGCCAGCACATTACCTTCCGTCAGTTATATGAGTATTTACGAAAATTCTACCGGTGAACTGTTACCGGTAAACAGCTTTTTATCAGGTTATAGCTACCGGAATCGATATTCTAAGAACGCAACTGGTAAACAGGGTATATCCATAACCTATAAAAAAATTGAAAATGTACAACAGATTAGATATTTGACATAAATAAATAAAATAAATATATCATCACGGCTTATTACCCATTGCTGGGTGTGCCAATATGTTTTGTACACAGATATCGGTAATATGAAATATTTGCACCGTGCGGGCGCTTTCCAGGCGTCACCTCACGGGCACTCAATGCTGGCGTGAAGAGTGCACCACAGGGGTCAATTTTGTGCCATTTAAAATTGGAAATATTAGGCGTCGGTCGGGATCGAACCCGGTTCCCCATTTTCGCGACCTGACATTCAGGCACGCGGCCACGAGACCCCATAGATATTTGACGTAGTTAACAAACTGCGCAGAGCCCTACTTTGAACACATTTCCACTTTTAACTCGCGCGCTTCGCTTTGCATCACTACCTTCTTTTTGAGATTAGATTATTCATGAATCAGGTAGATGGATCTGGTAGATATTATACAATTTTCAAACACGGTAACTTTTTACCACTTGTGTTTTCAAACACAGTCAGTAGATGCGGTATTTACTGGTAGAATTTTCGTAAATGCCAATGCCTATGTATTTTCTATAAAATCCATACAGAAAGTTCCTTGCAAAAGTTTCTAAATTTTTTGTATGTACGTTACCTTTCGACAGTTGTATGCATTTTATACAAATTCCATACATAAAGTTTCGAGCAAAAATATCTTATATTTCGAGTAAAATTATAACACAAATATACTATGTCAATTGACACTGACATATTTCAATCAAAATTTTCTTAATATAGTAGCTGTTTCTAGCATAGGTAGCTAATTTATGAAATTTAATTTCTTTATAATTTTATAACTCTATATCCATTTAGGTAATATGAAGTATAAAATGTAGTGAAATCATATAGAGAATACAATGTTCTTTAATATTTATAATAACATTAAATGTGAAAAAATGATATTTAACATCGTTTTTTCAAGAAAAACTGTTAAAATCTTCAAATGAGGGTACTTCCGGTTGACCAATTATAACTAAAATCTAATCAGCTCTTCATATGGAGGCAACGAATAGGAATACGAAAGAATTATAATTTTTGGAATTGTAGTATTAAAGTTATCGTAGACGCTCGTTCATTATTTTATTCCTTATGAATTCATAAAGTCCTGTTGTATACCTACCTATGACTACAACAATGTTATGGATGGAATTAATAAAATTTCGGACTAGCAGTCAATATTACAAATTTATTCACGCCGACGTTTCGACTATACAATAGTCTTCTTCAGGGCTAGAATGGTCCAGTTGAAGGAAAAAGTACACGTGTGGATAAGCGTAGAATCATATAAGACGGACATTTAAAAAAATATAAATAAATAAATAGTTAAAAATCACAGATCACAGAGTGAAAATCGTCAATTAATAAAACTTGTCCTGGATGACTACAATAAACTTTGCTGAATATAAAGATTTTTTTAAAATGGTAACTGTAAAGATACCAGAATTATTTTTAATATTAAATACCTACTTTTACATTAAACAGTATATTATATTCATAATATTGACATTCCAGCAAATATTTCTACTTTTCTGTTGTCATTATCTTGAAATTATCATATTTCATTGCTATATTCAAATACCGTCGAAAAAATTATTCAAAATTTTAGTTTAATCTACTGCGCCGCGCGTAATCGATTTTATTACATTTTTAGATTGTATATCGTCAAACGATGCTTGTCTTTAATATTTCATTTTGATCTACTGCACATGATCGTTATTATTGATTTTTCGATTGCTTGTCGTCACACTGATTCCACACCAGACCTATCGATACATTTTTTTTTCTAGTATTATTTATATGAGCATTTGGGGGCATATGAAAATT
Organism: Harpalus rubripes; assembly: GCA_963082715.1. Lineage (NCBI taxonomy): Eukaryota > Metazoa > Arthropoda > Insecta > Coleoptera > Carabidae > Harpalus > Harpalus rubripes. Next base: position 32,105,163 of record OY720464.1, read on the forward strand.
AAGCCCCTTAAAGAAGGCGTCAGTCAGTACTGAAAAAACTAAATCATTTCAGGAATTGTGTGGCCTTTGTACGGGGCACAATCTACCCGCTCGCACGGAGCGGTCTGTAAATATAAACGGAAATTTAACTAAAAGATTATTTAATTTAAAAGATATGCTTACCAAACAATTGTAATTCTGCAAAACGCACCCTTCTGTTTTTCTTAGATTCCTTTTTCACTCTTAAATTGAGTCTTTACTTATTTATACTCTTTACACCACGTATTGTTATTGTTATTATATATCAACAAAATCAGCTGACTAATTAAAGCAATGTCAGATCAAAAATTAAAGAATATCAAAAAAAGTTTCAAATAATACCTCACTTATTTTAAATTCGAAGTCTTTTTCTTCAAATAAATGTTTTTGAAAAGTTCCTAATTTAGCCGGAAAATGAAAATTTTGTAAATTTTAATGAAATATGAGACCCCCACTGCAATCTACAGGTAAATATCTATACTACATACCTGGAAATTTTTATAAAATATAAATAATTATTTTTATGTTCCCTAACCTATTCAGACAGATTAAATATATTGTAGTTTAAAATATTTTTTGACAATATAATTTTTTATTGAGTAAAACCAAAAAATCGATTGATTTTGCATTGGATTAGCAAAAATCAATACCAGTTGAGGCATCTTTCGGCAATAACGTGAACTGTAATGTTATAAACAATTTATAAATAATGATTTTTAAGTAATATTTTTTTATGAATTTATTTACATTTGGCCTCAAATAAATAACAAATAATTACTTGTTAATTAATATAAACAATAATTATAATATTAAATGTCAAATGACAGTAACAATAAACAAATATACTTATAATGGGCATTGGGGAAATATACAAACAATACTATTTTTTAAAATTTTATTATTTGATACAGCTATATTTTAAAATAAACCATTTCGTATTAATTGTTTTAAAATATGAATTTGTTGCTTTTTGTCGTTAGTACTATTTGCAACCACCGTTGCACATGATGTCTCCACCTATTCTCAACAAACATCTGACCTTCATCAAATCCAGTACCGTAGTTAAAAATAATTGTTTTCAGAAAACATTCAATAGTTTTTTTGGCTATTGTTTATATGTAAATCAACAAATATAACACAATAGTTTATAAAAAGTACAAAATAAATGATTGAACTTTATCTTCAGAGACGATATACTCGAGAATTGGTTAGCAAAAAAATTCCTGAATACGTCTTGTTATATTAACTAATTATTTGTGGTATGTGAAATATGAGAAGCGCCGGCGCCTAAATACCAAAATAAACACATTGGAATTTTTTCAAATTTTGCCAATGTATTATGATTTTTATATTAATTATTGTTATTATATGTATTCTAGGAGGTTAATAAATAAAATGTTACACATATTATCCAATTTTTATATTAATAAATACTATATTTGGTTATATCAATTACAAAAGTGTACAAAAAAGATCTTTTTAATTGTTTATGAACATTATAAACATTAATTGTTAACAATAACTTATTGTAAATATTGTACTTATAATGTAGTTTGCAGAAATAAACATATAATTCGAAATAAATTAAAAAATATTATACCCATATCACAATGACATGACACCTATAGTTCTCTTCCCATTTTTTTGCAATAAATTTTCATTTAAAGTTATGTATATCAAAAGACTCAGCATGAAATTCTGAGTACGAAAGTATCAAATTTATGAACTATAGTTATTTTCAATACAAAATTTTCATCAAAAGTACATCAATTATACATCAGCAGATTCAGTTTACAATGATACTAAATTCTAGCACAAAAATGCTAAATTAACAATAAAATTATTGTCTTCTAGGCTATGTTCAAGAAATTCTTCCCAATATTTTATTCTTTCACGTCATCTCTTTGAGTTCTGACTTCTGTTATGCTTAGTTGAGTCTTCGAATACAATTTGGCAACTTTTTGCAAAATTTTCTGCATCGCATAGTACTTTTGAGATACCTACAGGTCGTTTTGTACGGTCCCCAAGTACCTACAACATGAAAAATGTCTTAATACTGCTAAATTATTTCATTTATTTGATATCTTTACTGACCTGCATTCTTATTTGGCTGTAATCTAAAACTGAATTAAGTAGCCAGAACATACAAACAACCCCTAAAGTTTAGTCCTACGATATTTTATCCCTTAAACAACAATATTCTTCGCAGGATAACACCTAACATTTGTAATGTTTGCATTTAGATTAATCTTGTAATCAGCTGATTTGCAATTCTATAAACAATGCATATTTAGTAATAACAATGCCATATAAATATTATTTACAAATATACATACCCTATTATTATATTATAGTACATAAAATATTGTTTTTATAACGAGTTCACTTCCACAAACCGGTTTTTCAAGTTTAGTAGGTACTCCAAACAAACTGATTTATTTTATTATCCATAACATTTTGAAAACCGGTTTTTAGCACCTGAAATAAAACTTATTTGCATATCTGCTGTTTAAACAAATGTTTTCTTACCAAATACCACCTTGAAGTCAAATAAAAATTGCCTAAATTTGTTTTGTTTTCTGTTCTAATCATTGTAGGTACAATTGTTTAACAATTTCCGTCAGCTGTCATTTGAGATTTGAGGTTATAAATATTGTTATTAACAATTTACAAAATATTAGTTGTTATTCATTTTTAAAGCATAAAATTGAAAAACATTTAAAAAATAATTTTATAAGTTAAAATACATTTGTTTAAATGATTTATTGTAAACAAATTAGTTCAGGATATTCCATACAGATGCCAGAACATGTATTGATTTTTGATCATCCAAACCAAAATCTATCGATTTATTGGTTTTGCTCAATAAAAAATTTAGTTGTTATTCATTTTTAAAGCATAAAATTGAAAAACATATTTAAAAAATAATTTTATAAGTTAAAATACATTTTTTTAGATAATTTATTATAAACAAATTAGTTCAGCATATTCCACACAGATGCCAGAACATGTATTGATTTTTGATCATCCAATGCAAAATCTATCGATTTATTGGTTTTGCTCAATAAAAAAATTAAATATCCACAAAATACTTTAAACTACATTATATTTTATGTATCTGAATGTGTTTGAAACATAAAAATAATTATTAATATTTTATAAAAATTTCCAGGTATGTAGTATTGATTTTTGTCTGTAGATTGCAGTGAGGGTCTCATATTTTATTAAAATTTGCAAAATTTTCATTTTCCGGCTAAACTAGAGACTTTTCAAAAACATTTATTTGAAGAAAAAGACTTAGAATTTAAAATAAATGAGGTATTATTTGAAACTTGTTTTGATATTCTTTAATTTTTTGATCTGACATTCCGTTAATCAGTCAGCTGATTTTGTTGATATATAATAACAATAACAATATGTGGTGTAAAGAGTATAAATAAGTAAAGACTCAATTTAAGGGTGAACAGGGAATCTAAGAAAAACAGAAGGGTGCGTTTTATGCAGAATTATAATTGTTTGGTAAGCATATCTTTTAAATTAAACAATCTTTTAGTTAAATTTCCGTTTATATTTATTTTAAGAAAAAGCCTGAGAATTTAAAAATATTGGGGTTTTATGGGAAACTTTCTTTGAAATTCTGTAATTTTTTGTTAAAATGTTGGTGGTGTTCATATTTAACAGTGTAGAATTAAATATTTAAAAAAATCAGAGGGTACACGCTAGGGCAACTAAAACATACTAGAGCCTAGCCATCAAGGCGGCAGAGCCACCGAAAAATACACGATTATTTAAATTAGTAAAGTTGAAGTTTGGCGTTAGTAAACCAGACTTTTAACTTTAGCCACTAATTTTAAATGAACATGTCACTCATGTCAGCAATGCAATAATTTAGATCCATTCATGAGAGAATGCAGTGCCCGCTCCTTGCGGGTGGACAGGTTATGCCCCACACAAAGGCGCCTGACCAGGGGCGACATTTCAAGACAGTAAATAATAGGAAATAAAAGTAAAGAAAATATACTAAAATTAATAACTTACACAATAAGGGGATAAAAGTGAACAATATTTTTTATTTTTTTTTGCATAATTATCCTACCAAAAAGGTAGTTTTCTACCATTGTTATATTGACATGTAAAAGTGTTGATTACAACAATGAATATTTGCAATATAGCTCAAGAATATTGATTACAACAATGAATCCGACAATGAATCAAATATATAAATACTAGCATTTTGCGAAGAATCAAATGCTTATGATTTACAATTCTGAAATCTTGTGAGATAATTTTATTTTTCATTTCTGCCGATTGCCGATATTGAATTTCCCTTACCTATTTAGGTACTATCAAATTTAGAAGAAAGTAAAAAAATATCTTGCCAAATTGATAATTTTCTGGCATTTTTATGTTGCAAACTATAAATTATAACTGTAAAATTGTTGATGACAACAAACGATTTTGTTTATACGAGTAACCTAATATTATTGGTTAAGAGAAGGGAATTTCATCAATATTTTTAATCTAGCATTTTTACCTTCCGCTACCCTTGGTAAGGGAGGTATAGGGATCGTGCAAAAAATATCATATCGAGATTTTGTGAATGACCACGTTTTAAGGTCCCAAGAATCCAATTTTAACATTTTCACGATGATGTCTGTGTGTGTATGTGTGTGTGTGGGGATCCTCATTCAGAAAATTTTGAAACCTTGTATTTCGAACTTTTTCTGTAATGGAAAGAGCCCAATAGATTTTGGTGAAAATCAGATAACCGAAAACGGCACTTTACTAGAAGCTCAAAATAGTTTTTCTTCGAAAAATACCTTTAAATGTTATTCGAGTTTAATGTTATTATAAAAATTAAAGATTATTAAATTTTCTATAGATTTGCATTAATACTTTTTCTATATATTTTATGGATAAATTTATAAAATTATCTATAATTTAAATCCCAGGGCCTACGCTTTAAACGAATAAAACGCAGTTATTCAAATGTATGTAACTGACAGATAAATGTCACTATCAAAGAATTAATCATTTCAAAATAATATTTTATTATAGTTCCGGTGGCTCAATGGTTAGAGCCACGCCTCATGTCATGAGTGCCCTCGGGGCTCTGGGTTCGAATCCCACTAAGGCATGGATGTGTGTGAATGTGAACGCACTCTGTAATTGGGATTTAATCCTGTTGAGGGGTTTAAAAAAAGGTAGTTACTTGGATTAGATTAAACTATATTTTAAGAAATAAACTGTCAAAATTAGAACAAAATTAGCTAATCCAAAAAAACTTAATCTTTTTTGTGACGCGGGCTGTAAATGGCGGGAGGTATTGTGTTGGCCACACCAGATTTTTTTTCCATTCTAGTCTAGTAATCTTTCCTAATTCAGACCTGTAGGGCATAAGAATCCGACAAAGGATACTTTTGAGCGGTTTAGGACCTGGCTGCCTATTTATTATTAGATGCGGCGATAGATAAAGCTGCCGACACCTATCCTACGTCTTCAGGTTCCTATAATCCTGTATTCATCTATGTCCGCAGCCGGACTTTACGACCTGCCTTTGTGTGATGTTGTTTCAATTTATTCGGCTTTATAATTCGATCTTTATGATGTTATTATGAGTCTGTAACGCTCTATAAGCAAAACCAAGGAAGAAACATGAGACTTCTTTGTGAAGTTACGTGAAAAAATTCCTTAAGTAGAGTTGGTCTAGAAAATTAGAATGAAACTTGATTAACTTAGTTTATAAATATGAAATGCGTTATGTAAGCCCTTGTGGTTCCTCGATTTCAATCCGACCGACGTCAAACTTAAATATTATTTCCAATTTGCAAAAAAATGACGCCTGTGGTCTGTGGTGCTTTTACCACGACAGCTGAGAGCCCATTTTGTTCACTAATGTATCAAAAAGGCTATAGCAGAAGGCTTGAAAGTAGTAGGAATTTGAAATAGAGTATATGTATGGCGTTGATGTTAGTGTATTAAAAACACGAATATTTTAAAACTTTGATAGTGCCTACCATACAGTTTAAGGCTTGATTTACATTAGCGGTACAATACGGTGACGGTATGTAAATCAGTAAATATCAAAGGGTCGTCATCGTACCGTCATTGTACCGTGAATGTAGATGTAAATGGATCCATTAAAATAAACTATTATTCACGAAAGATGACTATTCAAGGTCATTTGTTCAAGGAAGAATTAATATCTCTTTACAGCAGTAGCTTAGCAACCTTTTGTATTAGAAAGAGAAAGATTATTTCACCTATGTCTATTTAATTTAAGTGGTGTGACAGATATACGTAAATAGTTGCATTACTTTCTAACACACTAAAAATAATAATGACATATGTCGTAGAATTACAGATATCTAATTTTCTACTACACTGCCCTCTGTGCTAATATTTATCCAGTGGCGTTAACGTTTAAGTCAAATTATTATTCCTTGGTTTAAGTTAAGTCTATGTTTTTGTATTTTGCAAAAACATAAGTGGAGAACATAAATCTTTCAGAAAGACATTATTTAGAAAGAAATATAATTTTCAAATGAATTACTCGTATTTTTTTAGTTAAAAAGTATCCATAAATATTTCATGTTGCACGCTTATGCAAACTAAATGCAATGAAGTTATCTGCAAGTAATATTATATCAGACGGCTCACAAATGACCTTGAATAGTAATCTTTCGTGAATAATAGTTTACATTGGAGCAAGAAATATCCGACCGTCATCGTACCGTCATTGTACCGCTAATGTAAATCAAGCCTTAAGGTTTTGTTTTAATATAAATGACCAATTTTCTAATTTGTTACTACGGTACACCCAGAAATAGGTAATAAGCAGATGATATACAGGTGTTCTTTACGTCATATTGTTACCATGGTTTTATTACAGGGATTTAATTTTCTAGTTTGATATAAGGTGAAGTACGATAGGACTTTGTCATGTTTGACATTTTCAATTTTTTATTTGCAATAATTTTGTTGTTCGTTAATATAACATATACCTACTGTGTAAATATTATTATTCATACAAATTCGAAGTGACACTTACATATTTCGCAATTGAATAATTATGATGTAATGTCAAAATTTGTAAAAACTGACAGTATGTCCTATACTGTGTCAATATCGTTATTCATCAAAATTTAAAGTATAAATAGTTAGCAATGATAAACCAATTGAATAAATATGATATAAATTGCAAATACAGAGAATTTATTTTAACATGCAACATAATATGGTCAATCACTTCCATGGTTACACGCTACTGTTCAAAAATAACAGCAATGTAATGTTTGTCCATTTTAAAATGCAACATACAACATTTTTAGTTTTGTATTAACAATACTAATTTCCAATAAATTAGCCTACATAAGATTAACAAAAAAATCAAAACTTTAATGTAACACATCTTAACAAACTTTGACTTACAAAAATCCATAACTTTAATGTAATAAATGTTCTAAATACCCCCATTCACACTGAGCCAATATCCTAGTCGGTCGTAGAAAGAATTGATACCATTTGTGATGTGTTCTGGAGGTATCTCTTATGATGCAATACTATTTATAATGTTGCATTTTAAAATGGACAAATATTACATTGCTGTCATTTTTTGACAGCAGTGAGTAACCATGGAAGTGATGCACCATATGTTGCATTTTAAAATAAATTCTCTGTATAATGGATGAAATATACCTCTTTTTATTGTCCAAAAACAATATGTTGCAATAATTGCCGGAAATCTTAGAAATACTGTTTTTGCAATAGCAAAATACATAACATGTATAATCCCAAGAATTAACAAAATTACTAACACACAACGAAGCACAAATTATTATTGACGCCAAAATCACCTTAATCACATGAATGACAGAATAATAATAATAATAATAATAATAATAATAATAATAATAATAATAATAATAATAATAATAATTTTTATTAACTGAAAAGCATTTACATGCACAGTACGTCCAATTTAGGAAATCAAAACATTTAGATACAAACAGACAAAGTACATACATTTTTAAATTTATAATATTCGGGTCTGAAGCTCACAATCTTGCTTTCAATACCTACGTATTTATGAAATTTTCATCTTTTAAATATTCTTCTACGTTATAATAACCTTTATTTAATAATTTTTTAAACAAAATAGATTTAAATTTCTGAATGACATATTAAAATAATTCAAATATTTGAAAATAACACTCGTTACCCCTATTACAATACCTTTTCTATTTCATTTTTTGCCGTTGGTTGGACGGAGATAGCGTATACCCATCTGAAACTCCTATGATAGTGAAATCCAGAATAAAAGTCTCATATATGCCATTTGTGTATGACAAAGATGCTAGATAAAATTTTAGTAATTCTTGCATCACAAAATGATGACGTGGGGATCAACTCGGAGATACAGAGCGTACATGGCTTCTATAAGAACTGGAGCCCGGTAAAACAAATTCAAAATTTTGTAAAAAAAAATCTGTGTTCTCTGAAAAAAAAAATTTGATTGTTTGACGTGAAATACTGGTACAATAATATAGTTTAGCATATGGTGCATAAATGCTACTAACTCACAGCAGTTAAAAGGGGGTAATCATAGTCAAAGGGGTAGATTACTATCATATAAATCTTTTTGCTTTGCACCCTAATATCCTGTATCAAAACGTTTTAAATATACACACATACATACATCAAATGAAATTGTAATTAAAATCATTCGCATTTACAAAGCCACACATATCATAAATAAAACACTGATTTGAATTATTAAAATAAAAAAATCTGATGTGGCCAACACCAAACCTCCCGCTATTTAATTTTTATTAATTTAAATATACATACTTAAATATTTAGATATTGCGGAAACTGTATTAAGATCCATTCCGTATAACTATGGTTCTATTTACTATTTTCTTTTTAAAACGTTACTATTATTAATTTGAAATGATTAGTTCTTTGACAGCGACATTTATCTGTCAGTTACATACATTTCAGATAAGAACTGTCTAATCAAGTAGTTGTGTTTGTTTAAAGCGCAAGCTCCGAGGTTACAGTTATAGATATTTTATAAATATATCCATAAAATATATAGAAAAAATATTTATACAAATCTGTAGAAAATTTAATAATCTTTTTTTATAATAACACAAATCATCAAAAAGTAACATTTGAAGGTATTTTTTGAAGAAAATCTATTTTGAACTTCAAATAAAGTGCCATTTCCGGTTATCTGATATACACCAAAATCAAATGGTCTCTTCCCATAATAGAATAAGGTACAAAAACAAGGTTTCAAAATTTTCTGAATGATAATATTTGAGACCCCATGGGGTCTCGTGGCCGCGTGCCTGAGTGTCAGGTCGAGAATCTGGGGAACCGGGTTCGATCCCAACCGACGCCAAATATTTCCAATTTTAAAATGGCACAAAATTAGCCCCTGTGGTGCACTCTCCACACCAGCAATGAGTGCCCGGAGGTGACGCCTGGTAAGCGCCCGCACGGTGCAAATATATCTTTACCGATATCTGTGTACAAAGCAGATTGGCACACCCATCAATGGGTAATAAGCCGTGATGATATATTTATTTTATTTTTATTTATAATATTTGAGTTAGAGTAAAGTACACACATACACACACTCACACACACACACACACACACACACACACACACACACACACACGCACACACACACACGCACACACACACACACGCACGCGCACTCACACACACACATCATCGTGAAAATGTTAAAATTGCATTCTAGGGACCTTAAAACGTGGTCATTTATAAAAATCTCAATATGCGACTTTCAGCACGATCCCTATACCTACTTCCCTTACCAAGGGTAGCGGGAGGTAAAAATACCAGTGATGTTTTTTGTAAAAATATTTATTATTAAAACATAAGATTTCGAATTGAGATAATATGCTGGTCTCATCAGATTTTTTAAGTTTCGTATATAAAAAATGTAATAAAAACCGTGAAACATTTTAAATGGCTTTTTTCTTCGCTGTCGAATTTGATAAATTAAGAGATAGGCGCCGATATATTATGGTCAAATCATAATTATACATCGTCAATAATGATATTCCATTAAGTGAGTATACGTTTTTGATGTAAACAAGCTAAAGAGTGTGTTGATATGTTGATGATATAATAATCACGTCTTGTTTTACCAGTTAGAAATTTATAAAACATTAGAAGTTTTTTTGTGGCCTTCGGAAAATGTTATGAAATTTATGAGAATGTGTATTCACGATTTTCTTGACTTCTTATTTAGAACTATAATAGTTTTCTTGAATATTTAACAGTTTTGTAAAATCTAACGAGATATTTTATATGTATTTTCGCTTTTTATTAATGTTTTATGATTGTGTTAATAGACACAAATTTAATTCGCACATAGCGCCTCTAGCGGCATTGCTTAGAAGAAGTAATGGTTGTTAAGGTTATGGCAATACAAACAAAGAACTATCAGCCATTCACACTACCTGACTGATTGAAAAGACAAGGGGAGGGGGTTTGTTTGTATGGAGATGTTCTATCTCTACCAGTCTCTAGTTATCTGGCGTAATGGCATGAAGCTAGATCAGGCCAAAACATTATATCATCATTGGCGTGATGTGTATTTAAAAATTGAAGCAATTTAGAGAGGCATCTTTGAATATAAAGTTGTGCAGTTATATAAGGCTTCTCCTCGAACACGACCAATGTACGGTTGCGAGATATACCCGGCTTCAGAAATGGCACCATACTAAAATTTTATCCTCAAATTTAGATTTACCTTTGAACTTGACATTGTCTGGTGTGTTTTCCATGTCATTAATATAAAAACCATTGTTTCCTTTCATCTCTGAATGGGACAGAGTAAAATATTTCTCGTCATCCATTACAATAAGTTTATTGAGAAAATGAATGCGCCTTAACGCACGACAACATCTAAGGATTCTTTCTAATTCCACCACGGTATATTTTGGTGCCTTTCTTCTTTTTCGAAATACCACGTCATTTCGAGAAAGTGTTCTAAAACAGTGGTCTTCGAAACATCGAATCTTCTGGCTACAGTTCGTTGTGACACTCCAACTTTGCCTTTAACGGCTGCAATTAATCTTTGTTCTCTCATGTAGCTCAAAATTTTTGGTCGACCACTTTTGGGCAAATTAACACAGGGTATACCTTCTTCACAAGCTTTTGTTGTTCGATAAATAAAAATGAAAACAAGTTAATTGTGATATTTTGTTTCCAGTGACAATTTGATTGAACGTTATTTGGTATAAATACAAAACATCTAAAAAATTCTCAAAACTTTAGGACCATATGTTATTACCGATATCTGTAAACGAAGTATATTGGTCAGGAATGGGTAATATGCCGTGATATTTATATTTATTTATACCAAAATAAAATCAGTTCATTTCAAATTTGAGTTCTGTGGGGTGTAGAGCTAGTTCACCTCCTTGTGGTGCACCATGGGTACTGCTAAATGAACTAGCACATCAAGTGCGCAAGTCAGTAATCATCAACCAAACAATTTTGAGAATCTCCTGGTCACTACATTTATTTACCACAATAGCTTAAAACAATGTCAGCTCGACACCCCTGAAAATGGTAGTCGTTAAATATAAAATTTATTATTTTCCGCCCTTAATTACGATTATAGCGTGAAAGGTAGTAATCAGATCATAATATTTTTTCTCACATATCATACTCCAAACTTCGTTATTATCCAAAAAAATTCCCGATAACACTCGTATCCATAGGGTAAGTCCTCAACTGTTTCGAAATTTTAATTATAACACCTCTTCTCACGCAAAGAACTTTTGTGAAGTGACGAAGTCCAAAGCGGAAGTCGGAGCGTAAGTTACGATATAAAATGTTAATCTGTATTTGGCGGTGCATATTTTATTTTTATGGAGCCGTTTAATGCCGGAATTTTATGTTTTTCGCGTGCTTAATCTTATGTAGCCTGCAGTGTAACAAGGACCCCGACTTTGTTCTTTTGTGGAGTTACTTAATCGGTTAGTAACATGGCAATAGAAGGCCTCTTTCTCCAGAGCAGAACTAGAAGAATAGCTGTATTCTTTTTGGAATATTTTTGCTCAGCTTAGCTACATTTTATTACCGTATTTGTTATTGTATTGTTTTCAACTTACTTTAATAATACATTTTTACCTCCCGCTACCTTTGGTAAGGGAGGTATAGGGATCGTGCTAAAAATCGCATATCGAGATTTTGCTAAATGATCACGTTTTAAGGTCCCTAGAAACCAATTTTAACATTTTCACGATGATGTCTGTGTGTATGCGTGGACCCTCCACTCTAATTCAAATACTACCATTCAGAAAATTTTGAAACCTTGTATTTCGAACTTTTTCTGTAATGGAAAGAGCCAATTAAGTTTTGGTGAAAATCGGGTAACCGGAAATGGCACTTTACTAGAAGTTCAAAATAGTTTTTCTTCGAAAAATACCTTTAAATGTTATTTTTTCGAGATTAATGTTATTATAAAAATTAAAGATTATTAAATTTTCTATAAATAAATAAATAAATAAATAAGTATATCATCACGGCTTATTACCCATTGCTGGGTGTACCAATCTGCTTTGTACACAGATATCGGTAATGATGAAATATTTGCACCATGCGGGCGCTTACCAGGCGTCACCTCACGGGCACTCATTGCTGGCGTGGAGAGTGCAGCACAGGGGTCAATTTTGTGTCATTTAAAATTCGAAATATTTAGCATCGATCGGGATCGAACCCGGTTCCCCAGATTCGCGACCTGACACTCAGGCACGCGGCCACGAGACCCTATAAATTTTCTATAGATTTGCATTAATACTTTTTCTATATATTTAATAGCTAAATTTATAAAATTATCTATAATTTAAATCCCAGAGCCTACGCTTTAAACAAACAAAACGCAGTTATTCAAATGTATGTAACTGACAGATAAATGTCACTATCAAAGAACTAATCAGTTCAAAATAATATTAGTAACGTTTTAAAAAGTAAAAACTAAATAGAACAATAGAAAAGGAATTCAATACAGTTTCCAGCGTAAGTAAATATGTAGGTAGGTATGTATTTAGATTAATAAAAATTAACGATTCACAAAAATGTTTAAGCTAATCCTCATTTTTGGATTAGTGAATGCTATTCTATCCCGGTATTTAAAATTTAATCTTAATTGTATTATAGCTCCGGTGGCATAATGGTTAGAGCAACGCCTCATGTCATGAGTGCCCTCGGGGCTCTGGGTTCGAATCCTTTTAAGGCATGGATGTGTGTGAATGTGAACCTACTCTGTAATTGGGATTTAATCCTGTTTAGGGGTTTTTAAAAAAAGGTAGTTGCTTGGATTAGATAAGACTATATTTTAAGAAATAAACTGTCAAAATTAGAGTAAAATTCGCTAATCCAAAAATAACGCACTCTTGATGTTCTAAGTTGAACATCAAGAGTGCGTTATTTTTGTGATAATATTTTTGTTACGAAAGTTTGCTGCTTTGGTAACATACCAAGACAATTGATACTGTCGTACTGATGTAGTTATATAATTATTATGTTCCTCATTACGGACTAAGTTAGTGTATTGCTAGCGTTGTTGCTTCGAAACCAAGGGTTCGAATTCCTCTAGGTACTAGGGTATAGAAGTTTGTATACGTCTTTATCATCTTATCTACTTGAAGTGTAGAGCTAGTTCGACTCCTTGTAGTACACCCGGTAAATAAACTAGCACAAGTCAGCGATGAGACAATCTTCCAACTTTTGAAGGGAATTACTACAAAAACAGTTGATATGTGATCATTGTTTAGTCTTATGTATGCAGTTTATTATATGAATGAAAATAAGTTCCCGCGGGACAACATTTCTATTATGCCAGTATGTGCTCTATTTTAGCATTAAATATATAAAATATTTAAATTTTATTTCAATCTGTCTTAAATGCATCCATGATAGTATCACTTTAAACAAAAGTGGACCTAATACTGAACCTTGAGGAACACCAGATGTTTGAATCTGCTATCATTCCTTCTAATAGTGTGTCTATGTCTTGCAAGTATGAATAGTTCCTACATTTTTCCGTTGATTATTTGTCTACTTTGTCTGTAATATATAAAAGAATTTTCCATTACAGACTCACCTTCTGACATCTAAATATTATTGTATACCAAACACACCTCTTTTATTTTTAATTCTTACACTAAATTAATTTATCTCCATCTAAATACATTGAATACCAACTACATATTTCCTACAAGATCATCCGTCATCCTTATCAAATTCATATAATATTTGATCGAAGTCTCCATTGCTTTTCATTCTTTCATTCTTCATCAGAACAAAAGGCGATCGTAATCGTTCCATTAGCTGCGATCATAATGAATAACAATTAAGAATCGCCTCTCAAGGGATGTTGTTAATCAACCCTGGGTGGTCCAAGGGCGTAGAAACGAAAGGGAAAAGGGCGGGATGCCCTGCGAGCAGATGATAAGCTGGCTACGTCAGAGTTTAAAATTGATTTTGATTTGTGTATTGTTGTTTATTTACTTTAATAACGCGATATTACGAAAGTTTGGTTAATAGGAATTTATTGTATGGAAGAGTTTTGTTTGGAGATGGATATTTTTATAAAAAGAGAAAACATGACGAAATGGTATTTGAAATACAAAATTTAATTATATATTTTTCTTATATAAAAAATCTGTTGTGACCAACACATTACCTTCCTTCAATTCTATGTATATCTTGTATATATTCCATACAGAAAGTTTCTTGCGAAAGATTATATATTTTCAGCAAAGTTATTCGACAAATATACTATGTAAATTGTACTTGACACTAACATTTGTCAATTAGTAATATGTATGAACATCTTAACTGTAGCTCTGTAACTTGTATAGTAAAATAAGATGCAAGATTTATAAAACTAATTTCTTTATAATTGTTTTTGCACGATCGTTTTATTTTTTATGTTTACCGATAGTGTTTCAAAGACAGTAGGTCTTATTTACAAATTACTGAACGGTAAGTGGTGTGAATCACATCGGTAAGTGATGTGAATCACATCGGTAAGTAATGCACTTCACTTACCGTGCAGGAGGCGAGACGGTAAATAATAAAAACAAAAATCAAAGCTTACTGTAAAAATGACAAATATTTTTTTTTAATATGTGAAAATAATTTTCAAATCTTATTTTTCTTTTAAATTTTGTGCGTCGATCGTGCAAAAAATAGTATAAACATCACGAACGTTAAGGAATTACCGCCGATCTCAGACAAAATTGGGACCTTCGCTTCGCTCAGTCCCCAAACATTGTCTTCGATTGGTAAACTGTCCTTACCGTTCTTAATAGTTAATATACTATTATTTTTAAATACATTGAAAATTAAGAAAAAATTCTGGTGTGGCCAACACAATACCTCCCGCCATATACCTACAGACCGAGTCACAAAAAATATTAAGCTAATCCTTATTTTTGGATTAGCGAATTTAAATCTAACTTTGGCAGTTGATTTCTTAAAATATAGTCTAATCTAATCCAAGTAACTACCTTTTTTTAAACCCCTCAACAGGATTAAATCCCAATTACAGAGTGGGTTCAGATTCATACACATCCATGCCTTAGTGGGATTCGAACCCAGAGCCCCGAGAGCACTCACGTCATGAGGCGTTGCTCTAACCATTGAGCCACCGGAACTATAATAAAATGAAGATTAAATGAGGAATAGCTTAAACATTTTTGTGAATCGTTAATTTTTATTAATCTAAATACATACCTACATATTTACTTATGCTGGAAACTGTATTGAATCCCTTTTCTATTGTTCTATTTACTTTTGTCTCCTTAAAACGTTATTAATATTATTTTGAAATGATTAGTTCTTTGATAGTGACATTATCTGTCAGTTACATACATTTGAATAACTGCGTTTTGTTTGTTTTGTAATTTTATAAATTTATCCATAAAATATATAGAAAAAGTATTAACGCAAATCTGTAGGAAATTTAATAATAAGAAAGATATTTTTCGAAGAAAAACTATTTTGAGCTTCCAGTAAAGTGCCATTTCCGGTTATTCGATTTTTACCAAAATCTAATGGGCTCTTTCCATTACAAAAAAAGTTCGAAATGCAACACATATACACAGACACACACATACACACATACATCATCGTGAAAATGTTAAAATTGGATTCTAGGGACCTTAAAACGTGGCCATTTACCAAAATCTCAATATGCGATTTTTAGCACGATCCCCTATACCTCCCTTACCAAGGATAGCGGGAGGTAAAAATTTAATCAAACCGTATGGAGAATTAAATATTTGTTAATATTTATAATTATAACATAAACTGTCAAAAAAATTATATTATCTATATTTTTATTCAAGAAAAACTGTTAAGAGCTTCAAATAAGAGTACTTCTGGTTACTAATTATAACCAAAATCTTAAACATTATCATACAAATATAGTAAAATTGTTTTCTTTGGGCCCAAAAATGTTCTTATTCATTTGACCTAAAAAAATGATCCATATTAAAAGCACACTTTTATAATAAAAGCGCTTTTATGGAGCACACTCCTCATAAGATTGTAATGTAAAAGCGCATTCAATAAAAGCGCTGTAATTATAAAAGTGCGTTCGAACCTAGGCCAATACCTTGGGTGACAGAAGGTAAAAACATTGGTCTGTACTATGAACCCATTTTTATAGGATACTTTGGTTAACAGCGAAGGTTAATCTCATAAGAATATAATGTAAAAGCGGGATTTATAATAGCGCTACGCAAAGAAATTTTAGCCGTGCAAAACTTATTTGATAGCGGTGAAATATGTGTAAAAATCAACATTAAATTTTGTAAAATTTTCAAATTGTAAATAATAAAATAAGGTAAAAATTGTACAGTGTTAAATAATTTACATAATTCCTCTAAATCTTACAATATTTATAATAAATTTTTAAAAGATATTTCATACTACGCTATGAACAGTGCTGTCGTATTCCTAATAAAACAAGTTCAAAATCGCACGGTAAGTTAGTGTATTGTGATATTTCGAAGTGGAAAGACGTCGTATATTTCTGTGTATTAAATAATAATGTATAAATTAACATTTAAAGTGAAATACGAAAATATGTGTAAATGGTTTTTCGTAAACAAAGGCACTATGAAGATTTTCCATTACACGATTGCCCGGTAAGTACAATACCATTATTTAATATATGTAAAATGCATTCTATAACTGAAATCTTTGAACATATTGTTGTTATTTATTTGTAATACATATACAGGGTGTTGACGCTAAGGTACGAACATAGGTATTTAACATGGGATTTTAGTTTTTTGCAATTTCCTGCTCTCCTGTTCATGTTACGGCAAAAACTGTAGAGTATACAAAGTTGTACATTACATAGAGTCAAAATAAATAAGATGGTGCTGTTACAAAATATGCGTATTCAGTCTTGAACCAATATAACGTATACTTTTTACTTTTATATCAAATTGTAAGTGGTACAATTTAAAATCGTGTAGAGCTATGTATATAAAACATTTTTGTTTATTTTAGACAGAATTTCTTAGAGTGTATATTTTAATTTTTGTAAACAATTCTTAATACTATTGTAATCAATTGAGGAGCTTTTGGTAAAAATAACCTTAATTCATTATTTTGAATCTGAGATAATAAAAAAAACTTTCTACCTTCCTTAACGTTACAGATTTTTGTAATTCAATTTAACTCAAGTCATGATTAAATATAAAATTGACCCCTGTGGTGCACTCTCCACGCCAGCAATGAGTGCCCGTGAGGTGACGCCTGGTAAACGCCCGCAAGGTACAAACATGTCATCATCATTACTGCGTACAAAGCAGATTGGCACATCCAGCAATGGGTAATATGCCGTGATGATATATTTATTTTTTATTTATGATTAAATATTAGAAAATGGATGTTAAGTAACAGAAATAAAACAAGAACGAGCAATTATCTGTTTATTAGTGATTTTATAGGACAATGGTTGTATTTGTGAGAAAATGACAATTTGCAAATAGGAAAATCAATGAACATTTTCTTTTGTTGAAAGTAAAATACATTTATTATACAAAATTAGCCTACATGTTTCATGTTTCCTTCAAGAACAACCAATGTATCGAGACTAAAGTTGATTTTGCTTAATCTCTATAGGACTATGGTTGTTTTTATAGAAATACTGAAATTACAATGTATTAACTTCTGACTTTTTGAGAGAAACAGTTTTACCAAACTGTGTAGATATTGTTAATAACTCAATTCACAAAATTTTGACTATGGTTGTTTTTGTTGGAGAAGCTAAAGTAAAGTTAAAAAGGAAATACCTTAAATTAAATATTATTTTTATTACAATAACAATAGGTAAATTAATTAAAGCCAATAATGGCCGTAATATCAGGGCCGCTCCGTGTGGGGTGGGCAGGTTGTGCCCCTCACAAAAAAGCCTGACTTTGAGGGGCGCCGTTTCAAGACAAAAAAGTAAATAATAGTAAATTTTTATAAAATTCTCCTATTCATAAAGATAAAATTACTATACAACTTACAAATTATAACTAAAATAATTAGCGTACCAATCGGTTCGTTATTTTTCTAGCATTGTTATATTGAAATAACTGTGAAAATGTTGATTACAACAAAGAATATATTATTGATTATAACTCAAGAATATTGATTACAAAAATTAATCCTACAATGAATCCAATATTTAAATACCTACTAGCATTTTGCAAAGAATCAAATGCTTTATGATTTACATTAAAAATTAAAAAGTAAAAGAAATATCCTGCCAAACGGATAGTTTTCTCTCATTGTTATATTTCAAACTATAACTGTAAAATTGTTGATTACAACAAACGATTTTGATTATAACCTATTGATTACAAGAATGAATCTAAGAAAATTTCATCATATTATATTAAATCTAGCAGTTTTGAAGAATAAAAAAATATATAGTTTAAACTTTAATTTGCAAATTGTACATGATGGGGGGCGCTAAAATATAACTTTGCACATAGGCGCCTTAAGGCCAACGCGCACTTCAGCGACCGAAGCGAAACGAAGCGAAGAGAAGTTTTTTCATTCAATGTATTATTATGTGTATACGCGCACTTTGGAGCAGCGAAGAGCAGAGCAACGAGGCGACTATTCACATAAGAATACATTGAATGAAAAAACTTCTCTTCGCTTCGCTTCGCTCAAGTGCGTGCCGGCCTTTATAACTACGGTCCTGCGTATTATTAAAAATAGTGCGTTGGTAATACAGGCCATTAACTTTTCATAAACAATATTTACCCTATCTTGAACACATTTTTCTAGTAATGAGCAATTTATATTTATCATTATTCTTTATTGAGTCACTCCAATAAAAAATGCTTTCTATATTATATTTCTTCCGTGATTCGATGAAATATCCATTACAAATTATAGCATCTAATTTGAAAAGAAAGTGAGTCACAGAGTAGGAAGCAAAGGTGCATCATTAAATTGTTACTTTATCCACCAACCAAGATCATAAACCAGAAAAACCACTAAACCACGAGGGGTGAACGTTTTTAGGGGCAGTTAACTGCTTCTTTACACGGGTGGAGCATGATATTTGTCTTCATTATTTTATATTTCCTTGTCGAATTAATTCTGTGTAATTTTAATGAAAACTTATTAAATATTTCCAAATATTAAATGTCAAATAGATTGACATTATTAATCTTATTAAATGCTTTTGTTTTAGGAAACAATAATTCAATTAATAGACTACTTGCGTGGTACTGAAAATCTGATATCTACCACTGATAAATACCTAAAGTAAAGTTGAAAACGTATGTAAAAATATAAATTTTATTTTTAAAAAATTATGTTTTTTAATAAATTAAGAAAGAAGATTTTCTTTGACGTCATTATTTTGAACTGGAGAAAGGGATGTATATTTAAGAATGTAACCTGTAGATGGCGAGCGAGTGCGAGTTTTAATTTGATTTCGACATTAGTTCATTTTTGTGTCAGTCTCTCTTCTTTATTATTTACAATTTGCGTGGTTTCTGTTACTTTTATTACGTATTTCGATTTGTTAAACAGGATTTTGAAGGATTTTAACTTAGCTTATACTCGTACAAGATTAAAATGACAAACGAAAATATTAACCTCCAAACTATTATTCAAACGTCAAACAGATGATCTGTCATGTTTAAATTACCCGCACATGCCGTTGCTATTGGACGCACCGATGTTATTGCTTTACGGCCATTCATGGTTCGGCGTAATTCTACGTCATACATGGCGGTAATTTAAATATTAAAATTACATTATTTTTTTTCTGGCCAATTAATGAAAATTTTGCCAAAAGAAAAAATATGGGTAGCAAGTTTTTATGGTCACTTCAAAATTATTAAACAAAAAATGGCACGCAAGTAGCCCATTGTACTGATATTTCTCAATAAAATCAAAACGAAACTTCATATACAATCAAATAACAATTTCTGAACTAATTATTCCATGTTACATTTATGTATTTAATATCTAAAAATTGTTTGAAATTGCCGCTGAATCTCGTTTCTTAACTTATTAATTATATGTAAATATTTTCCTAGCGAAATACAACAAATTTACTTTGATTTGAAACTACAAACAACGTTCTAAATATAGAACTTTGGTTTGTACATATCTCCTCGATTTTATTCATATTGTTAGAAAATAGTGCATAATCTCTCTGCTTCGCGTAGTAATTTTTTAACAAATTAATTAAATATATTTTCTACGCTAAATAAAGTAGATCTATATATTTCAATTTCAAACACAAGTTAACAGGTAACAATGTAAAAATAGAACTTTGGTTTGTACAAGTCTGCTACACCCAAATGTTAACGCGCGCTAAAAAGCATAAATTCATGATTTTATTTATATTTTATTTGATTGAATATTGTGAATTTGAACAAGTTTGTGCTGCCACCAAGCAACAAAAATTTATACTACTATTCTCATATAATATTTAATTTTGTATTAAGTGGTGTTGTTATAATGTCACAAATGTTTTTAAAATAATTCTTGTGGTGACTTCTCCACCACAGCTGTGAGTACTTGTGAGTACATACAAGTACCAAATATGATAAATATACCAAAAAATACATTTAAAATTAAACGTTTTTCAATATAAAAAATCTAAAAACAGAATATATATGACCATTTTTTAAACTTTATTTCATAATAGTTGTGCCAATAGTTCAAAAATTTTGAAACTATGTATACTTAAGCCAAATAGTTGATACAAACGAATGGTGTAATCGCCAAGATCGTGTCTACACCCATTTCTAAGTTATGGGTGTGAAAACTTGGATTTTTTTCGGTAATGTTCATATTGATTTTTTTAAATTTAAATTTGTATCAATGGTTTAAAATTTTGAAACTATTATTTATGCAAAAAAAGTCCACCAAATCGAATGGTGAATTTTGGATAAAATAGTTGTATTTGGGTTAGATCGCATTTATACCTTCCGTCACCTTTAGGTAAGGAAGATATTGTCTTTGATCAAAAAATTCGGTGGTGAGTTTTTGATGAATAAGTACGTTTTAGAGTCCCTGGAATAAGATTTTACTATTTTACAATTCAAAAAATTATAATTTTGTCGTATTCCTTTTCTTTACATCCATGTGAAGAGATGATTAGATTTTGGTTATAATTGGTCAACCTTCATTTTAAGATTTTAACAGTTTTTCTTGAAGAAACATTGTTAAATATCATTTTTCCATATTTAATGTTATTATAAATATTAAAGAATATTTTATTCTCTATACGATTTTATTACATTTTATACTTCATATTCAATGGATACAGAGTTAAAAAATTATAAAGAAATTAAATTTCATAAAGCAGCTAGCTATGCTATAACCATGGAAACCGCTACTATATTAATAAAACGCTGATTGACAGATGTCGATTGAGATGTTTGTTTAATTTTACTGGAAATATATAATCTCTTAGATACAAGAAACTGACTGTATGGAATTTGTACAAAATACATAGAACTGACAAAAGGTAATGTACTTGGAAATATGGAATCTTGTGCAAAAAACTTTCTGTATGGAATTTGTACAAAATATACGGAACTGACGGAAGGATATGTGCTGGCCACATCAGATTTTTTTATAATACATTTCAACAAACATTATAAAAAACAAATTTCCATAGGGACTCAAAAGGTGTAAGAATGAAGCTCAGAGCCTCAATTTTGTAACTTTTCTACTGGATTTCAAATTCGGCCACTTTTTCTCAGAGTAGAATTCAAATTCTACTGGTCGTTTATGCTTGACATTTCTTTATTTACATCTAGTTTGAAAAATGAGCTATAATCATATTTGTAATAATTTTTCTTACCCAATTCTAGTAGAATTTGAAATCCAGTAGAATTTAAAGTTACAAAATCAAGACCCACTACCAATAAACGTGCTAGAATATTTTTATTTATCCCAAATATTATCCCCTATAATATAATAATGGGTTTTGTATTACTAGGGTCGAAACAAATCGCCTTTCTTGAAGGGATGAATTGGTTTAGTATTAATTGACTAGGGATGAAATAACCTACCCTTATTTCTCATTCCGAAGTCACCTGTCTAGTGAGTCACCACCAGGCTTGTATTAAATAAATTACTCACTAGTCAATTTTCACAGTTCAGGGGAAATTTTCACTTAATTTGTCCGTTTTCAAGGGATGAATCACACACTTTACTAAAGTTTTCCTTACGACGTGAAAATTGAATGTGAAATTTGTACTTTGTAACAGATTATCGTAAATATGAAGATAATACTCTGTTTACAATTAAAAGTAAAAATAAGAATCTGGTTTTTTCGATTGTACTTTCTTATTCACTAATTGTAAGTTATGGGAAATGGTGACAGTTTTGTTGTATATTAAAGATATACTTGGACATAAATAATTGAATGTATCTGGTTTAAAAAAGATTGGAATTTATTTATAAACATTTTTGTTTGGATATAGTATGTTTGCTTTGAAAGAATAATAAATCGTTTAAAGTCGTGGAATGTCATAGGTTTAATTTTCTTTTACCTTTTGTAATGGTCGAACAAAATGCTTTAATGGACAGTACATGGAAAACAAAACGAATGGTACTAGGCGATTGAAGGTATCAGAAAATGCTAAAGAAGTGAGAATCGCAAATGAGCGAACATATTGTAACGTTTTTATTTATCTGGGTGAAGTGTAAATATAAGACAATTATTATTAATTAAAATTAAGTGTTTATTAAACTATAATGAAAGTTACTATTACTAATATTAAACATTTATTAAAAACTAGTTAAGACTAAAACTATAGGTAATTAACTAGATAACACTAACACTAACACTATTTATTAACCAATTAACACTACTATTTATTTCCACGATATTACTTATTTCACTACGCGTTCCAATCTTAGACTGCCGGTCTGTTGCAGATTCTTGTAGACTGTTTACACGATATTTATATCACTATATTTATATCACTATATACTTATATCATGTTCAACTGTCCGCCTACCGACCTCCACAGCGTCTATATACTCAACTGACTCAACAGCGTCTGTATATTCAACTGCTCGGACAGAAGTCACACCTTTCACCTCACTATCTGTCTATTTATGTAACTCTCTCTCTCTTCCACAGCCTCCGTATCACCGACTTTCCGTATGCCACAATTCTTCAACACCAATGCCGAGTATTAGCTTCCACTTGTCGTTACTGTCCTCATATACCTAGCTTCCCAATACTCTTCAACACTACCGAGTATTCTCTTTAACAGCTATCCCGGTATACCAGTAACTTTCCGACTCGCCGTTACTGTTCTTGCACACTATAGCTTCCCAATACTCGTCAACACTACCGAGTATTTACATCCATATATATTTATATATATATATATATATATATATATATATATATATATATATATATATATATATACATTTATTTATTTATTTATTTCTAAAATCAAAATGAAACCATTTTATTCAAGAAAAACTGTTAACGACTTCAGGTAATATAACTTTACTTTGTACAAGGAAGTAAAAATATAACTTCGTGTTGTAACTTAGAACCATTTGTTTAAAAAAAATATTTTATCGGATGTGCATCTTGGTATTTTATGAGATTGTCTTATAGTCTTTTATTATATATTTATTTTCAGTAACTTAGTATTTTGCTCTAAGTTGATCCAAACCGAGATATTAACGAAAATCAATAAAAATGTATTTTTTTCACGTGGTTTTTCCATTATGGCGGCAAAGCCGGGGTCGCTAGAGGGTGAAAAATCAGTATGCCTTTTTTAAGGTTCAAATTAAGAGAATAAAATTATTTCAGCTTGCCGCCATTTATTTCCACAAGAAACCCATTGTCGACTGGCCTATAGGTTGTTATACTTACTTACCTACCTATAAATTATGTTTCAAATGTCCTGGAAAAATTTAAATTGCAAATACATTATTACTGAGACTACCCATTCATATTCATATGAATCTTTCTTTATACCCTGTATATTACTTTCTTTTTCTCAAGTCACTTCTAAGAACAACTGTCAACAACCATCTATTTGACTTGAAAGAAAATAAAACTAATTACTACTCATGTAAAACAGACAAAAACTTTAAAAGTCATTCATACATATTCTTTGTCATATAGCGTAAAACATTTTATGATTTTTATGTCTTGCGTATTTATAAATAACTAGCAAATCCAAATGATGATAGTATAGCAAAATTCAATACATATTTCCCATAGAAACATTTTCTCTAAACATTCCTATATCCGTCTTCACTACTTCTCGTTATCTCTGCCAGCAACAGACGCTATCGACAGGCGGGAAAACATTCACGCATGCGCACGAAGGTTCAAGGTCGGCTCATGAAAGCGCGCTTGATTCAAATCCATCAGGTTTTCGCAAAAAAAATAAGGTCAGATACTTTTCTAACAGACCTCGTATATCACTTTATTTTTCTCAAGTCACTTCTAAGAATAACTGTCAACAACTATCTATTTGACTTGAAAGAAAATATAACTAATTACTATTCATGTAAAACAGACAAAAACTTCAAAAGTCATTCATTCATATTCTTTGTCAGATAACGTAAAACATTTTTATGATTTTTATGTCTTGCGTTTTTATAAATAAGTAGCAAATCCAAATCATAATAGTAGTATAGCAAAATTCAATACATACAGGGTGGAGCAGAAAAACCTATCCGATTTCAAATCCCTTTTTCCCAGAAGAGGGAGCAGGTAGAGTAGTGGGGTAAAAACCGTTAGAAAGCCGGTTTTATGCCATTTGTCAATAGTCAACATGCCTTGGTCTGGTGAACATCGTGCTTTTGTTATTGAGCGGTTTATCGAATGCGGCGGTTCGATAATTGCTACACAACGTGCTTTTCGAATTCATTTCGGACTCGGGCGTCATGATCCTGTTCCACATCACGCTACGATTAAAGTGTGGGTGTCAAATTTTAGACAGACGAGTTCAGCATTGAAAAAGAAGTCGCCTGGACGTCCCAGGACAGCAACAGTACCTGAAAACGTGGCCAATGTGAGAGCCGCGATTGAACGTTCCCCGCGTCGTTCGGCGCGAAAACATTCGCTCGCTTTGGCGATTTCCAACCGCAGTATTCGGCGCATTTTGCACCGGGACCTCAAAATGCATCCCTACAAAATGGTTGTTGCACAGGAATTAAGTGAAAGGGATTTTGAAACCCGTACGAACCTGTGTCGCGATCTCCGAGAACTCCCAAACGACGATGTTGTGCTCTTCACGGACGAAGCCCATTTTCACCATTGTGGTGCCGTTAACAGGCAGAATTTTCGATATTGGAGTGACGAAAATCCTCGAGAAATCCATCAGGAACCCCTCCATAGCCCAAAAGTGACTGTGTGGTGTGCTCTTTCCCGCCTAGGCGTCTGGGGGCCTTACTTTTTTGAAGAAAATGGGCAAACCGTAACGGTCAACAGCGAGCGCTATTGTTTCATGCTGGAAAATTTTCTTAGACCCAAAATGGAAGAAAATGGCGTGGAAAATGTGTGGTTTCAACAGGATGGTGCAACCGCCCACACATCGCGACGATCAATGGACATTCTCAGGGAACTGTTTCCCGGTCGCCTCATTTCCCTGAGAGGTGATCTTGGCTGGCCGCCGCGCTCACCGGATCTCACTCCATGTGACTTCTTCCTTTGGGGTTACCTCAAATCGAAGGTTTACCAGCATCGACCAAGGACCCTTCTTGCTTTACGAAGGGAAATTGCTCGGGCAATTGAAGAAATTCCTGTGGAAATGACGGTGAAAGTCATGGAAAGCTACCGCGAGCGCCTAAATCAGTTTATCCGCTCCCAAGGACGACATTTGAGTGATGTGCATTTCAAAACTTAAATTTAAAAATGGCATAAAATTTGCGATATGTTAATAAAAAATTTTTTTGACAAGTTGAGTGGTTTTAATTTTATAACGTTTTGAAATCGGATAGTAGTATAGCAAAATTCAATACATATTTCCCATAAAAACATTTTCTCTAAGCATTCCTATATCCGTCTTCACTACTTCTCGTTATCTCCTCTGTTTTGTACCTCTGCTACCCTTAGGCTGCGTCCACCGTTCCACCCTGTACCCTTATGTAATTAACCTGCGTCTGTGGCTGCCGGAGGCCACGGACCAGCCACCAATCTCATTAACCTCAACACAACAGCCGCAGAACCAGCGGAACCGGCATGCAGACGCTACTCTGCGCTAACAAGGGTGCTTGTATGTACATCGACAGTGGCTGAACAAGGGTGGAGCAACATGCTGCTTTATAAAACAGAGCAGAAGGTAGAAAGATGTTTGTGTTATTTTCATATCAGAGAACAAGTACAGGGTTTGTTATGTTTTCGTATTTTGATTTGATGTATGTAAGAGTTATTTAGTCGTACCTATTTATGATATTTTTCATGGATTTCGAATTCCAACGTCTCTTCCAGGAATTATTGTAAAGAATTTCTAGACATGCACAACCAGTCACAAAGATAATTTCGGATAAATTGTTTCCACCACATTAAAATATCACCAGGTCTCCATCATTTTTGTTTATAGGCATATTTCTAATACGCGTAACTGTGTGTAATTTTGAACGACGTCAAACTTCTAGGTGATAACTAGAGAAAGGTTAATACGGCTCTTTTTCGGAATTGCTTGCGTGCAGGCACTACGGCACTAGCACTTTTTATAAAAATCTGGTGTGGCCAACACAATACCTCCCGCCATTTATAGCCCGAGTCACAAAAAAGATTAAGCTAATCCTTATTTTTGGATTAGCAGTTTATTTCTTAAAATATAGTCTAATCTAATTCAAGTAACTACCTTTTTACCTTCCGCTACCATTGGTAAGGGAGGTATGGGGATCGTGCTAAAAATCGCATATCTAGATTTTAAATGGCACAAAATTGACCCCTGTGGTGCACTCTCCACGCCAGCAATGAGTGCCCGTGAGGTGACGCGTGGTAAGCGTCCACACGGTACAAATATATCATCTTTACCGATATCTGTGTACAAAGCAGATTGGCACACCCAGCAATGGGTAATAAGCCGTGATGATATATTTATATTTTATTTAGATTTTGGTAAATGACCACGTTTTAAGGTCTCTAGAATCCAATTTTAACATTTTCACGATGATGTCTGTGTGTATGTGTGGATCCTCCACTCTAACTCAAATACTATCATTCCGAAAAGTTTGAAACCTTGTATTTCGAACTTTTTCTGTAATGAAAAGAGCCCATTAGATTTTGGTGAAAATCGGATAACCGGAAATGGCACTTTACTAGAAGCTCAAAATAGTTTTTCTTCGAAAAATACCTTTAAATGTTATTTTTTCGAGATTAATGTTATTATAAATATTAAATATTATTAAATTTTCTATAGATTTGTATTAATACTTTTTCCATATATTTTACGGGTAAACTTATAAAATTATCTATAATTTAAATCCCAGTTCCCAGAGCCTACGCTTTAAACAAAACACAATTATTCAAATATATGTAACTGACAGATAAATGTCACTATCAAAGAACTAATCATTTCAAAATAATATTAGTAACGTTTTGAAAAGAAAAAAAGTAAATAGAACAATAGAAAAAGAATTCAATACAGTTTCCAGCATAAGTAAATATGTAGGTATGTATTTAGATTAATAAAAATTAACGATTCACAAAAATGTTTAAGCTAATACTCATTTTTGTATTAGTGAATTCTATTCTATCCCGGTATTTAAAATTTAATCTTCATTTTATTATAGCTCCGGTGGCTCAATGGTTAGAGCAAGGCCTCATGTCATGAGTGCCTTCGGGGCTCTTGAGTTCGAATAGATGTGAGTAAATGTGAACACACACTGTAATTGGGATTTAATCCTGTTGAGGGGTTTTTAAAAAAGGTAGTTACTTGGATTAGATTAGACTATATTTTAAGAAATAAACTGCCAAAATTAGAGTAAAATTCGCTAATCCAAAAAACTTAATCTTCTTTGTGTCTCGGGCTGTAAATGGCGAGAGGTATTGTGTTGGCCACACCAGATTTTTTGATAATAAAATGAAGATTAAACGTTAAATACCGAGATACAATAGAATTCTCTAATCTAAAAATGAGGATTAGCTTAAACTTTTTTGTGAATCGTTTATTTTTATTAATCTAAATACATACCTATACATGCTGGAAACTGTATTGATTTCCTTTCCTATTGTTCTATTTACATTTTTTCTTTTTAAAATGTTACTATTATTAATTTGAAATTATTAGTTCTTTGACAGACATTTATTTGTCAGTTACATACATTTGAATAAATGCCTAATGAAGGAGTCAATTTTTGGCTCACTCATATGGAAAAGATGAAAAATAAATGCAAACATTAGACCTTATTTATTTTATACTCGTAGAATGCAAGAGTTTAAACCTCTGTTATTCTTTCTTCCTCTGACACTTCCACTTTCCTTGGTCCATATCTCTTCTGTCAGTTCAGACTGTCCGTCTAAGTCAAATATTAGTTTTTCCAATTTAGTTCAAATACCGTTATTCTTGGAATGTTTCATGTTTTCTTCGTCAACTTTGCTTATCTCAGATACAATAGAATCGTCGAATAAATACTGTCTGTTCCGTGAATGACTAATAAAGAGACTTACAGATGAAGTCCATTAGTTTTTAGAGCCTCAATAGATCCCAAACAATCAATATTGACACGAAATGTTATAGCTTGATTACGGACAGTGATAGTGTATTGCTTGTTCGAAGATATTTCGTTATGGCTTTAACTTACTAAGCCTGTGGTGAACCGCACACAGCAAGAGATTGTACCTGTTGGCGCTCAGGGTAGGATTGCAAAATATTTAAATTCGGAAATCTCTAATCTCTGTGCGCATTACGTATTTCAGATTTACTTGAAATAATAATGAATTCGTAAAATTAAATTAAGTCTTTGACTATTATTAGAAATATAAGATGAGAAGAATCGTCTTTGACCGGTATTAATACATACGGAAAATAAAATAAGATACAGTACCAAACAGTTGGACAGACGGTACAAATGATTGTGCAATCGATGTTCCACCAGCACGAGGCAAGAGAATTATAATATTTCATGCCGGATGTGACCAAGGGTGGATAAAAGGTGCGCGATTTTTAGCTGGCCATAACTTTAAAAATTTGTTTTTATATTATCATGGCAATATGTCCGCTGATATTTTTGAGACGTGGTTTCGTCATAATTTACTGCCGAATTTGCTAAAAACAGCGTTATTGTTATGGATAATGGCAGTTACCATTCGCGGCAAAGCGCGAAAATACCATCTAATTCCATGAAGAAGGCCGAGATTCAGGAATATTTAATTAACAACGATCTATACTTCGAAGAATCATACAATAAAAAACAATTGTTAGAAGTTGTTGAAATTAAACCTCCTGTGAAACAGTATGTGTGTGACAATTTAGCAAAACAATTTGGACACGATGTACTTCGATTGCCTCCTTATTATTGTATTTTTAATCCAATTGAATTAATTTGGGGGCAATTAAAATGCAATATAAGACGGAACAATACATCACCGACCGTAAGTGACGATGTTATCGAACTAATAATAAGTGAAATGAACAATATAACACCAGAAATTTGGGCTAACAGTGTGCGTCATGTGATTGATATAGAAAATCAATATATTGATATTAATAATATTAGCAAAGACTTTATTATAAATAGTTAGGAATGATTCGACTGTAGAGATTATTAATATTGGGAAAAATAACGGAGCTATAAATATTCAAGACTAAAGTGATGATAGTGAAATGGATTGCGATAGTGACAATGATATTGTCGAATAATTACATATGTATACCAGTGTAATATTATGTATTTATTGTTATGTATAGCACTATTGTTTAATTGCATTATTTTATTAAATGACGAATTGTTTTACAATGATACTTTTATGAAACATTTTTTTTTTTGCTTCATTATCATTAATAATATTTGTACAAAATTCTCTGTTTCATTATTAAAAATAAAATTAAATTGGGAAATATTGAATACATACCTGTCCTTTCACCCTATAAATCAAGCTTAAATCCCTAACAATAGACCCGCTGAGAGGGCCATAACGAAATATCTTCGAACAAGCCATACACCTTAAAATTATTTCAAACCAAACGAATGCAAAATGTTTCATTTCTTGTTACATGATGTGTAAAGATGTTAAGAGAGTCACTTACAAGAAAATATGTAAATTTATCATAAATGCTTGTAAGACAAGAAAATTAAAATATAAAAATAAATAATGGATCAATTTCAAACTCAGCGCTGCCTGTAAATTAAACTATTCTGTATTCCATTTACGTACAGGGTTGATTCTTATCTTTCTGATCTAAATTGTTTTCCTTATTAAAAATTCAGCTAAGAAATACGTTAATTAACTTTCATTTTTTACAAAATATAAACGGTTACCCACATTATGAACGTAAAAAGTTAAAAAAGAAATAGGAACGTAGTATCTTCAAAATTAGAATCTACACGTCCGCACGGTACAAATATGTCATCATCATTACCAATATCTGCATACAAAGCGGATTGGCACACCCAGCAATGGGTATTATGCCGTGATGATATGATATTTTTTACTATATAAATCTAACTATATTTTTACTAAACCCCAAGGTCCCGGTTCAAACCCTGGTAAAATATGGATGTTTGTGTGTGTATCTTTATCATTCCATCTTCATAAAAAATCTGATGTGGCCAACACAATACCTCTCGCCAGTTAGTTTTTATAAATTTTAATACATACACTTATTCTGGAAACTGTATTAAATTCCTTTCCATATCTACCATTTTCTTTCTAAAACGTTATAATTATTAATTTGAAATGATTAGTTTTTTGATGGCAACGTTTATCTGTCAGTTACGTACATTTGAGATCTGAACTATGTAACCAAGAAGTTGTGTTTGTTTAAAGCGTAGGCTCCGGGATTTAAATTATAGATAATTTTATAAAATTATCCATAATATATATTAAAAAATCTGATGTGGCCAGCACATTACCTTCCGTCAGTTCTATGTATTTTGTATAAATGCCACAGAAAGTTCTTTGCAAAAAATTATACTTCTTGTACATTACCTTAAGGCAGTTGTATGTATTTTATACAAATTCCATACAGAAAGCAAAAGATCCTATATTTCCAGTAAATTTATAACACATACATACTGTCAACTGCACTTGACACTAACACCTTTCAATCAGAATTTTCTTTCCAGAGTAATAGCATAGCTGGCTAATATATGATATTTAATTTCTTTATAATTTTTTAACTCTATATCCATTTAATATGAAGTATAAAATGCATTCAAATAGTATAGAGAATAAAATATTCTTTAATATTTATAATAACATTAAATGTGAAAAAATGATATTTAACATCGTTTTTTCAAGAAAAACTATTAAAATCTACAAATGAGGGTACTTTTGGTTGACCAATTATAATCAAAATCTAATCAGCTCTTCACATTGATGTAACGAAGAGGAATACGAAAGAATTATAATTTTTGGAATTGTAGTATTAGAGTTATCGCATTAGAAAATTTTGTCACACACACACACACACACACGCACGCACGCACGCACGCACACATGCACACACACACACACACACACACACACACACACACACACACACACACACACACACGCACGCACGCACGCACGCACGCACACACAACAGACATCATCGTAAAAATTGTAAAATCGTATCAAAAACTCACCACCGAATTTTTTCCCAAAGACAATATCTTCCTTACCTAAAGGTGACGGAAGGTAAAAAATATTAATGCAAACCTGCACAAAATAATAAAAAACTCTAAAAAATAACATTTAAAGGTAAAGATAAACTATTTTGAGCTTCAAGTAAAGTGCCATTTCCGGTTATCTGATTTACACTAAAATCTAATGGTTTCTTTCCAAATGGGAATAAGGTTTCAAAATTTTCTGAATGATTTGAGTTAGAGCGGAGGATCCACACATACATACACACAAAACTCATCGTGAAAATCTTAAAATTGGATTCTGGGGACCTTAAAACGTGCTCATTTACCAAAATCTAGATATGCGATTTTTAGCACGATCCCTATACCTCCCTTACCAAGTGTGTTAATACTAAGTCGTCACATCCGAAAATGGTAGTTAAATCTCATTAAGACAAACAACTTTTCTTAGTTTCAATTTTTGATTTGGTGCCCCGTTTCGTAGTTATTGGAGTTCTTTTGTTTGTCGTCATATCTCCCTTATTTTAAGGTCTATTGAAATAGAGAAAATCTTCTTTGTACGCTTCATCCAATTCGGTGTATTCATAATTGTTTCCATACAAGTCTTTCTCTAACCCACAGGAAAATTTCTTTTCATCAGTTATTACAACTGTTACTACATTGACATTTAATTTGTTATTTCTCTTCCACAACAACGAAACTAATTATTATTTATATACCGGAAAATTCCCCAGATGTCAGAAAAACTATTCCCTAAATTTCGTCACCCTTCAGTGACATAACAACCAATGATTTCTCTCATAAATTTTCGTGTCAAATTACAATACAAACAAAAACCTTTTCGAATCTTCACGCCCTTCGTTTTACCGCATTTAAAAGAAATTCCTTCGACATTCTTGGTACGGAGCGGAACATAGCACGGCACAAAGTCGTCGGCGGATAAAAGTCGGTCTAGGCTTTGCCACCGCCGAGATTTCAACGGTTGGTGAAGAAAATGCCGCCGGGAAAAGTGGAAAATAGAAGATTAAAGAGAAGATAAAGGAAACGAGTGATATGGGATTGTGAATTGTAAAAATGGAAAAGTTTAAGGATTAGAAAAAGAATACAAGTTCAGGATTATAAGATATTGATAGTATTTGTGAAAAATGGTTACCTACAATTATTTCAGAAATATTGGCTATTGTTAAAGGTATTCTATTTTAGTCTAAGACTACTAGCGAATACTCGGCTACGCCGACTATACCTTCAGGCTTTGATGGCAATGAAAAGAGATCAAAAAATAATGCAATATTAGAATATGTAACTTTATATTCGGCCTAATTCACTAAGATAGTTGTTAACATAGTTAATATAGGTAACAACTGAGAGTTAACAAGATTTTTAGCAACTCTTGTAACAACTGTCATTCAATTGATATTCAGTAAATACATAATTAACGACATTGTTAGAAACGGTCATTCTGAACAATCGTTGTTAAATATAGCAATAAAGTTATTAACAAATGAGTTAAAAGGCATGTCGATTCTTAATATTTGTACATATTTCTACATTGTAGACGGATTTTGATTCGTTTGACGTTTGAGTTTTTAATAATGAGTGATAAGAAAATTTTGGACTAATTAAATAACAAAGCTAGTTTTGCATTTCAGTTCTGATAAGTGCTAGTTCGAAATTTTGCAAATGGTTGATTGACTTGAAAAATTGAAATTTTCCCTGTAATCTATAAGACCCATAGCTAGGCGTAGAAATCAAGTGTTGGGAGAATCTGATGAAGTTCTCCAGTTTCGTAAACATTCGATGCGACCGATTTCGAAATTTCAAGAATTTTTCTTGAAAACGGTGGTCCGTATCGAAATTTTATACAAAACAAGATTCTTATATTTACCTAGGATGAACCGTTAAAGAGTTAAATTAGATTTTCCGAATTATTTTGAAAGTCTGTTTGATTGCAACCCAAAATACTAATGACAATAGACCACATTTACTTTTTTAATGTCAAAATGACAGAACAATCTCTAGACAGGCAAAGCAATCGTGAATTACATATTCTATTTTTTAAGAGCGGAAGTAAGACGCTGTTGTAAATTGTATTTCGGGTTGCACACAAACGGACTTTTTTATTTTAATTTTTTTATTTTTAAAAACCTCTCAACAGGATTAAATCCCAATTACAGAGAGGTTTACATATACAAACATCCATGCCTTAGCGGGATTCGAACCCAGAACCCCTAGCGTACTCATGACTACGAGCTGTTGCTCTAACCATTGAGCCACCGGAGCCGACTTTGAAAGTAACTCTCCCGTGACTAATCCTGTATATGGTATTAGATAAAAATAAAGCGACTCTGTAGAACCCAAAAGAAAAAAATTATCGCTATCTTAAATATGCAAAATATTTTCAAAAAAATTTCATTCAGATTAAGATTCTATGATTGTTCGCAAGTTATGGACACAAATCCCCTCTTTTCTAATTTTTGTACCAATATAATCTAAACAAAATTGTAATAAATGAGGGGCGCAATTTCCTATTTCGCCTGGGGCGCTCAAAAGTCTCGGGCCGGCACTGATCATAATGACCAATATCTGGGTATAAAGTAAATTGGCCCACCCAGCAATGGTGATATACATATTTTCATATTATTAATTTTATTATATTTTAAATGGCACAAAATTGACCCCTGTGGTGCACTCTCCACGCCTGCAATGAGTGCCCGTGAGGTGACGCCTGGTAAACGCCTGCACGGTACAAATATGTCATCATCATTATCGATATCTGCGAACAAAGCAGATTGGCACACCCAGCAATGGGTAATATGCCGTGATGATATATTTATTTATTTATTAATATACGAACATTCGAAATGATTATGCAACACTCTGTGTTAATTAAAATTGTAATTAATAATTTCTTAATTAATTTGAGTCTGATTGTGATTATTCAATAACCAGACGTTAGCACAGGTCAGTAGTCTTTGAGCAGTGGACGAGTTACAGTCATTATTAATACACTCGTATTTTGTATGTTTAAATAATTGTTTGACTCAATATTCGCCATAAACTTTACATTTTATAAAAAGTAACCACCTGTATCGGGCAAAAGAATCAAGAAGCCGTCGACTTGTATTGTCTACACAGAATACAACCAACACAGAGACAACAAGGGATCAAAGATCCAAGACCACTGCGCCTGCTTTGCAGACAAGTATTGTTAACACCTTGTGACGAATTGAGGTTGTCCGACGGTGGTCACCTAGCGACCACAGCTGTGAGCAACCGAGAGTTGATACGAGAAATTGAAAACGAGAAGACATAAAAGATTTGTTACTGAAGAAATTACAAACAGATTGGGTATTACATAATACGTAATACGAGTAACGACATTTATGGTGCTATTCTGTAACTTTGCTCTGTAAGACTGTAACTCTATAGACTCTGTAAGCTATAGAGCTCTGTAAGACGACAGCTTACAGAGTAGTAAAATTACCTATTCTCTAACTCCCTCTATAACAAGTCTCGCTACAGAGTTATTCTTATAGAATGCCTAACTTCATTCCTGTCTAGCTGTCAAATATGCTACAGTATATTTGACAGTAATTTTGTAGGCATTCTAAAAAATCTGATGTTGCCAGCACATTACCTTCCGTCAATTCTATGTATTTTGTACAAATTTCATACGGAAAGTTCCTTGCTAAATTAAATATTCTATTTCTTGTACATTACCTTCCGGCAGTTGCATGTATTTTATACAAATTTCATACAGAAAATTATTATTTTGTGACGTTGTCTATATGCAGTATAATGCATCTGCAGAAATAAAAGATTTATTATTATTATTAAATTAAATATTCTATTTCTTGTACATTACCTTAAAGCAGTTGTATGTATTTTATACAAATTCCATACAGAAAGCAAAAGATCCTACATTTCCAGTAAAAATTATGACAAACACACTATGTCAATTTCACTTGACACTGACATCTTTCAATCAGAATTTTCTTAATATAGTAGCTGTTTTCATAGCTATAGCTACTTTATGAAATTTAATTTCTTTATAATTTTTTAACTCTATATCCATTTAATATGAAGTATAAAATGCAGTCAAATCGTATAGAGAATAAAATATTCTTTAATATTTATAATAACATCAAATGTGAAAAAATTGTATTTAACATAGTTTTTTCAATAAAAACTGTTAAAATCTTCAAATGATGGTACTTCCGGTTGACCAATTGTAACGAAAATCTAATCAGCTCTTCATATGGCTGTAACGAAGAAGTACACGAAAAATTATAATTTTTGTAACTGTAGTATTAGAGTTATCGCAGACGAAAATTTTGTTACACACACACACACACACACATCCACACATCCACACACACACACATACAGACATCATCGTAAAAATAGTAAATTCGTATTCTAGGGACCCTAAAACGTGCTTATTGATTAAAAACTCATCATCGAATTTTTGACCAAAGACAATACCTTCCTTACCTAAAGGTGACGGAAGGTAAAAATATGAAATAGAAACGATTGTTATATAAATAATACACTATAAAATGGTAGGTATGTTGGTTCAAAGATACATATTTCATAATATATTTATGTAGTTGAATAAGCAATAGATTCAATCACGATTTTTTCATTATTATTAATTTCTATAAATACTTCAGATTTACACATATGTAATATATAGGTTTATGATTAAATGAAATATATAATTATTGAATCAAAATAAGTTATGTTTTGATATTTGAAGGTAATCAATTTCTGGCATTGTTGTAATCAATGCTTGTCATTGTTAATTTTTTTTTCTCCTGTTTTAATTTTTGTAATCTTTTCTCCTCGCTAGTGTGATCTATTAATATAAATTATGCAGTCATAATTTAATGACTGTTTCAATTATTCTATGAAACTGTGAACAGTTCTCTACCATTAATTTGTACTCGTACTCGTACAAGTAGGTAGGGTTTTCTTCAATTATCTTGACTGGCGGAAACTGCCTTTGCGTTAGCTTTGAATCGATAAATACGACAAATTCTTAAGTATAGCTATTTAAAATTATTCAACTTTATATTAAAGAAACAAAGTCATTTTAATTAAAGTTTTGCAATGAGTTTGTTTAAAAACATTTCTTAATTAGTAATGTAATTCATTATTTGGTACACTAATCTGAATGGATTTTGATAAGTCTGGAAAAATCTTCTCTATTTTCATGGTAAAATATTTTTTTAAACATAAATTTCTATAAGAATTGCAAGGATGTATAATTACCTTCTATGTTTTTCATTTAATAATAGATATAATAAAAAAATTTAACTTTTGCTTTTAATTTCCATATTTGTTTAAATTTTTTATATAAAATATATATTTGATGTTTAAAATATATTTTTGACATTTCAATATGCTCTGTAAATACTTTACAGTCAAGATTTTGGCGCTGTAAGATTTATAGAAATTTCTATAACTCTGTAGCGCTTACAGTACTGTAACTTTGTTACAGAATAGCAATTTGATTACTACAGAGTCTATAGAGCTTATAGAACGGTACAGAATAGCACCATAAAACGGCTTATTACCCATTTCTGGGTGTGCCAATCCGTTTTTTATACACAGATTCTGGTAATGATATCTGCTTACCAGGCGTCATCTTCAATGCTATCATGGCGACAGTACCACAGGGATCTCTTTTGTGTTATTGTAAATTGGAAATAATCTTCGTCGGTCGGAATCAAACTCGGATTGTCCAAATCACAATCAGCTACCTAATACAAACAAACACGCGATCCCGTAAAAAATATATAGGTAATTACTAATAATTGTCAATTCATTTCTCTGGTTAATATCTTTCACGGTAATTTTCAACCAGTTATGTCTATCTTTAGTTATTTCGAGTCATGGAAGTATTCGACCCATTCGAGAAGCCACGCTAACGACCAACAGGTAAATAACAGGGTTGCAACACAGTGATGACAGAAGAATTATTTATTATAAGGTAGGAACGGAACGTATATATATACTCTTGGTGGGCCAGATTTTAACTATAGGTGCTTCTACCTTTTCTAAACTACTTAACAGACAGAAGATCTCGTTTTGATCTAGAAATTATTATAGTATAACCGTATTTATTTCATGAACGATTAATATAAGATAAGATTTCTTGTCAAGTATAACTCTTTTGATTTTTCAATATTCATTGGCAGAATCAACAGTTTTTGGGACCAAATTTTTCTTCTTGATACTTAGTTATAGTTGGAGAAAGCGATATATGAAACTAACTTATGCAGGGTTGACAACCTTTTATGGGGTCTCCAAATATTCACATACAGTGTGTTCAAAAAAATTCCTAACTCGGAGTAGGCTATGAACAAAGAAACGTATGTCGATTTAAAAAATATTTAATTAAATGTCAATTTAACATGAGATACTGTCAAATATGTTATCTAAAGACATCAAAGCTTTTCTTCTTGAATCTTTTTCTAGAAATGGAAACAAATTAGAAAACAGCGAATGTTAATATACTACATACTTCTTTGATGTCTTTTCTCCTTAAAATTACATTTCAATATCATTTTTGACATCTTGACTTTTGAATTGAATAATGATCAGACATACGTTTCTCTGTCCATAGCCTACTCCCAGCTAGGAATCTTATTGAACACATTGTATTGTACAAACACTATTGAAATAAGTACAGAACAACGTTTCGTTTTGATGACTCTTTCAACACTGAAAAAGGTTATTGCAAAGGAAAATTTCCAAAAATTGTTTGTATTTAAAAGTTACGTTTGAATTTATTGTTATCCCTATAATATTTTAATCTATTCAATTTACAAATTGATGTTAGAAGAAGTATATTTTAAACGCATTAATATTTGAATTTAGATTTAAAAATACATAATTCGGAAACATGATATTTTCAATTTACAAATTGATGTTAGAAGATGTACATCTAAAAAACGCATTATTTTAATACAGATTTAAAAATACATAGTCTACCTGGCTTCCTCCAACTATATGTATAGTATGACTAGCGAATGAAAGTTGACGTTTAGATTATTTAACAAGTGTGGTTTCTTTTGAAAACATTTCCCTATATTTGATTTGAAAGCAAACTGACCCTTATGTATTCCGGTACAGAAGATTAGAATTGTACTCAATACCAGGAGGCATTTAAAATGACCTTAGCAACAGGATTCAGGGATGTATTTAAAAAATACAATAACGCAAATTCTAGTTCGTTTGTCTCAGGTATAAGCAACCCTCGAGTCGGAATTACTGTTAGAGGAAATTAAAAATAACCCTTTTTCATATAATTGCCAAACTAAATGGTTTAAAGATCAAAATATTGTTATAATGGACATAAACGAAAAATGTTTAAAATATTTTAAACGCATCCCTGTTTTGATATTCAGTTACCCTACTCTGCCATATATTTTCAGCCAGACATAGTAATGTGTTTCTGTGCTTTCCTAGTGATACCTGAATATTTCGTAAACTTCTATTCTTCTGTAGGTTTCAAAAGAAACCACATCTATGAAATATTTTAAACGTCAACGTCCATTCGCTAGTCATACCATATCTTTGTTGCATGGTATACTTTGTTTTGTTAAATTTTGCATTTATGTTGGAGTCCTGTATCCTCTTTTCATTAATTTCCACAGCTATATTGTACAATACCTGTTTTCTAATTTACTGAGAAATCAAAGATACTGTACTTACCTTAAATTCCAAAAGAAATTATTGTATATATTTCTGCGTATTTTTAGTATTTTGAAGCCATCTGAAAAAATTAGTCAGCAAAATGTTTTGTCTAAAAGTTTTTAAATTGCTGCGTCAAATATCAATGATACTGTAATTACTATATTGGGATTTTCAAATATCAAGAGATGGCCTTGATTGCATTAAACAAAAGCACATTTTTTGTTGACATTTGTAAACGTAGCATTGTTGACAATTGTGTTTCTTTAGTTTTCGTATTAATTTCTCATTTATTAGTATTTTTACTTCCTTGTACGAAGTAAAGGAAGTATTGTAATCGCGAAAAATTTCGGTTTTGAGATTTCAACGGAAATATCCATTTTGCCCATCCCTAAATCCATTCTGACTAATTTCGTCGTGACGTCTGTACGTACGTACGTGCGTATGTATCTCGCATAACTCAAAAACGGTAAGCCGCAGAAAGTTGAAATTTTGTATTTAGGACTTCTATAGCATCTAGTCGTGCACCTCCCTTTTTAGTCATTACATAATTTCCAGAAATGGTACTTTATTTGAAGCCTATAATAGATTTTAATGAAAAACTATATTAAAATATAATCCAAAACGTTTCAAATTTGGTATATAAGACTTTTATATCAATTGGAATAACACAGCAGATTTTGGTTAAAACAAGCTAACCGAAAGTGATATATTACCTGAAGTTGTTGACAGTTTTTCTTGAATAAAATGGTTTCATTTTGATGTTAGAAATAAATGCTTCACATAAAAGTTTGAGAGAATTAAATTCTGCGTCTAGCACATCAAGTATTATTAAATTAGCCCTTTGTATAAGCGAGATATGTATATTTAAAACTTATATACTTTTTGGTTTTTGTAATGAACCTTGCTATGGATTAGGACAAAAAATAACGAAAAAATAAAAAATAGATGTTCATGTCAAATTACGTCAAATACGTGCAATTTTATACTTGGGTCTATACTTCATCGTCATATTGGTCTTACGTACAAGGAAGTCGTGTGGTGTCCACATCAGATTTTTTAATTATAATTCAAGAATGTATAATAGAGTTTTTGTAGTCATATAGTTATAGTTTCATGTAAATGTCAAATGTGTACCATTCATTGTAGTTCTAATATTCGCCGCTCTTTGAAAATCCCAATACATTCTGTAAATGCATATAATCTCTATGGATTTTAGATTTCTGTATCGTGCATGTAGCTTTTTATTTCTATATCGCGTTGCTCATTAAATTCTTTAACAAATATTGTAAACAGAACTATGATGACATAGTTTTCAAATATATCTTTAATATAAACTTTTGATAGACTATTTCCGCATTTTTAAATAGCTCATTTTAATAAAAAAAAATCAGTTCTAATTTTCGGTTAGTTTATTCATCAGATTTTATTTTAAACGAAGAGATAAATTATTCTCCTCGATGCAATACCCGTAAACAAGTCTTGTAATAAGAAATAAACAGTTTATATTATAATACATCTAGTAACATAAATTCTATTCTTGTTGACATTATTATTGTCAGCTTCTTGTGACAACTGAAGCATGAAACATAGACAAGCCTTCTCTGATCTTAATCCATACTGAAGTATCTTGTATCTGATACGTCAGGTTGTCGGCGACTGGATGTATCAATTGCTGTTGTTTTGTTTTGAGAATTACACAGCACAGCCCACTCAAACTACTTGATGCGTATGAGTCTTGTTTGTTTTCTGGAGTATTTACATATATTATTGAATTGTTTGCGGTTGGATATGTTTGTTTGCTAGTGGATAGCGATATTGTTGATGTTTTCATGCAGATTCACACGTATTTTACTGAATTCTTCCATGTAAATACCTTGTTTATTATTATTCATTCAGCAAATAATAACAATTCACAAAATTAAATATTGTGTTAATAATTAGTCGAAATCTCAGTCAAACAGTATTTACACTCAAAATAGCGACGTTTCGGTGCACACTTGCACCTTGTTTGTATCACTTTTTATTTTACACAATTTTCGTGACTAAGTTTCAACCATTTCGGTCTTCATCAGACAATCAGCACAATAAATTTTGCATGCGAATTTATACAACGTAAAAATACCGTTATTTACAGCTATCGAAGAGAGGGAAATATATTAGGTCCGTTTGGTCATTTAGTAAAGTGTTATTTTTATCTTTTTTATATTTCTAAATTTCTAATGATTCTAGTAAACTTAATTTTATGCCTTTATTTGCAAAATTAATTGGTATTATTTCTGTATCAGGCGAATGATTATTTTCTGGCAAGCATAAGTTGAATCTGTTTTTTTAACTTTAAATGTTCTTTGAATCTAGTTTTGAAATTCCGACCATTCTGACCAATATAAACTTCTTTACAATATTTGCGTTTTAATTTCTATACACCAGATTTTTAACTGCATTTGATTTTTAATATCAACATGACGTCACGGCGACACCTATTGCTATATCTTTCTCTTGCACAAGCTCTATAGTAGGCAGCAAGAGAAAGGTAGCACTAATGTGACGTCATAGTGACACTCGTAGTAAACCTCAAATATCTCGCAAAATAATTATTAAAAAAAATGTTTTTTTTTTCATCTTAATCACTTTTTTCATATTTAATGTTATTATAAATGTTAAAGAACATTGTATTCTCTATACGATTTGACTGCATTTTATACTTCATATTAAATGGATATAGAGTTATAAAATTATAAAGAAATTAAATTTCATAAATTAGCTAGCTATGCTAGAAACAGCTACTATATTAAGAAAATTCTGATTGTAAGATGTCAGTGTCAATTGACATATTCGTAGTATATTTGTGTTATAATTTCACTCGAAATATAGGATCTTTTTGCTCGAAACTTTCTATATGGAATTTGTATAAAATACATACAACTGTCGAAAGGTAATGTACATACAAGATATTTAGAATCTTTTGCAAGTAAATTTCTGAAATGGATTATAGAAAATACATAGGCATTTACGAAAATTCTATCGGTAGATACCGCATCTACCGACTGTGTTCGAAAACACGAGTGGTAAAAAGATACCGTGTTCGAAAATTGTACATTATGTACCAGATTCATCTATCGGATTCATGAAGAATCTAATCTCAAAAAAGGAGGTGGTGCAAAACGAAGCGCGCGCGTTAAAATTGGAAATGTGTTTAAAGTAGGACTCTGCTCAGTTTGTTAACCACATTAAATTTCTAACCTGTTTCAAATTTTCAATTTTTTTATAGGTTATGGATCTACCCCTGTTTACCACTTCCGTTCTTAAAATATTGATTCTGGTAGCTATAACCTGATAAACAGCTGTTTACCGGTAACAGTTCACCGGTAGAATTTTCGTAAATGCCTCATATAACTGTCGGAAGGTAATGTGCTGGCCACATCAGATTTTTTTTGTTATGGTGCAGGACCCCATTCGTTCATGAAACAGATGATCTTGAACGGACATTTAAAAAAAAATTACTATACATATAACTAAAATTTACAAAATTTGGATAATGGTTGTGTTTGCTAGAGGCATACACTTACATACATCATTCAAAATATTAAAACTCTCCATTCGGAATCTTAAAACGTCCTTATTCATCAAAATTTCGATATGCGATTTTTAGTACGATCCCTATACCTCGCTTATCTAAAAAAAAGGCGAGAGGTAAAATATATTTGTGAACAAGTTGAAGATGTTCAGTAAACCAGTTGTAGAATCTACAGATTAAAGATTACTAAAGCAACTAGACCTTTTAGCAAGTTTTAAAAGGTAACTTTTATGTTTTCTAAAAAACTTATCTATTATTTTTCCCAGGCATATATTAAAACAAGATTTCTTTCAAGCTTATTTTAAATTCATGTGTCGTCATTACATATTTCATCTTGTGAACAGTTGAAGTTTTCGTTCATACTAAATTTCTTTTTACCATAGCCGGAACTAATCTTAAATCTGAAGAAATGCATGACAATGTTGTATTGTCAGAACCTTGAATAACATTGCTAGTCATATAAGTATGTACGCTCTTTATAAACGTACGCGGCACGAATATAGAAGTAGCATTCAGAAAGTTTAATGATATTTTGCATTTTTATCATGTTTATATGCTTCCATGTAGGGATAATTGCAAATAAATTTGTAATAATTAAAGTAGAGCAATTTTGTAATTATGTTACTTCTGTTAATTAGTGGTTTAAATAGTTTATATAAACATATGTACATATATGATATATTTAGTAAATTGTTACCGTATATGGAATGATATAATGTGTATTGAATTTATAATATTTGCATATCTACAACACAACATCAAATGTATAATAAATTATTAACATTGTTTTCCGTGTTTTAGAAATAGTAAATAAGGAAAAATTAATTAATATGCGCAAGATATAAATAAGTATAACATCATGCCTTGAATGATTACGAAGGAAAGTAAATTACTTAAGCACAATATATGGAATAAGATACAATAGTCAAATTACAGAAGAATTTGTATTGTGTAGTACAAAACGCAATATTGTATTCAAATGGACAATATTATAATAGTACGGATTATGAAACTAATTGGCGATGCAGTTGTGGTAATAGCTATTAACATACCTATGAATGTTTAGTATCATAACTGCCGCACATGTCGGTTTGAAATCCAAGCTCGTAGAGCGAGGGTTTTAAGACATCTAAGGCTTGTTATGATTCATGACATCCGTGGTTTGTTGAATAGTTTATCGGTTTCAGAAAATGGTCATTATTATTAAATATTATTTTTACCTCCCGCTACCCTTGGTAAGGGAGGTATAGGGATCGTGCTAAAAATCGCATATCGAGATTTTGATAAATGACCATGTTTTAAGGTCCCTAGAATCCAATATTAACAT
Source organism: Harpalus rubripes (assembly GCA_963082715.1). NCBI lineage: Eukaryota > Metazoa > Arthropoda > Insecta > Coleoptera > Carabidae > Harpalus > Harpalus rubripes. The sequence goes on from OY720464.1 coordinate 32,150,126, forward strand.
TTTAACGATGATGTCTGAGTGTATGTGTGTGTGGATCCTCCACTCTAACTCAAATACTATCATTCAATGGAAAGAGCACATTAGATTTTGGTGAAAATCGGATAACCGGAAATGGCACTTTACTAGAAGCTTAAAATAGTTTTCTTCGAAAAATACCGTTAAATGTTATTTTTTCGAGATTAATGTTATTATAAAAATTAAAAATTATTAAATTTTCTATAGATTTGCATTAATACTTTTTCTATATATTTTATTGATAAATTTATAAATTATCTATAATTTAAATCCCAGAACCTACGATTTAAACAAACAAAACGCAGTTATTCAAATCAGATAAATGCCACTATCAAAGAACTTATCATTTCAAAATAATATTAGTAACGTTTTAAAAAGGAAAAAGTAAATAGAACAATAGAAAAGGAATTCAATACAGTTTCCAGCATAAGTAAATATGTAGGTATGTATTTAGATTAATAAAAATTAACGATTTACAAAAATGTTAAGCTAATCCTCATTTTTGGATTAGTGAATTCTATTCTATCCCGGTATTTAAAATTTAATCTTCATTTTATTATAGCTTCGGTGACTCAATGGTTAGAGCAACGCCTCATATCATGAGTGCCCTCAGGGCTCTGGGTTCGAATCCCACTAAGGCATGGATGTGTGTGAATGTGAACCCACTCTATAATTGGGATTGAATCCTGTTGAGGGGGTTAAAAAAAGGTAGTTACTTGGATTAGATTAGACCATATTTTAAGAAATAAACTGTCAAAATTAGAGTAAAATTCGCTAATCCAAAAATAAGGACTCTTTGACTTTTGTGACTCGGGCTGTAAATGGCGGGAGGTATTGTGTTGGCCACACCAGACTTTTTGTATAAAAAATGTTGAGCTTTAATTTTGTATTCTTGTAATATTTTGATACGGGCAATTGTTTTCGATATATGTGTGAAAAACAGATTTTTTTGACCTTTGACCTTGAATATTTTTTGAACAGTAGTAGGATCGATGTGGCCTTTTAACATTACAGTTATAATGGTGTATTTAAGGTCTGTACCAATTTTTAGCTCTATGCAAATTATTCCGAAGTTGTCTTCCGAATGTCTTTTTTGACTGGACTGTTATGTAATATCATCTTATTACTTTACGGGCAACAGTATAGTAACGCAAAAGTTATAGACATCTAAAAGGAATTCTTAACACAGAATTGCATTTTTTTATTACGCTCTGCTTTATACACAGATCTCTATAGATATTCTTATAGATCTTATAGAAATGCCTAGAATAAAACTATTAATGTATATAATTCTGCCTTAATGGAAGAACAGCCAATGTCAATTTCCTATTTTTAATTCAAAAGTTGGCCACAAGTTAGAGTTTGTTCAACATGAAACGCGAATAATAAGACAAGAGGTAAATTTCCTAAATTAAAAATTGTGTAGTTTTAAAAATATAAAAATCTTTTTTGTGTGAAACCTTACGATTTTGTAAAACTCCGTATTTTAAAGTCCAAACATTAAACTTTAAAATTAGTAAATATACGCAGTCTCCATCAATACCACCTATTTAATCTTCCAAGTTTGTTTTGTTTATTAATTCAATATTATCCGTCGGTTTCTTAGAGTCAAACAGTCTGTTCTCTCGTCTCCAGGATCTTTCTTGTATGTACACTAAGGGTGTACCTTTACCTTCTCTCATTTAACGATTAACAAATATTTATAATGCGAGTCTAGCTTAAGTGGAATACCTTGTCAGGCATTTGTCTAGAGACAACAGTTTAATTTTGTTTTATTGTTTTCGGAATCGAAAAAACCAGCCGTCGCTATTGTTTCATTCCTTTGGTTTTGCAGACGAGAATTCGTTTATTTTGAATTTGAAATCAGATATGTCCAAGTGTATTAATTTGTAAACTGCATTATGGATTAGTTTTTTATGCTAAACAAGTTTATTAATTATTTTATGTATCAGTTTGGCAGCTACTACATTTTTGAGTGTCATATTTTAATGTGTTTTGAAGTATGTTAATTTTAATCAGATATGATCTGAAACTATTACAAGTAGAATATTATGAAAAATACATTTATGAATCATAAACTTAGACGTATTTGGTTAAACTATTTGTGAAGTGTTACTAATTTAAATTTTTTAATACTTATATATGATATTGATAAACAAAATTTAAAAGCTGTTTTATTAGCTAACTTTGTTTTTAAATTTTGAAAGTAATAAAAGCTAAGCGAATGTGACAAATTTATTATTTTTCTTTAACTTAAACAACTGTTAGATGTCACATAATTTTAATTTAATTTTAGACATTAAAACGTTTCAAAATCCTTCACAGTCATTAAATTTTATGGTCAATATTTATTTGACAATATTTAAATCATAAACCTTCTATCTAAAAAAAAAAAATATGATAGAGATTCTGCTCTTTATCAAATATAAAAATCTGATGTGGCCAGAACATAACCTCTCGCCAGATATTTTACCTGGTTGTACGCATAAAACAAAAAGTATTTTTAAATACACATATATTCATGTCTCACTACAAAATAATTCTCACATATATTTGCAAAATCTGTGGCAAATTTAATATAAATTATGTACAATACATACATTTTCTTTATATTCAATATCCTCAAATTTTCTTTTTCTTTATATTCGTCATTTTATATTCTTTTTTACGTATAATCATTTGCGTAGTTGCCTTTTTTTTATTTTCATAATGATGTACAAATATTTTTGACAGTGGCATACAAATATTTTTGACAGTGACATTTATGTGTCAATTACAAACATTTGAATTTCTTGCCTTGAAATAGTTTGATCTGAGATTTTTTACATCAAATTATTTGATATGCATTTCTTTATCTCTAAATCTATAGAAGATATAATAATGAATTTATATTTATCGAATAAAGAATTTAACGTTCTTTAATATAAGTATTTACATAAATTTTCGATAAATAATATTTAGATGATTTTTTTCTTATAACTACTACTTCCGGTTGTCCAATTGTTAACAAAACTTAATCAACTCTTCCCATTATTGTTAAATTGAGGAATCCGTAGTTAAAAATGTCTTCACACATACACACACGGACATCATCGTAAAAATGTTATAATCGGATACTAGGGTCCTTAAAACGTACTTATTCATTAAAATCTGGATATGCGATTTTTAGCATGAATTCAATACCTCTCTTAGCGAGAAGTAAAAATATCACGGCATATTACCCATTGCTGGGTGTGGCAATATTCGTACCGTGCGGGCATTTATAGGGCATCCAGCCAGTCAAAGGGTTTAAGTCATAAATATCACTAGAAACAATGACGTCATGTGTTAATAAGTTTACATAAGCATGTAAAACGAATTGAAATATAATTTGCGGGTTGCCTCCATAAATCCAAATCATAGTTACAGGAAGAAATAATTTATTATATATCGATTATGATCATTTGAGATTCACGTCATTGATATATGAACCGCAAAATATGTAAGAAGTAATTGTATATTTATTTCTGTCTTACATATGGTTTCCTTTATTCTTTCTTCGATGGATACGTCTAAATAGCTTCATCTTTGTCTTAGTAACACATTTAGTGTCCCTTATGGCTCATCCTATTTACCTTAACTGTCGCGAAATGGTGATATTTACCTTTACAGAATTTCAAAACAAACTTCGATAACTACTTTCCTACTTAAGGCCGTCGCGCACTTGGGCGAGGCGAAGATAAGCGCGGCGAAGAGCCGTTTTTCATTCAATATATTATGTGTATACGCGCACTTTGGCGGAGCGAAGAGCAGAGCAGCGAAGCGACTTGCCGGAATACTTCGGGGAGAATATTTTTCTCTGCTCTTCTCTGCTCTTCGCTTCGCTGAGCTGAAGTGTGCGATAGCGCAGCGCAGCGCAGCTACCTAAATCAGAATGAATACGCCCGAGACACATTGGAAATAGCCGGTTTAGAATTAAATTTCACACGCTTCATATCAAACAATACGTATAGGTTCTATGAAAATGTCAAACACAGAAGAGAAATTAGTTCTTCTGGTTTCAAAATATAAAGATCTGTACGATATAGGATGTGTCGAGTATTCTAATCAGACATTGAAAGACAACTGCTGGTTAGAAGTAGCAGAAGAAATGAATATAACCGGTATGATATGCTATGTATATTAAGTTTATTAATTGTAAATATAACAATGTAGATTACAAAATGTTGAATTTTAAGCAATTCATTAAATATTTGATCCAATAGATATGGATATGACAACTGAATATGTACTACTACTTAAAACAAAAAACTAAATATATTATTATAATAAAAATGAAGTCAATGTAGAAGAATTTTTCAAAAAATTTAGTTCTGAAAATTCCTTACATATTAAACGATTTCTATTGTACAAAATAGTGTTGCAGACTCCACAAAAAAGGAGATTAACTACTTGGTTACAGAATGTAGTAGAATATATCAAAAAATTTAAACATTTTTTCGGTCTCTCTGTACCATGGAATTTTGCCACTGCACTGAACCTACGGATGAAACAAAATAATTTATAAATTTGTCTCGTATTGATAGTGCCTGCGTTGTTGCGTTTCCTCCGAGCTCCGAGCTGTCCATCTTTTGAAGCAAACGCGGCCGTTTCTCGTTGAAAACTGCTCGCAAGTGCGCGTTGATTCTAAAAACGGCTCTTCGCCGCGCTTCGCTTCGCCCAAGTGCGCGACGGCCTTTAGAATCAAAAGCTAACTACATATATCTAATTATTAAAATCATTATTGCACAATCGCACACCTTAAAATAAAAACAAGTAATAAAAGTAAACAAGCTACGTAATTAATCTAATTCCCACTAATAAGACATAAAAAAATTCTACCATTTCACAGCTTCGAATTTAGTTACTATGTTTCTAAATCAAATGATGAAGAAATAATTTCTAATTCATTTTCAAATGTCTGAACCGATCAAAACAAAGATCAGTTCTAGGAAATACTAGACATCTGTCTTCAATTATCTTCCTATTATGTGGTTTAGTTATTGAAAGAGATATATTGGACACTTCATAATTTTATATGTTTGATGGTTATCAATGCAGAATTAACTTACTATGATTTATTAGAACCACACATGCTTTATACAAAACGAATAAGAATTGGTTTGTTAAAGATGAAATTTCTTTCATATCAAACTAATACTGGCAGGGCCGGTTTTGATATGTAGTGAATGAAGCTGTCGCTTCGGGCCTCTATACTATGGGGCCCCGTTATGAATATTTTTTATTAGTATTTACTATTTAGTAAAAGATTCTTTACATTTATATTGTCTGTAATTTCTCTAATACTATGAGACTGTCAAAACTTTATCATTTTCGCATTACGGGGAATGATCCGATTTGTTTTTGGTAACATATGGACGACCGCAGGCAATACTCTTTGTTTGAAACACTAAACACATTTTCTTTACTTTTGAAGTTTAGTTCGATGTTGTATACCTTATTAAAATAGAAAAAGAAATGATGCAGTAGCTATTTCCACATTACCTATGAGAACAGTTAGTTTAGGTAAAATTATATTTGATTAGGACTATCTAAAATAACAAAATGCGAAAAGAATTCAAAAATCTATTTTAACTCCCGCTACCCTTGGTTAGGGAGGTATAGGGATCGTGCTAAAAATCGCATATCGAGATTTTGGTAAATGATCATGTTTTCAGGTCCCTTGAATCCAATTTTAACATTTTCACGATGATGTCTGTGTGTGTGTGTGTGGTTCCTGTTTACGCTCTAACTCAAATACTATAATTCAGAAAATTTTGAAACCTTGTATTTATATCTTATTCTAATATAGAAAGAAGCCATTTTTTAGCAATGGGTGCCCGTGAGGTGACGTCTGGTAAACGCCCGCACGGTACAAATACGTCATCATCATTACCGATATCTGCGTAGGTACAAAGCAGATTGGCACACCCAGCAATGGGTAATATGCCGTGATGATATATTTATTTTTCATTAGATTTTGGTGTAAGTCTGTTAACCAGAAATGGCACTTTACTTGAAGCTCAAAATAGTCTTTCTCCGACAAATACCTTTAAATGTTATTTTTTCGAGATTTATGTTATTATATTTCTATTGGTTTGCATTAATACATTTTCTATATATTTTATGAATAAATTTATAAAATTATCTATAATTTAAATCCCACAGCCTGCGCTTTAAACAAACACAACTACTTGATTAGACAGTTCTTATCTCAAATGTATGTAACTGACAGATAAATGTCACTGTCAAAGAACTAATCATTTCAAATTCATAATAGTAACGTTTTAAAAAGAAAATAGTAAATAGAACCATAGTTATATGGAATGGTTTTTAATAGTTTCTAGTAAATATGTAAGTATGTATATTTAATTTAATAAAAATTAAATAGCGGGAGGTGTTGTGATGGCCACATCAGATTTATTAAATTATCGTTTCGACAAATAACGATTTATTCTTATATGATGTACTTTTCTAAGAAATCAAAGGAGGCCGAATGCTGTATATCTTTATTATTATTCTTTAAGGATTTTTCTAATAATTGATGTTTAAAATCAGAGTCCAATAAAATTGAATAGAAATTATGAAAATATTTGGAAAACTTATGTCAACAATTATTTGCAAATTCTTTGCACAAAATTTAAAAGCAGTAAAAATTATAAACGGTTTATAAATACATTAAAGCATACGACAATAATAATATTGTTATTATAATCTATATACGTATGACGTTAATCTTAAAATAAATAAATACAGAACTATTTATCGTGTGGTTGATAATCTCAAATATATTTTATATTCTTGTTTTGTTAGCTAGTAATATAAACGCGCTAAAACCAATTCAGTATAAATATGAAGATATAAACATGATATTGATCTTCATCGATAAATCTGGCGCAAGATTGAGAAGAGAATATCTAATATGGCTTTAGGCGTCCTTTAACTTAATTTTTTTTTTTCAAAATTATAATGATTGTTTATATTGATAGCTTCTACACTAAAGCCAATTCACTTATTTTATTTATATCCATTATTCGTTTGTCCAAGACAACAGAGTGGTAGCGATAGCCTTCTGTTTTGGAATTTGAACAAATAAACAATGTCATTGACACTACAGTATTGTAGAGTTCCACAAATTATTCTTCATTAATTTGTTATAAAGTGTGTTATTTTTGTAGCTCCGAAATAAATGAAATAAGTATATCAGATTCTGATGAGAATATGATATTAGTCAGTTGGTGACTTTGACAGCAGACAATAATCTGGTGTGGCCAACACCATACCTCCCGCCATATACAGCCCGAGGTTAATCCTTATTTTTGGATTAGCGAATTTTACTCTTAGATTTTGACAGTTTATTTCTTAAAATATAGTCTAATCTAATCCAAGTAACTATCTTTTTTAAACGCCTCAAAAGGATTAAATCCCAATTACAGAGTGGGTTCACATTCGCACACATCCATGCCTTAGTGGGATTCGAACCCAGAGACCCGGGGGCACTTATGACATGAGGCGATGCTCTAACCATTGAGCCACCGGAGCTATAATAAAATGAAGATTAAATTTTATATACCGGGATAGAATAGAATTCACTAATCCAAAAATGAGGATTAGCTTAAACATTTTTGTGAATCGCTAATTTTTACCTACATATTTACTTACGCTGAAAACTGTATTGGATTTGTTTCTATTGTTCTATTTACTTTTTTCTTTTTAAAACGTTACTAATATTATTTTGAAATGATTAGTTCTTTGATAGTGACATTTATCTGTCAGTTACATACATTTGAATAACTGCGTTTTCTTTGTTTAAAGCGTAGGCTCTGGGATTTAAATTATAGATAATTTTATAAATTTATCCATAAAATATATAGAAAAAGTGTTAATGCAAATCTATAGAAAATTTAATAATCTTTAATTTTTATAATAACATTTATTCTCGAAAAAATAACATTTAAAGGTATTTTTCAAAGAAAAACTATTTAAAGTGCCATTTCCGGTTATCCGATTTTCACCAAAATCTAATGGGCTCTTTCCATTACAGAAAAAGTTGGAAATACAAGGTTCCATAATTTTCTGAATGATAGTATTTGAGTTAGAGTGGAGGATCCACACACACACATACATACACACAGGCATCATGGTGAAAATGTTAAAATTGGATTCTAGGGACCTTAAAACCAAAATCTCGATATGCGATTTTTAGCACGATCCCTATACCTCCCTTGCCAAGGGTAACGAATTAAGTTTAGTATTTATAATGAGAATATAATATTGGGAACTTTGACAAAAGTAAAACACAATTGTTTCATCACCTGGATACATAATTAACTAACAAAAACAAAATCTATTTGCTTGGCATCTTAATTTCGTATAAGTTTAACATATTCTGATGATGATATTAGTGACTGACAGAAGACAATAGTCCCATCACCTGGATACATAATCAACAAACAAAAACAAAACTAATTCCCCCACTCACCACCAGTTGGCGAGCGTTCCGTTGACGAGGACAACCGCCACCACAAGGACAAGTCCAGGCAGGCACTTGCCGGAAACCATACCCACGGCACTCACTAGCACTCGAACCAGCTGCACGTGTTTCCGTCTCCGCTTTAGCGAACACACTGAAAGCGCGCGCGCCGAAACACTCGGCCACAGAGGAGGCGGCGACAACAACCAGGAGACCATTGGTTCATCTCGAGGCTCCACCCACGCGATACTGTCATTGAGGACTATTTGTTTATCCCGAGGATGTGAGGGATGTAATGGTAAACAACCAATCGTAAACAAAAACAATTTAAAAAGATGTCAATATCATCTGGGGCATAAAAACCCTCGAAAGGTCAATGACCGATTAGTATTAGAGCTTTTGGGGTCTTTAATCCGTGTGACAGTCATTGTTGAATATGCAACCAGGGTAACAAAGAAGATTCGAATTATGCAGCACCACCAGTTTAATTTGAAAACTGGTCAAAGTGCCATTAATTATATATACACTTAGCCAGGTAAAAGATTTAAACCAAGGTCATTTGGTTCCATTATACATTCAAAGTTCTAGCGCTTTAATGTGTCCATCTATCTGCGACGGCTAGTAAAAGATATACAATTATTTATTGAAGCCAATATTGGACTTAAATAAAATAATAGTTATTTGTATACCAAGGCCGCGAAATCACTCTTTAGCGTACTGAGAGAAAAATTGTCGCCGAGGCCGCTTGCGGCCGAGGCAATACAATCTCGATGGCGCTAAAGGATTTCGTGGACAAGGTGTACACAATATTTTTTGTGCAACCGTAAAAAATATATAATTACAAATTTTATTAATTTTAAACAGTTTCATTCTCAAGTGTCAAAGTGATTGTTTACATCATTTCGCGGCCGCTACCATGACAACAGCCGCGAAATTTATTTCGCGGCCGTTACCATAGCAACTGTCGCGAAATCCAAATTCACGGCCTGTATTGCGGCTGCGAAATGCTTATTTCACGTCCGGTTGCACAAAAATAAATATAAATATATCATTACGGCATATTACCCATTGCTGGGTGTGCCAATCTGCTTTGTACGCAGATATCGGTAATGATGATGACATATTTGTACTGTGCGGGCGTTTACCAAGCCTCACCTCACGGGCACTCATTGCTGGCGTGGAGAGTGCACCACAGGGGTCAATTTTGGGCCATTTAAAATTTGAAATATTTGGCGTTGGTCGGGATCGAACCTGGTTCCCCAGATTCGCGACAAAACACTCAGGCACCCGGCCACGAGACCCCGGTATAGCATCTTACTATACGCATAGGAAGTTCTTGTGTCCATGAATTTTTCATAAAAAATATTTTAACTGTTTTATCGAGGAAAAACTTTTAAATAATATTAACAACAATAGTATTCATTAAAAATACCATTAGTATCTTCTTCATAGGTGTACTCGTATATTCAGTTATCCCATGTATAAAAAAAAAGTTGTGTCTGCATTGGTCAACGTAGAAAAATATATGAACATCGCAACAGAAAAGTATCCCTTGTTGCCTACCCTTACCTTTAATAACCTAAGATAAAATATTCTTGTACATTATTGTTGAAAATTTACGACTAAACTATTTTATAAACTTATAAATGCAGTTTATTGAAATATTATTATATATTATTTATTGACTAGTTTTTGTTAAAAAAATTCGATGGTGAGTTTTTAATGAATAAGCACGTTTTAGAGTCCCTAGAATATGATTTTACTATTTTTGCGATGATGTCTGTATGTCTGTGTGTGTGTGTGTGTGTCGATTTTTTCTCCGTCGATAACTCCAACAGTACAATTCTAAAAATTATAATTATTTCGTATTCTTCTTCGTTACATCCATATGTAGAGCTGATTAGATTTTGGTTATAATTGGTCGCCCGGAAGTACCCTCATTTGAAGATTTTCACAGTTTTTCTTGAAAAAACGCTGTTAAATATATTTTTTTTACATTTAATGTTATTATAAATATTAAAGAATATTTTATTCTTTATACGATTTGATTACATTTTATACTTCATATTCAATGGATATTGAGTTAAAAAATTATAAAGAGATTGAATTTCATAAAGCAGCCAGCTATGCAATAACACTGGAAACAGCTAATATAATTTAAAAATTCTGATAGACAGATGTCAATGTCAAGTGCGATTGACATAGTATGTTTGTGTTATAATTTTACTGCAAATATAAAATCAGTTCTAAGAAACTTTCTGTATGGAACTGAGGGAAGGCAATATACTGGGAATATAGAATCTTTCGCAAGAACTGTCTGTATGGAATTTGTATAAAATACATAGAACTGACGGAAGGTAATGTGCTGGCCACATCAAATTTTTTGTATTTGTGCTCAGTACAGTAATTTTGAACTTTGTGTTTGGTAAGCTAAGTATACTATTATTCACGAAAGATGACTATTCAAGGTCATTTGTTCGAAGAATACACATCAGTTTACAGCAGTAGCTTAACAACATTTTGTATTAGAAAGAGAAATATTATTTGACCTATGTCTATTTAATTTATGTGGGGTGACAGATATACGAAAATAGTGGCATTACTTTCTAACACACTATAAATAATAATGACGTATGTCGTAGAATTACAGATACCTAATTATCTACTACACTGTCCTCTGCTAATATTTACGCAGTGGCGTTGCCGTTTAAATCAAATTATTATTCCTTGGTTTATAGTTAAGTCTGTTTTTGAATTTTGCAAAAAGTGAAGAACATAAATCTTTCAGAAAGGCATTATTTAGAAAGAAGCATAAATTACTCTTATTTTTTCAGTTAAAATGTGCCCATAAATATTTCATGTTGTACGCCTATGCATACGAAATGCAATGACGTTCACTGCAAGTAATATTATATCAGACTGCTCACAAATAACCTTGAATAGTCATCTTTTGTGAATAATAGTTTACTCATTCTTTTTAATTGTGTACATATGCATTTATCTGCTGCTTTATCGGGTTAACATCTATTATTACAACATATATTTCTATGACTTGTTATACTATGCACTTAGATATAAAATAGGTTGCCCAAAATCAAATTATTATTATTCAGAGCTCTTAATACAACAAGAATAAAACAACCTTTTTAGTAAATGTTCTGTATTTAATAAAAATACAGAATATTAACTAAAAAGGTTGTATTATTCTTATTCTTTATCTTGTTATTCACGATTTCACTGATTACTGGCCAAAAATATGTAGATAGTAATGAAATTTTCTTCAAATAACAAAACAATAAGAAGTTGTTTTTAAAGTTGTTCTTTCAACAGTTACCACTTGATAAATTATTTTATAAAAATTAAAGCAGTACTAAGTTGTCAGTATCTATTATAGGTATGTTGAAACTACTGCCACTGAATAATACAATTATTACTTGGTAGTGGTACTGTGGACTAATATGTATTTGTTCATCAATACATCAAAGTATTTTGTGTTGCGTCTTAACTATCGTATTAAACATCTTACTGTGAGGGCAGCACAAGTTATAACGCTTGGTAGATAAAGTAGAACAGTTGAATACGCAGTACTTGTTTTGACAGGCAATTGTTGATCAATAACAACCCCTAAACAAAATGTAATAACAGTATAATTCGTTTCATATTATTCGTATATTGCTGAACAATGTAGTGATATAAGTTTTGTGAAAACTATGCCATTTATTTTTTGTTTTCACAAATGTACAAATAAGGAGTGTAAATATATTCGTTTGGCGCCAATTCTTATTTCCACAACAGTTTAACCTAGTGGCAAAGTGTTGTCAGTGACATTTTAATAAATAGAATGAGATTAATATGTACTGTATCAATAGGAAACCGATTATTACCAGCACATGCTGTAAAAAATGCCAAACATGTGAAATCTACGTTGGCTTTGTGCAAGCATCCCAAGAATGAAAACGATTTCATGATTATACTTTTCAATGCACAAAATAAAACAGGCGTTAAATACAGATTGATAGATAATGTTTCAACTATTCTCACAAGATTTATAAATGAAGGGAAGGCTACTATACAATTTAAAGAACCATCACATGATTTATTTATCCAGGCAGATGTAATCCAACTGAAAGGATTCTTGCATCTTTTAAAAAGAGCACTAGAAAAGAAGATATCTATTAAGGAACTAACACTATCCAGCATGTCTGTAACACCAATTGCGCAGAAAAACATTCCACCGAAAAAACTAGTCATTGAAAGAAGATCTGAACTCCCAGTGAAAGGTTTTCCAAGAACTTTGGAGTATCTCAGTATTACCAAAATAGATTTATGTAAATTATGTATTGGTGTTTTAAAGTTACAAAACTTAAAGACTTTAGACATATCTGAAAATAAAATTGAATATTTGCCACAAGAACTCAATAAACTTAGGTTAGAAGTACTCAACGTCTCGCAAAACGAATTAGGAAAATCACTTCCTAAACAATGGAATTGGATAGGGGGACCATTGTTGAGATCATTAAAACAAATAAATTTATCTCGAAATAATCTAACTTTCCTACCAGAACAATTTGCAAAACTACAAGAACTACGCGATATCAACCTCGATTATAACAATCTTACCGCTTTGCCATACGGTTTTGGTAATTTCCGAAATTTGAGAAACCTCTCCGTGGCTAAAAATAAACTGACACAAGTACCGGGAAGCATGAGACGGCTTCGCTTAGAATACTTAAATCTCGCGGAAAATAATTTTCATCCGATTAGCGTGGCGGCTATTTTTCCAAAAGTGCTTCCGGTACAGACTCTCAAAGAGTGTGCTGCGAGGAAAGTTTTGTTTGCGAAATTACCGTACAGCGCAGAAAGTATTCCCTATACTCTTGTTGATTATTTAGATTATGCTTATTATTGTATTTGTGGTAAGCCGTGTTTTGAGGTGCATTTGCACCATCCTAATGTTTTAAGTTTGAATTTGATTACGCAGTCTGTTATTTGTAATGCAGGAGATTCTAATTATGTACCGATGGATTGTTATTATTGTTGTGTGAGATGTTTCCGAAGAACTAACTATGTATGAATTGATATTGATAATAAATGTATTTATTTTGCTGTAACTTCATATCTCAATTCGCTAACAGCACAACTTTTAAAAATCTGATGTGGCTAACATAATACCTTCCGCCATTTAATTTTTATTAATTTAAAAACCTATATATTTACTAATGCTGGAAACTATAAGTTCCTTTACATATGAATATTGTTCTATTTTTACTATTTTCTTAAAACGTTCCTATCCAGTTATATACATTCGGGCCATATGATATCTGAACATATATATATATATATATATATATATATATATATATATATATATATATATATATATATATATATATATATATATGCATCACAAACTATCCCTAATTCGTAAAGAAGAATTCATTTAAATAATAAAAAATCTGATGTGGCCAGCACATTACCTTCCGTCAGTTCTATGTATTTTGTATAAATGTCATGCATAAAGTTCCTTGCAAAAGATTATATTTCCTGTACATTACCTTAAGGCAGTTGTATGCATTTTATACAAATTCCATACAGAAAGTTTCTAACAAAAGATCCTATATTTCCAGTAAAATTATAACATAAACATACTGTCAACTGCACTTGACACTGACACCTTTCAATCAGAATTTTCTTAATGTAGCAGCTGTTTTCAAAGTTATAGCAAAGCTGACTAATATATATGATATTTAATTTCTTTATAATTTTTTAACTCTATGTCCATTTAATATGAAGTATAAAATGAATTCAAATCGTATAGAGAATAAATAATTCTTTAATATTTATAATAACAATAAATGTGAAAAAATGACATTTAACATCGTTTTTTTATGAAAAACTGTTAAAATCTTTAAATGAGGGTACTTCCGGTTGACCAATTATAACCAAAATCTAATCAGCTCTTCACATGGATGTAACGAAGAGGAATACGAAAGAATTGTAATTTTTGGAATTGTAGTATTAGAGTTATCGCATTAGAAAATTTTGTCACACAGACACACACACATACAAACACATACAGACATCATCGTAAAAATAGTAAAATCGTATTCTAGGGACCCTAAAACGTGCTTATTCATCAAAAACTCACCACCGAATTTTTTGAATATTATAAACTTCAACTTTACGTTCACGTAGAAATTACAATTTTCAAAAATTGTCGGTTATTAATTTATATTATTGCAAACAAAAGCTTACTTTATAAAACTGTTTTTATAGATTATAGAAATTCGTTTCTATTCTCGAGATATATAGTGATAACTGTTTTGAAAATATTTTAGCTGAAACGGGCATGTCGGGAAACCCCTAGATACCAAATTTCGTAAAATAATATTGAATAGTTTTGAAAATAACGATAGCGTCAGCTCGTCCTGGGACACCTGTATATATACATATAATATATATATATATATTTCATTAATAACGGCCACTTTTCTATCACTATTTATTTCGAAAATGGAAACGAATTTCTATAATCTCTAAAAACAGTTTTATAAAGAAAGCTTTTGTTTACAATAATATAAATTAATAATCGACAGTTTTTTAAAATTGTAATTTCTACGTGAACGTAAATTCAAAAATCTCAATTTTTTTAAAAGGAACACCCCAATTTTATTATTTAAATGACTTCTCCCTTAAGAAATAGGGGTAATTTGTGATGCATGTCCTATGTTGAAAGTTTTTTAGTAAAATGGAAAATATTTAAATTGCATATGCTAGTATTTGTTTATAAGTCTAGTTTAGTTGGTACAATTTCGAGTTTTATAGAATGTTCTAGACCCTGGGATCTGTTTTTGAAATCTACCAGGTTTCGATTAATAAACAAACAAGAAAACACAGTGAACTTAGTGAGCGACATTCAAAATCTATCTCTGTAGATTGTATTCGGTAGTCTTGGGCGACCGCTTTCAAATCTGCATCTAGATTGATTACAGTCTACAGTAAATTTCAAAGTTACTAAATCAGACGAAGAAGAAGGTGCAAGTTTGCACCACAACTTATAAGAATAACAGGTTTCGAGTAATTGGTAACACCTTAAAGAAGGATAATACTTGGTTTAAATGATAAACTACTTCATAAGAACAATAATACTTTATTTAAAAATAGTGTAAAAATACTGTCATTAATCATCTCTTTCGTAAAGTACATATAAATGCTGAGTTAAAGGTTTGCAATTTGTGGCCATATGTAGAACCATTTCTAATTTACCATCATCCAGTAACCTATACTGTCTACGTAATTCACAAACAGCTGGTTGTATTGCAAAACTCATTCTTGAAATTTCACTGCTTTTCAAACAAATAAGTCTATCGCACACTTCACCTTCTTCCACGGAAGTTAAACCAAAATTATGCGCAAGTACAAAGCATAACTTTCTCGTACACGGCTTCACCTTCAAAAATCCACATTCATAATGTTTTTTAGTTCTTTCCTTATTTTTCAAATAAGTTTTTGAGTTGAATTGTAGAAGTGGTTGGCCAAAGAATTTAAATTCTATAAAGTCGCAATATTCGAATGATTTTATGCCGGGATATTTGCCACAGGCTTTAACTGATGTCCATTTTCCTATTAACCAACAAACTGGTTGTATAACAAATTCAGGAGTAAGTTTTACCATTTTTTGACAGTATTTGTCTAAATGACAGCAATATAACAACCCGTATATAGTAACAAAAACATATTAACATGTTTCTCTTTTGTAAATAACGTGCAAATGTTTTGACAGTGGTTTTTGGTTAGTTGCCATACTTAAAACCATTTCTAATGTATCATTATCAACCAATCTATAACTTCTTTGTATCTCTATAACAGCTGGCTCTCTGGCAAAACTCATCCTCGAAACTTCTGTGCTCTTCAACTTAATTTCATGACCTTGAACTTGCCCTTCCTCCAAAGAATTCAAACCAAAATTATGTGCCAACAAAAAACACAATTCATTCGTGTTTGGTTTAATTTTCAAAAATCCTGATTCGTGATGTTTTGGTGATTTGGTTTTTGTTTCATTGTTGGTGAACCAAGTTTGAGATGTGTAGCTCAAGAGTGGTTGGCCGAAGAATGAAAATTCTATTTGATCGGAGTATTCAAATGATGTAATACCTGGATATTCTCCGTTTGCTTTTTTGGAAATCCATTTTCCAATCAACCAAGATATTGGTTCTATTGCTTTTTGTGCCGGGTGCACTACAGGTCGGCTCGCCATTTTGTGTATAGTAAGCGCACGCGTGTTTATACTTGAGCTAAAGGCCCATTTACACGGCGATAGTGTCGTGATAGATGCCGTCATGACAGTAACTTTCACAAGCACTAGTCGCGTTCTTTTTATCATTTGCCTCATCTCATCTCAAAATGAGATGAGTTTGACATGAGCTGAGATCAAGTGAGATTTTTATGAAGTAAAATGAACGACAAAAGACAAATTTTGTTGGTAACTTGAACGACTGATGTCCGCTGGATGTCTGTGATACTTTTCAACGGTCAACCACGATATTTTCAGGTATTATTTTGGATCGCCCACTATTAATGGGCATTATTTAGGCTTCTATTATTCTGTCGATTGCATAATAATATATAGTGCGGCACATTCTAAAATGTTTCAATTATACAGTACTATAACTTCCACATGATTTTCAATGGACCTTTTCAATTTAACGGCTATCTTTTTCTATCGCTGCAAATAGTAAGAAAATGGCGCGACCAACTGCCAGTTGGGCTGTCAAACGAAACGTCAAAAATATTGCAGTCACTAAAATACCTGTATTCCCAGTGAAAATTTGCATCGTTAGACATTTTACCTTCAATAAAAGCTTTTGTAACTAATTTCGATATGATTTTTTAAAGTTATCCGAGATATTCTCACATTTTACGTCTAATGTTTTAGAATCAAACGTCATAGATGTTGTTCTTACTATGCGCAGATCCCCATTGCGCATATCTTCTATCTCTTTAAATTGGAAAGGTCCATTCTATGAAGTTTACGTCTCTTTACTATATTATTTTCCACGGAATTGTCTGCATATTTATTTGTTCTTCAAATAATAATTATATTTATTAAAGGAATAAACAAATAATCATAATAACCAAACTAATTGTATGTGACAGCCCGTGACAGCAAAACATTTATCCCCACAATTCATCTAAGATTAAAAACTCAACAAGCACAACCTCCAGAGGTGATTAAGAATCGGGAAGGGGGGTAGAACTCTTCCCACTTCGGTCTCACTTTCTCATCTCCGTTAGGATAACAAGAACGGTCTCATGTAAAAAGAACGCGACTACTGTCGCCTTGTAAACTGCATGATAGTTGCTGTCACACTGTCATAAAAGTACTCTTGCACTATCTCGCTTGATCTGATAGTTGATAGTTACTATCGCGAAAGCGACCGTACTCTCGTGCTAACTATCACGTGTAAACACAGCTATCACGATAGTTATCATCACGTTTCGCGCCTTTATTTTCTGAACCAACAGTTGTCCTTTTTTTGCGTTAACATAAATATTGTATAAAACATAATACGTGTGAACAATATCAGGTTTTCATGTGATTGACTTTCTCGAGGAATATAAAAGATTTCCGTGTCTTGGGAAGAAAAAGCGGCCGGAATTTAAAATCAGAGTGAAGAGGCATGCAGCAGAAACCCTTCTTCTCCCTTTTATTTCAACACTATCACTGAGAAATTGATGTGTGTAGACAGCACACTATCACACTGTCGTGAGATAACTATCGTGACAGTAAACTATCGCCGTGTAAATGGGCCTTAAGTTGTGGTTGTGATCGTTAGGGTTGATTTGAGAATATATTATTATATCGTTAAATGTTAAAAATACATGTATTTAAATTTTAACATACTACAACGAGATAAAATTAGTGCAAACTATTAAGATTACATATTAAAATACAAAAATATTATATTTTCTGAAACCATAACGAAAGTACTATTTTCGCGCTAAATATGGCGGGAAAGTTGCATTTCCCTGTCGAATCACGAAAACATTTAAACGTTTTATTTAAAATTGAATATTCATATTTATAGTTGTGTTTTGATATTGCAAATAATCAAAAACTCACACACCAAAATTGACAGTAATTTACTTTGGTTTTTACCTCCCGTCATATCATAGGTAAGGGAGGTAATGCAATCGAATTTTCAGTAAATAAGCACGAATTAGTGTCTCCACAACACGTTTTTACTATTTTTACAATGATATCTGTGTGTGTGTGACAATATTTTTCGTTCACGATAATTCTTATATCAAACTTCCAAATATATCTATTTTCCGTATTTAAGCTTCCTGCATTCATATAACGAGTTGATTAGATTTTGGGTAAAGTTGGATAACCGGAAGTGATACTTTACTTGAAGCCCATAATAGTTTTTAATGAAAAACTATATTAAAATATAATCCAAAACGTTTCAATTTTAATATTTAAGACTTTTATATCATGGGAAACAACATATTAGATTTTGGCTAAAATTAATCAACCATAAGTGATACTTTACTTGAAGCTCTGAACAGATTCTCGTGAAAAATATATTATGATATACTCCAAAATTTGTTAAATTTAGTATTTACGACCTTTATATGAAGGGGATAACATATTAGATTTTGGATACAATCGATAAACCGGAAGTGATACTTTATTTGAAGCTCTGAACAGATTTTCGTGAAAAATTAATTTTTAAATTTGGTGTTTAATACTTTTATATTAATGAGAACGACATATTAGATGTTTTCTAAAATTGATAAACCGGAAGTATTATTTTACGGGAAGCTATAAACAGATTTTGTTGAAAAAATATATTAAAACATGATCCAAAACTTCTCAAATTTGGTATTTAAAACGCGTGTATAATTTGAAACAACATTAGATTTTGACTATACCTATATGATAAACCGGAAGTGGTACTTAATTTGGAGCTCTTTACAACAAACATAATAAAATATAATCCAAAATATGGTATTACAGACTTTTCTATTATTGGAACAACAAATTAGATTTTTTTTACGAACGATCAACCGGAAGTGAGTTCATTACTATTTCAAACATGGAATTGACGGGAGGTCATGTGTTGGCCACATCAGATTTTTTTATTATGATCAAAGATTTAAAAAAAATTAATTCATGACTCGTCAGTAATGTAGCATTTTCCTGACGCTTATGTAAAAACTATTTTGTTGCGAGTTTTCAAAATCGGATTTCGTGTATGTTTTTTTGATTTGGTTCAAATTCGTCCCGACTATCATAAATAAAAGGATTAAAATAATCTGCATTAATAAATATAAGGCCTTCAAGTTCCACTATTATTTGGTTAAATTTATTTAGGACGTTTCGAGCAAAATCCGTTCATCTTCAGCAACTATAAAATTCAAGTTAAGAATTAAAAGTAAAGTCATATAATGTTGAAGCAGAATTATAATGTTGTACATCAGCGAAAGTTGTAAAAATTACATGAAAATTATATTCTACGTAGTCAGATGGAGCATGGGCCATGTCAGCGGCGTGTTGCATCGTTGAATTGGGGGCCCATGCTCCATCTGACTAGAGTATAATTTTCATGTAATTTTTACAACTTTCGTTGATGTACAACATTGTAATACTCAACTTGAATTTTATAGTTGCTGAAGATTAGCGGATTTTGCTCGAAACGTCCTAAATAAATTTAACCAAATAATAGTGGAACTTGAAGGCCTTATATTTATTAATGCACATTATCAACATGGTTCCCTCACACAACATTCAGATTAAAATAATCGTAATCATCCAATTTTTTAGAATTTTGTGACAACGGATTTACTGGCTTTCTAATATGTCTTATATTTTGTGGAAATCCATTTTCCAATCAGCCAAAGTTCTATTGCTTTTTGTGCCGGATTATCCATTTTATGATAGCGCCCGCGTTTTGTACTTCATTGCAATTTAAAATAAGTTGTGACCGTTAGGTTTTGGAAATATAACGCCCCATATTTTCCAGTGTCATTAAATTTAAAAAATACATTTTTTATTAGAATTTGAACATACAACGTGATAAAATTAGTGCAGACTATTAAAATACAAAAATATTATTTTTTATTGCCAGTAAATTTACGTGCTTCTTTCACCAATCGCTTATTATCTTCTTCAGCTTCTTGACTATCTTCATAATCGGATTCAGTGTCTGTTTCTTGGCTTGGTTCATATTCGTCTTCACTATCATCACAAATAAAAGGATCCGAATAATCGTAATCGTCCAACTCCTCAGAATCTTGCGACAACGGATCTACTGGTTTTCTAATACGCCCTAAACAATTCCTATATTTAAAATCAAAACGTGTTTCTGTTTAAAATATATATATTTTAAAACAAAACAATATATTATACAATAAGATACAAAAATGTGGAACGTATGGCGCTGGAAATCACAAAAAACTTATATATAAGTATAAAAAACTAAACTTCATCACTTTCATAATCACTGTCAATAGTGTCTTCATCTTCCGAGATGTCGTCAAAGTCAAACAAATTAAAGTCTCCAAACTTAAACGAGCAATTGTAAAAATTATAAACATTGTTCTTACTTTTTGGAGGCGGTGGTGGTGGTTTTGTGCCCAATTTTTTCTGGCCCGGGTGTCTGTAACGCTTTCTATGTTCCTTGTTTTTTCTATAACAATCTGATCCGTAACAACAGACCGGACGAGTATCGTTAGGGTCTGAATCGTAATCAGAATCGCCCGGATGAGCAAGTTCTATTTTGTGGTGGGAATTTTTTCTGAAGAATTTATTAATTTTTATTAAGTAGAATATTTAATAACACGCTTATTCAGAAACAAAAATTTAAACAGTGTGTAACTTAAACAATGTTTAAAATGAAATAATTGCGTAGGCTTCCACAGTCTGAGTCATGAGAAATATTCGTTTTCCGGGAATGGACTGTGTCATATTTTGAGCTCAACGTTTCGCCGGCAGTCGTATGGGGCATCTTCAGGAGCAAGGGGGATAGTACTGTCTTAAACAAGGTTACCCGACGTGACAACCACGCTAGAGGCCGAGTTTAAGCAACAAAAGGGGGAGACTCAGTTTACAAGGTTACCCGACGTGTAAACCACGCTAGAGGCCAAATAAACCAAGTGACGAAATAATAAAAATATTAAGGTCTTTTTTAAACCTCCACAAAAAATCTCTGAAATACTCCCCCAAACTAAAGATAAACGCGAACCCTTGTCGTCACCCGGTGTTTATAGTATTCCTTGTTCTTGCGGCACAGTATACACAGGTGAAACAGGAAGGAGTGTTCACACTAGATTGTCAACTAAACGCTGTCTGCGTAATGGTATGGTATTAACATCTTCGGTCGCAGAACACCAACACAACACAGGACATAACATCTTATTTGAAAATTCCCGCATTTTAGCTCCTGCCTTGAGTTTTACAGACGTAAATACAGGGAAACTTTAGACATATGGAAACATCCTAATAACATCAATCGGGATGATGGCTATTTATTGAGCCACATGTGGAAACCGGTGATTCTCGGAACACGACACGCCCAATCTACCATTACGAACTCGATTCCCATTGGTCCTCATAAGCTTTGCTCATCTACCGTATCTTTAGATTAGTTTATAACTGTCTTCTCGGCCTTCCTTTCGTCACTTGGTTTATTTGGCCCCTAGCGTGGTTTACACGTCGGGTAACCTTGTAAACTGAGTCTCCCCCTCTTGTTGCTTAAACTCGGCCTCTATCGTGGTTGACACGTCGGGTAACCTTGTTTAAGACAGTACTATCCCCCTCGATCCTGAAGATGCCCCATACGACTGCGGGCGAAACGTTGAGCTCTGACTCAAAATATGACACAGTCCATTCCCGGAAAACGAATATTTCTAATGTTTAAAATAATCAACATTTATTCAGAAACACGGTAACTAAATATTTAAACATCGTTTAAAATAAACACTGTTTAAAAAATCAAGACCGTAAAATAAGAATTGGGACGCAAATTAAATTATTATACAAGCTGCGGCAGAACCAATTGAGCAGTTTGTGGGGCAGGTGTTCGGGCGGTGGCGGGGTAGACAGCTGCACTAGGTCTCCTTTTGTTCTGTCGGCATCCCCATTTTAGTACCCAACATGGTTTGGACCGGAGTACATCGTGACTTTGCCATGCGTGCGTTTTATGAAAACAACGATCTGTGATTGCGACGCAAAGAGCTTTTCGGCGAAATTCCGCAAAATAATGCTGTTCCTACTGCGAACACAATTCGGTCCTGGATTCGGCAGTTGGAGGAAACTGGTAGCACACTAAGAATAGGTACACATGGCCGACGAAGATCCACCAGAAAATGTGAAGCTAGTGAGAGCAGCAGTCGAATAACCGCCAAGACGTTCTGCTCGAAGGCACGCTATTGCATTGAGGGTGTCAGACCGCAGTTTGAGGAGGATTCTGCATTTAGATTTGAATTTCCATCCCTTCAAAATAATGATGGTTCAGGAATTGAACCCAGCAGACTACGCCAACCGCCAAAATCTGTGTGAGGAAATTCTTGCAGCGTCCTGAGGCAGCATTCTTCAGCAGCGACGAGGCACATTTTCACCTAAGCGGGATTGTGAATAAACAAAATTTTCGCTACTGGGCTGAAAACAACCCCCAAATTGTTCACGAAAGACCGCTACATTCTCCGAAACTAACGGTGTGGTGTGCCGTATCACAATTTGGCGTTATAGGCCCGTACTTTTTTGAAGAGGCAGGCGTGACCGTGACCGTGAATTCCGGGCGTTATGTTTCAATGTTGCAAAATTTTCTGCAGCCCCGATTGGAAGTGGTTGTTGAAGAAGAGGGATTAGGGGACTTTTGGTTCCAACGGGATGGGGCTACGGCCCATACAGCCCGAAATTCTCTAAACGCTTTAAGAGAAATGTTTTCTGGACGTCTAGTGTCTTTGAGATGTGACGTGGGGTGGCCTGCGCGATCGCCCGATTTAAGCATATGCGACTTCTTTCTCTGGGGATATCTAAAGGAAAAGGTGTTTAAACGTAGCCCCCAAAACCTGCTAGAGCTAAGGGAGCAGATTGTTGAAGAAGTAAACGCGATACCCCGCGAAATGTGTCAACGGGCTGTTCAAAACTTCAGAAATCGGTTCCGCCAATGTATTGCAGCTAACGGCCGCTATTTTAAAGACATTATTTTTAAAAATTAATGAATATAAAATGGTAACTCCTACTGATTTCAAAAATAAAAACATTTTTTTCGTATATACCCTGGTTTCTTTTTTATAACTCTTCAAAACTACTCTATTGGTTCTGCCGCATCCTGCATCTGTCATACTGCTGTCATAATTGGACAGATACATGTTGAAATTAAAGATAACTTGAAGAAAAATTTGCAAATTTTAATAAAAAGAATTAGAAATGGATACAAGCTAAAATAGAAAACGGTCAGAAAATTCGAAGTTGGAAGATAATTTTTAGTTATTGAAGATAAAAATGTGGGGAGATATCAACAAAAAGAAAAGTTCATGCTGAGAATTAATATATTTAAATTTTCTCAAAAAGAAAAGAACCGGTGGCGAAAAAATCGACAGACATTGACTGGCAAATTTGAAATGAATCTCGAAAAAATAACATTTAAAGGTATTTTTCGAAGAAAAATTATTTTGAGCTTCTAGTAATGTGCCATTTCCGGTTATCCGATTTACACCAAAATCTAATGGGCTCTTTCCAGTACAGAAAAAGTTTGAAATACAAGATTTCAAAATTTTCTGAATGATTTGAGTTAGAGTGGAGGATCCTCACACACATACACACAGACATCAGTGAAAATTGGATTCAAGGGACCTTAAAACGTGGTCATTTACCAAAATCTCGATATGCGATTTTTAGCACGATCTCTATACCTCCCTTACCAAGGGTAGCGGGAGGTAAAAAGTGTCTATGAATGAGTAAAATGCATTTAAACTGTTTAAATTAAAACAGTGTTTAAATATTTAGACAGTGTCTAAAAAAGCAGTCTCTGAACACTGTTTAAATTTTTGTTTCTGAATAGGCCTGTAAATATTTTAAGTTTGTTTACCTATAACATTGAATACCATACCAGCATCTATCTCGCCAAGGTTTTTTACTCGTACCGCTTGTTGACGGTTTATCGCTGTCTGCCTTATCGCAATCTTCATTATTGTTCTTATCTTCGCCTTTATTTTCTCCTGAATCAGTTTTTATTTCTTTAACGGATTCTTCTTCGGTTTTTATTGGTACGCCATCTACAGGTTCTTCTTTAATATCACAACTAGAGTTATTATTTGACGAACAAGGTTCTTCCAACGGTTCAATTTTAATCTCAACATTTTCTGTAGGATTATCTGATTTTTGTTTCTTGGCTTGAGCCTCGTTATCTTGTTCTTCTATAGGACGTTTTAACGGTTGTGTTGGAGCAATATCATTGCTTGTGGGTTCGTTTTCAGTATTTAAAAGACATTTTAAAGTAGTATTATTGCTTGTATCAGTTTCGATTTTTAAATCAGACGTATCGTTACTTGAAACAATCTGAGTTAAAGCATTTTCGTAACTGGTATCTTCATTATTTATTTCTTTTTGTTGAAACTGAACGAGAAACCATCCATGATCCAAACATAAAGCAATTTGGTCGTCATTTGATAATTTAACATTATTTCCAAAAGCTATGATTGCAACATTGCTCACTTTGTTTGGTTTATGAAAACATGGATTGTTGTGAGTCTAAAATAGTCTAGATGTTACATAAGTTTACTAAATTTGTCAAATATACAACTAACCGATTCTAAATATACTCCCTGTTCTGATATTTTTAACAATCCATGCTTACGACTGACTTTTTTGGAAGTACACTACAAACATAACCTCTTATAATCATACGTCTCAAAGATATCAAGACAGACTTACTTGTAATTCTTTACCACGCCCTAAAATATGCTCACCTATTTCGTAGTTGTTACAAATATTTTCTTTTTTAAGGGTAACAACAGGCATGTTGGATATTTAAGTTTCTTTATTTAAGTACTGATGGTATGTGTTTACCTGTTTACCAAAACTTGACATATAGACATAGACACAGCATTTGCGCACTTACAAATAACGGTCAAATTTACATTCTAATAGGAAAATATAATCGAAATTTAACCGAAAATTGTTGTTTGATACAATGAATAATTTACTGAAATAAAGAATATTTATACAAAAATATATAAGTGGGGTATTAAGCAACTATCACTACAAATCTGCCCCCCTACAAAAAAAGCTTGAGTTTAAATTATTTTGCAAAGAGTTTCTTGTTTTTAAAACATTGTCGGAAAACTTACAAAAAATTTAAATATTTTAATTAGGTAATAGAAATGGGCCTAATACATCTAGGAGAATTTATATGAATTATAACATTTAGGAAGATCACAAATAATAATTATTATTTAAAATTTTAAATAGGTATAGTATAAATTTAAAACATCCTTGAGAGATTCAAATAAACAAATAAAGTGTTGGTTGTATTTTAATTCTGTTCATATGTACACTGCTGTACAGTATTTGCCGTAAAATGAACAGGAGAGCAGAATATTACAATCTCATTGCTCGGGTCGGCTTGGGGTCTAATAATGCTTTGAAAGCTAACAATACAATAATTTAAAATAAATACATTTTATACTTGAAACCTAATAATAAAATTTATAATAAATATATTTTATACAATGATTTGATTGTTGCAAGTTGCATCAAATTGTTAACATTGACCTTAAAAAAATTGACAAAAATTCAAAAAAATCTGATGTGGCCAGCACATTACCTTCCGTTAGTTATATGTATTTTGTATAAATGTCATACAGAAAATTCCTTGCAAAAAAATTCTATTTCTTGTACATTACCTTCCTTAAGGCAGTTGTATGTATTTTATACAAATTCCATACAGAACAACAGATCCAATATTTCCAGTAAAATTATAACACAAACATACCTACTGTCAACTGCACTTGACATTGACACCTTTCAATCAGAATTTTCTTATAGCAGCTGTTTCCAGAATTATAGCATAGCTGGCTAAAATATATATATATATATATATATATATATATATATATATATATATATATATATATATATATATATATATATATATATATATATATATATATATATATATATATATATATATATATGCTATTTAATTTGTTTATATTTTTTTAACTCTATATCCACTTAATATGAAGTATAATATGCATTCAAATCGTATAGAGAATAAAATATTCTTTAATATTTATAACATTAAATGAACAATGAATTTTTGTCTATTTTTCTTTATTTTTGCCATCAGCACTGATGTTTTTGTATAGGCTGTTTCAAAAGCTACAGGCAGTTAAATGTACACATATTTTGCATAATTTTTAATATGAATTTTTTTCTAGCTCATTTTCTGTATTTTTGCCTGTAGCTATTAAACCATTAAAGCTAGCAACTTGCATGTTTCAAATTTGGAATCTACATGAAATTCTCTATAATATACATCAGCTCTGATGTTTTTGTATAGGCTGTTTCAAAAGCTACAGGCAGTTAAATGTAGACATATTTTGAATAATTTTTAATATGAATTTTTGTCTAGCTCATTTTCTGTATTTTTGCCTGTAGCTTTTAAACCATTAAAGCTAGCAACTTGTGCGTTTCAAATTTGGAATCTACATGAAATTCTCTATAATATACATCAGCTCTGATGTTTTTGTATAGGCTGTTTCAAAAGCTACAGGCAGTTAAATTTACACATATTTTGCATAATTTTTAATATGAATTTTTGTCTAGCTCATTTTCTGTATTTTTGCCTGTAGCTATTTAAACCATTAAGGCTAGCAACTTGTACGTTTCAAATTTGGAATCTACATGAAATTCTCTATAATATACATCAGCTCTGATGTTTTTGTATAGGATGTTTCAAAAGCTACAGGCAGTTAAATGTACATATATTTTGAATAATTTTTAATATGAATTTTTGTCTAGCTCATTTTCTGTATTTGTGCCTGTAGCTATTAAACCATTAAAGCTAGCAACTTGTACGTTTTAAATTTGGAATCTACATGAAATTCTCTATAATATACATCAGCTCTGATGTTTTTTCTATAGGCTGTTTCAAAAGCTACAGGCAGTTAAATGTACACATATTTTGAATAATTTTTAATATGAATTTTTGTCTAGCTCATTTGCTTTATTTCTGCCTGTAGCATTTAAACCATTAAAGCTAGCAACTTGTGCGTTTCAAATTTGGAATCTACATGAAATTCTCTATAATATACATCAGCTCTGATGTTTTTGTATAGGCTGTTTCAAAAGCTACAGGCAGTTAAATGTACATATATTTTGAATAATTTTTAATATGAATTTTTGTCTAGCTCATTTTCTGTATTTGTGCCTGTAGCTATTAAACCATTAAAGCTAACAACTTGTACGTTTTAAATTTGGAATCTACATGAAATTCTCTATAATATACATCAGCTCTGATGTTTTTTCTATAGGCTGTTTCAAAAGCTACAGGCAGTTAAATGTACACATATTTTGAATAATTTTTAATATGAATTTTTGTCTAGCTCATTTTCTGTATTTTTGCCTGTAGCTTTTAAACCATTAAAGCTAGCAACTTGTGCGTTTCAAATTTGGAATCTAAATGAAATTCTCTATAATATACATCAGCTCTGATGTTTTTGTATAGGCTGTTTCAAAAGCTACAGGCAGTTAAATATACACATATTTTGAATAATTTTTAATATGAATTTTTGTCTAGCTCATTTTCTGTATTTTTGCCTGTAGCTTTTAAACCAGTAAAGCTAGCAACTTGTGCGTTTCAAATTTGGAATCTACATGAAATTCTCTATAATATACATCAGCTCTGATGTTTTTGTATAGGCTGTTTCAAAAGCTACAGGCAGTTAAATTTACACATATTTTGCATAATTTTTAATATGAATTTTTGTCTAGCTCATTTTCTGTATTTTTGCCTGTAGCTATTTAAACCATTAAGGCTAGCAACTTGTACGTTTCAAATTTGGAATCTACATGAAATTCTCTATAATATACATCAGCTCTGATGTTTTTGTATAGGCTGTTTCAAAAGCTACAGGCAGTTAAATGTACATATATTTTGAATAATTTTTAATATGAATTTTTGTCTAGCTCATTTTCTGTATTTGTGCCTGTAGCTTTTAAACCATTAAAGCTAGCAACTTGTACGTTTCAAATTTGGAATCTACATGAAATTCTCTATAATATACATCAGCTCTGATGTTTTTGTATAGGCTGTTTCAAAAGCTACAGGCAGTTAAATTTACACATATTTTGCATAATTTTTAATATGAATTTTTGTCTAGCTCATTTTCTGTATTTTTGCCTGTAGCTATTTAAACCATTAAGGCTAGCAACTTGTACGTTTCAAATTTGGAATCTACATGAAATTCTCTATAATATACATCAGCTCTGATGTTTTTGTATAGGCTGTTTCAAAAGCTACAGGCAGTTAAATGTACACATATTTTGAATAATTTTTAATATGAATTTTTGTCTAGCTCATTTTCTGTATTTTTGCCTGTAGCTTTTAAACCATTAAAGCTAGCAACTTGTGCGTTTCAAATTTGGAATCTACATGAAATTCTCTATAATATACATCAGCTCTGATGTTTTTGTATAGGCTGTTTCAAAAGCTACAGGCAGTTAAATGTACACATATTTTGAATAATTTTTAATATGAATTTTTGTCTAGCTCATTTTCTGTATTTTTGCCTGTAGCTTTTAAACCATTAAAGCTAGCAACTTGTGCGTTTCAAATTTGGAATCTACATGAAATTCTCTATAATATACATCAGCTCTGATGTTTTTGTATAGACTGTTTCAGAAGCTACAGGCAGTTAAATGTACACATATTTTGAATAATTTTTAATATGAATTTTTGTCTAGCTCATTTGCTTTATTTCTGCCTGTAGCATTTAAACCATTAAAGCTAGCAACTTGTGCGTTTCAAATTTGGAATCTACATGAAATTCTCTATAATATACATCAGCTCTGATGTTTTTGTATAGGCTGTTTCAAAAGCTACAGGCAGTTAAATTTACACATATTTTGCATAATTTTTAATATGAATTTTTGTCTAGCTTATTTGCTTTATTTCTGCCTGTAGCTATTAAACCATTAAAGCTAGCAACTTGTACGTTTCAACTTTGGAATCTACATGAAATTCTCTATAATATACATCAGCTCTGATGTTTTTTATATAGGCTGTTTCAAAAGCTACAAGCAGTTAAATGTACACATATTTTGAATAATTTTTAATATGAATTTTTGTCTAGCTCATTTTCTGTATTTTTGCCGGTAGCTATTAAACCATTAAAGCTAGCAACTTATACGTTTCAAATTTGGAATCTACATGAAATTCTCTATAATATACATCAGCTCTGATGTTTTTGTATAGGCTGTTTCAAAAGCTACAGGCAGTTAAATTTACACATATTTTGCATAATTTTTAATATGAATTTTTGTCTAGCTTATTTGCTTTATTTCTGCCTGTAGCTATTAAACCATTAAAGCTAGCAACTTGTACGTTTCAACTTTGGAATCTACATGAAATTCTCCATAATATACATCAGCTCTGATGTTTTTTGTATAGGCTGTTTCAAAAGCTACAGGCAGTTAAATGTACATATATTTTGAATAATTTTTAATATGAATTTTTGTCTAGCTCATTTTCTGTATTTGTGCCTGTAGCTATTAAACCATTAAAGCTAACAACTTGTACGTTTTAAATTTGGAATCTACATGAAATTCTCTATAATATACATCAGCTCTGATGTTTTTTCTATAGGCTGTTTCAAAAGCTACAGGCAGTTAAATGTACACATATTTTGAATAATTTTTAATATGAATTTTTGTCTAGCTCATTTTCTGTATTTTTGCCTGTAGCTTTTAAACCATTAAAGCTAGCAACTTGTGCGTTTCAAATTTGGAATCTCAATGAAATTCTCTATAATATACATCAGCTCTGATGTTTTTGTATAGGCTGTTTCAAAAGCTACAGGCAGTTAAATGTACACATATTTTGAATAATTTTTAATATGAATTTTTGTCTAGCTCATTTTCTGTATTTTTGCCTGTAGCTTTTAAACCAGTAAAGCTAGCAACTTGTGCGTTTCAAATTTGGAATCTACATGAAATTCTCTATAATATACATCAGCTCTGATGTTTTTGTATAGGCTGTTTCAAAAGCTACAGGCAGTTAAATTTACACATATTTTGCATAATTTTTAATATGAATTTTTGTCTAGCTCATTTTCTGTATTTTTGCCTGTAGCTATTTAAACCATTAAGGCTAGCAACTTGTACGTTTCAAATTTGGAATCTACATGAAATTCTCTATAATATACATCAGCTCTGATGTTTTTGTATAGGCTGTTTCAAAAGCTACAGGCAGTTAAATGTACATATATTTTGAATAATTTTTAATATGAATTTTTGTCTAGCTCATTTTCTGTATTTGTGCCTGTAGCTATTAAACCATTAAAGCTAACAACTTGTACGTTTTAAATTTGGAATCTACATGAAATTCTCTATAATATACATCAGCTCTGATGTTTTTTCTATAGGCTGTTTCAAAAGCTACAGGCAGTTAAATGTACACATATTTTGAATAATTTTTAATATGAATTTTTGTCTAGCTCATTTTCTGTATTTTTGCCTGTAGCTTTTAAACCATTAAAGCTAGCAACTTGTGCGTTTCAAATTTGGAATCTCAATGAAATTCTCTATAATATACATCAGCTCTGATGTTTTTGTATAGGCTGTTTCAAAAGCTACAGGCAGTTAAATGTACACATATTTTGAATAATTTTTAATATGAATTTTTGTCTAGCTCATTTTCTGTATTTTTGCCTGTAGCTTTTAAACCAGTAAAGCTAGCAACTTGTGCGTTTCAAATTTGGAATCTACATGAAATTCTCTATAATATACATCAGCTCTGATGTTTTTGTATAGGCTGTTTCAAAAGCTACAGGCAGTTAAATTTACACATATTTTGCATAATTTTTAATATGAATTTTTGTCTAGCTCATTTTCTGTATTTTTGCCTGTAGCTATTTAAACCATTAAGGCTAGCAACTTGTACGTTTCAAATTTGGAATCTACATGAAATTCTCTATAATATACATCAGCTCTGATGTTTTTGTATAGGCTGTTTCAAAAGCTACAGGCAGTTAAATGTACATATATTTTGAATAATTTTTAATATGAATTTTTGTCTAGCTCATTTTCTGTATTTGTGCCTGTAGCTTTTAAACCATTAAAGCTAGCAACTTGTACGTTTCAAATTTGGAATCTACATGAAATTCTCTATAATATACATCAGCTCTGATGTTTTTGTATAGGCTGTTTCAAAAGCTACAGGCAGTTAAATTTACACATATTTTGCATAATTTTTAATATGAATTTTTGTCTAGCTCATTTTCTGTATTTTTGCCTGTAGCTATTTAAACCATTAAGGCTAGCAACTTGTACGTTTCAAATTTGGAATCTACATGAAATTCTCTATAATATACATCAGCTCTGATGTTTTTGTATAGGCTGTTTCAAAAGCTACAGGCAGTTAAATGTACATATATTTTGAATAATTTTTAATATGAATTTTTGTCTAGCTCATTTTCTGTATTTGTGCCTGTAGCTATTAAACCATTAAAGCTAACAACTTGTACGTTTTAAATTTGGAATCTACATGAAATTCTCTATAATATACATCAGCTCTGATGTTTTTTCTATAGGCTGTTTCAAAAGCTACAGGCAGTTAAATGTACACATATTTTGAATAATTTTTAATATGAATTTTTGTCTAGCTCATTTTCTGTATTTTTGCCTGTAGCTTTTAAACCATTAAAGCTAGCAACTTGTGCGTTTCAAATTTGGAATCTACATGAAATTCTCTATAATATACATCAGCTCTGATGTTTTTGTATAGGCTGTTTCAAAAGCTACAGGCAGTTAAATGTACACATATTTTGAATAATTTTTAATATGAATTTTTGTCTAGCTCATTTTCTGTATTTTTGCCTGTAGCTTTTAAACCATTAAAGCTAGCAACTTGTGCGTTTCAAATTTGGAATCTACATGAAATTCTCTATAATATACATCAGCTCTGATGTTTTTGTATAGGCTGTTTCAGAAGCTACAGGCAGTTAAATGTACACATATTTTGAATAATTTTTAATATGAATTTTTGTCTAGCTCATTTGCTTTATTTCTGCCTGTAGCATTTAAACCATTAAAGCTAGCAACTTGTGCGTTTCAAATTTGGAATCTATATGAAATTCTCTATAATATACATCAGCTCTGATGTTTTTGTATAGGCTGTTTCAAAAGCTACAGGCAGTTAAATTTACACATATTTTGCATAATTTTTAATATGAATTTTTGTCTAGCTTATTTGCTTTATTTCTGCCTGTAGCTATTAAACCATTAAAGCTAGCAACTTGTACGTTTCAACTTTGGAATCTACATGAAATTCTCTATAATATACATCAGCTCTGATGTTTTTTATATAGGCTGTTTCAAAAGCTACAAGCAGTTAAATGTACACATATTTTGAATAATTTTTAATATGAATTTTTGTCTAGCTCATTTTCTGTATTTTTGCCGGTAGCTATTAAACCATTAAAGCTAGCAACTTATACGTTTCAAATTTGGAATCTACATGAAATTCTCTATAATATACATCAGCTCTGATGTTTTTGTATAGGCTGTTTCAAAAGCTACAGGCAGTTAAATTTACACATATTTTGCATAATTTTTAATATGAATTTTTGTCTAGCTTATTTGCTTTATTTCTGCCTGTAGCTATTAAACCATTAAAGCTAGCAACTTGTACGTTTCAACTTTGGAATCTACATGAAATTCTCCATAATATACATCAGCTCTGATGTTTTTTGTATAGGCTGTTTCAAAAGCTACAGGCAGTTAAATGTACATATATTTTGAATAATTTTTAATATGAATTTTTGTCTAGCTCATTTTCTGTATTTGTGCCTGTAGCATTTAAACCATTAAAGCTAGCATCTTGTACGTTTCAAATTTGGAATCTACATGAAATTCTCTATAATATACATCAGCTCTGATGTTTTTTTGTATAGGCTGTTTCTATAGCTACAGGCAGTTAAATGTACACATAGTTTTGAATAATTTTTATTACGAACAATGAATTTTTTGTCTAGCTCATTTTCTTTATTTTTGCCTGTAGCTTTTAAACCATTAAAGCTAGCAACTTGTGCGTTGAAAATTTGAAATCTACATCAATGCTTACTTTTTCCATTTCTTAATATCCAGTAAATAAATTTATCATATTTAAACATCATCCTAATTTAAAATACGTTACAAAAATCTTCAAAAGGGTAGAAGCTAGAAAGTTCATCTTTTGTTTAACTTAAATTCAAAGAAATGTACTAAGAACGTTTTAGCTAAAAGCTCTTCTATTGTTTATAGTACAGATATTAACTCTGTTTAATGTTTTTTTATTCATAATATTTATAATGTCACGTTGCTATTAGCAAGTTAAACAAATTAACACAAATATATTTAATAATTCTGATAAAATTTCGCATGGTAGGCACAGATTCATTAATAGTATTAAATTTATATATCACGAGATCACCCGAGAAAACGTTACTTTTTCTCAAGTGTAATGGAAACACGTTTGTCATATGAAATTTTATCCAACAGTTTATTGAAATAGTTTAAAGAATACCACAAACTAATAATTATTATTTTATAGGCAGACATTTGGATGGTCTGAGACGTCAAGAAACTTAGAGAATATGGATGTTGGTCAACACTTCAGATCTTCTAAGGCAGCTCCAGATAAATTTTCTTC
Source organism: Harpalus rubripes (assembly GCA_963082715.1). NCBI lineage: Eukaryota > Metazoa > Arthropoda > Insecta > Coleoptera > Carabidae > Harpalus > Harpalus rubripes. The sequence goes on from OY720464.1 coordinate 32,184,557, forward strand.
GGCTACTGCGTAGAGAACCACTGATGGAGGAAATGGTAAGAAACTTTATTTTTTCCAAAAATTTATTGTTCTCATGTTCAATCATGAGAACTTATAGTCAAAGGAACATGACTATAATATGTCTTAATATTATTATCTTGTATTCAAATTCGATTTTGAGTACTACATTGAATGAAATATATCTTTCCTGGTTGTTTGCATAGTATTCACACAATTTAAAATTGAAATATCGACTATTTATCAATAAAACCAATATCTGGGAACATATGATTAGCATAATTTTTTCAGGAATCGGACATCAAGAAGACTAGATTAATATAGTAGATTTTAAGTTAGTTTTAAGTTCTTTTAAATGTATTTTCAGGTCTTAATTAAACTTTGGCTCATCGCGCCGTTGAGCAAACACGCGTTTTCTTTAAAAATGAAAATAAATTGATTAATTTGAAGTGCATTCCTTGGCGATTCATCATAAAATCGTGCGTCTACGTTTGCCACCGTGGTACGCGTACTGCGCGGGTTGCCCAGAAGGCCCCTAGGGAGAGTGTATGTGAAAAGAAAAATATATGTATCGGGGCATGAATGATGCGAATGGGTGAGAGAATCAGTGAGAGGGTCAGGAAGGTGGGAGAGATTCGAAACTTGATGTGGGTTCGGGTTTCCTTATTTAACATCACGGTTAGTGGGATGGGTAGGCAGGGTTCGTGCGCGATTTTCCATAATTGAGTGGACTGATATGGTTAGCCATGCTATGTGAAACCAGTTGTTTATTCTGGGGGATCGCTTCGCACTTGTGCGAATGTTTCTAGGGACAGTTTAATTCTTTTGTAAAATTGCTTGCTGACCATCGTCTTGGTCTACGCTCTAGATTGCTAGACTCGAATGAGAAAAGATTAAACAAACCTGAATGCTATCACAGGAAACTCTCTTATGGCGTCTATGTGCTCTCCTCATCCGGAGGCAACGTATGTAATCATCATTTAATGTTAATGGCAACGAATAATTAAAGACAAAGTAAAGTTTTTGTTTGATTTAACTTTGTTCGTGATAGGTGTCGCGTTTAAGACCGGGCGATGTCTTCGGGAGTAGCTCTTCTTCGGCATCCAAGCCGAGTAGATCACATGTAACTGTCTATCTTGTCCTTAGGGAGCTCGCGTTGGCAGGCCGTACATGCAGTGCATCGTGTGGGGTCGGCTTAACCCCCTCGTAAACTACATGTGAGAACCACCCCGGCGTTCTCACTTTTTGTCTTAGCTCGTATATCTCTCTCTCAAAATTCGCGTTTAGCTTAGCATAGTCTAGACATAAGATAGCTTGCGTAGACTTAAGATAGCTTAGATATAAGATAGGCAAGGGTTGTTTTTGCTTTTTGAGAGAGAGAAAAAAATAACGTAACTTCACACTTTTAGATTTGCTATTCATTGAACGAGATATTAACGTAAGACAGGCTTAGATTTGCTATTCTTTGAACGAGATATTAACGTAAGATAGGCTATTTTGCGCACTTCACCAATTTAATATGGGGGGGTTCTACAATAGCTTAAGTTTGATTATAAAATATTATTGTACACGAAATTGTATTTATTTAATAAATGGTATATATGGGGAGCGTGGGTTTGGCATTTGAGGACGGTTGCTCCCTATATATACAATTTATTAAATAAAGAGTATAGTTTTAAGGTAGTTCTAAGTTGGAAGAATTCCCTACCTGCCCTGTCACTGTCGTCGAGATTGCAGTGCCGATTGGTGACGCAGACCATGGCTTCCCCTTCATAAAGACTGTGTTTAAAATGTATGTAGACAATAAAACAATCTTTTATGTTGTGTTTATTTTAATTTAAACCTATCACATTAGTTGTATAGTAGGTAGTTTGAGTAAAAATTGTATTTATTATTAAGCATTTAGACGCGGTCAGGGTAAAATTAGATTTTAAGTATTTATTGTAAACGAAGCTTTATATTCATAAATATTATATATTTTCGTAAATGGGCGGTTGGGTAATAACACCAAAAAAATATATATTATAATTTATGTAAAGGTTCGCAATCGGTCTTAAACTGAATAAGAAATCTTGTGCCTTTAACAATGGGAATAAGAAATCTTATTTAGGGACCCCAAGATTTAATTTGTTAAATATTGTAAACGGAACTCTATTTAATATATTATATATTGGGTAGTAGATACCCTAAAAATATATATCTAGAGTTTTGGATCAGTTGTAAAACTAAAATGTTTGTTACCAATTGAAATTATTACGGTTGTATTATTTGTTATTAATTATTTTGCATCCTTATTCTGTAAATAATAGTTTTATCTTCAGATAAACTTTATTTACATGATAAAGATGCACAATAATTAATAACAAATAAATATAACCATGATAATGGTAATTTTATTTGATAACAAACGTTTTAATTTGATATCTAAACCATGTTAACAAATTTAGTAACATTAATGAACTGAATTATAACACATCAAATTGCATTTATTTTTATTAGTCTTTGTATTTTATAAATATGTATACTCACCCTTGTCCTGAAAAATTAGAAATAGGGATGTTTAAATAATAGTTTGTATTAATATTACATGTATTAATTGTTTATTTGTATTTTACATTGTTGTATTTCATGCAATTACCCTTAATGTACAATATTTTATAGAATAAAATATAAATTAAAATATAATTTGTCTATTCCTTCCACGTATGTAGTTTTTAAAACGGCCGCAAGGGTGCAGCAGTTGTCGATAAACGTTGCAATTCAAGTAAAACTGTGCCAATCATATATCTTTGCGCCTATAATATAGGCAACCATAATTTCATAAGGTAGCATCTATACTCGATTTTTTTACAAAATTTGGTGCCTAGATGCTACTTTAAGGTAGCATCTATACTCGATTTTTTTACAAAATTTGGTCCCTAGATGCTACTCTAAGGTAGCATCTATACTCGATTTTTTTACAAAATTTGGTCCCTAGATGCTACTTTAAGGTAGCATCTATGCACGATTTTTTTTACAAAATTTGGAGCCTATACCTTGTTCTATTTAAGCCATTCAGTATTACAGAGCATAGGGAATAGTTTTGACATCTCTGATTGGCTAAAATTAGAGACAAGTTTACCCAATGTAATTTCGGCTATTTCAGATTTGCGCTGTTGCCAGTGTCATCTACTGAATGGCTTAAGTGGAACAGAGCATAGATGCTACTTCGAAGTAGTCATGCACCATTTTTTCAAAAATTTGGTGCATTGATGCTTCATTTTTAATGTTTTAAAATTCCCAATAGGTATAGAAGAAGCGTCTATGTCCGATTTACTGAGTTTAAATTCCCAGTAGGTATACGCTGTTTCCGACAGGTGCTGCCCCCTGGCGGCTGTTTTAAGAACTATATACGTAATACGATCACAACTCTTAGGAACTATATACTTACGTGTGTTTGAGGGATGTATTATAAAAATTAAAACTAAAGATTAGAAAATAAGTCATTTTTAAATCAATTTTACAGTTTATTAGCAATATATAATTACAAATATATTTAAAATATACATTAACATTTTATTACAATATTTAAATCAAATTTGATAACAAACAGTAAGAAATAATTATGAACAGAATTTTTAAACACAAATGTCTTTTTTGATGTTATAATTCAGTTAACAAATGTTACTAAATTTGTTAACAAATCTAATAACAGTGTCAAACATGGTTTAGATATAAAATTAAAACGTTTGTTATCAAATAAAATTACCATTATCATGGTTATATTTATTTGTTATTAATTATTGTGCATCTTTATCATGTAAATAAAGTTTATCTGAAGATAAAACTATTATTTACAGAATAAGGATGCAAAATAATTAATAACAAATAATACAACCGTAATAATTTCAATTGGTAACAAACATTTTAGTTTTACAACTGATCCAAAACTCTAGATATATATTTTTAGGGTATCTACTACCCAATATATAATATATTAAATAGAGTTCCGTTTACAATATTTAACAAATTAAATCTTGGGGTCCCTAAATAAAATTTCTTGCTCCCATTGTTAAAGGCACAAGATTTCTTATTCAGTTTAAGACCGATTGCGAACCTTTACATAAATTATATTATATATTTTTTGGTGTTATTACCCAACCGCCCATTTACGAAAATATATAATATTTATGAATATAAAGCTTCGTTTACAATAAATACTTAAAATCTAATTTTATCCTGACCGCGTCTAAATGCTTAATAATAAATACAATTTTTACTCAAACTACCTACTATACAACTAATGTGATAGGTTTAAATTAAAATAAACACAACATAAAAGATTGTTTTATTGTGTACATACATTTTAAACACAGTCTTTATGAAGGGGAAGCCATGGTCTGCGTCACCAATCGGCACTGCAATATCGACGACAGTGACAGGGCAGGTAGGGAATTCTTCCAACTTAGAACTACCTTAAAACTATGCTCTTTATTTAATAAATTGTATATATAGGGAACAACCGCCCTCAAATGCCAAACCCACGCTCCCCATATATACCATTTATTAAATAAATACAATTTCGTGTACAATAATATTTTATAATCAAACTTAAGCTATTGTAGAACCCCCCCATATTAAGTTGGTGAAGTGCGCAAAATAGCCTATCTTACGTTAATATCTCGTTCAAAGAATAGCAAATCTAAGCCTATCTTACGTTAATATCTCGTTCAATGAAAAGCAAATCTAAAAGTGTGAAGTTACGTTATTTTTTTTCTCTCTCTCAAAAAGCAAAAACAACCCTTGCCTATCTTATATCTAAGCTTTCTTACGTCTACGCAAGCTATCTTATGTCTAGACTATGCTAAGCTAAACGCGAAGTTTGAGAGAGAGAGATATACGAGCTAAGACAAAAAGTGAGAACGCCGGGGTGGTTCTCACATGTAGTTTACGAGGGGGTTAAGCCGACCCCACACGATGCACTGCATGTACGGCCTGCCAACGCGAGCTCCCTAAGGACAAGATAGACAGTTACATATAATCTACTCGGCTTGGATGCCTGAGACAGCTACTCCCGAAGACATCGCCCGGTCTTATACGCGACACCTATCACGAACGCGATCAACCCGTGTGCTCAAACAAAAACTTTACTTTGTCTTTAATTATTCGTTGCCATTAACATTAAATGATGATTACATACGTTGCCTCCGGATGAGGAGAGCACATAGACGCCATAAGAGAGTTTCCTGTGATAGCATTCAGGTTTGTTTAATCTTTTCTCATTCGAGTCTAGCAATCTAGAGCGTAGACCAATACGATGGTCAGCAAGCAATTTTACAAAAGAATTAAACTGTCCCTAGAAACATTCGCACAAGTGCGAAGCGATCCCCCAGAATAAACAACTGGTTTCACATAGCATGGCTAACCATATCAGTCCACTCAATTATGGAAAATCGCGCACGAACCCTGCCTACCCATCCCACTAACCGTGATGTTAAATAAAGAAACCCGGACCCATACAAAGTTTCGAATCTCTCCCACCTTCCTGACCCTCTCACTGATTCTCTCATCCATTCGCATCATTCATGCCCCGATACATATATTTTTCTTTTCACATACACTCTCCCTAGGGGCCTTCTGGGCAACCCGCGCAGTACGCATACCACGGTGGCAAACGTAGACGCACGATTTTATGATGAATCGCCAAGGAATGCACTTCAAATTAATCAATTTATTTTCATTTTTAAAGAAAACGCGTGTTTGCTCAACGGCGCGATGAGCCAAAGTTTAATTAATTGAGTCCTGAAAATACATTTAAAAGAACTTAAAACTAACTTAAAATCTACTATATTAATCTAGTCTTCTTGATGTCCGATTCCTGAAAAAATTATGCTAATCATATGTTCCCTGATATTGATTTTATTAAAAAATAGTCGACATTTCAATTTTAAATTGTTTGAATATTATACAAGTTATATTTCTTCCAATGTAGTATTCAAAATCGAATTTGAATACAAGATAATAATATTTAGACATATATTATAGTCATATTTCGTTGACTATAAATTCTCATGATTAAACATGAGACCAAATATTTTATGAAAAAATAAAATTTCTTACCAGTTCATTCATCGGTGGTCGTCTACGTCGTACAAGATTTATCTGGAGCTCAGCAATCCTCTAGAAAAGCTGCCTTAGAAGATCTGCAATGTTGAAATCCAAAGCTTGGACGTTGCATCCAAAATCTCTAAGTTTCTTGACGTCTCAGACCAACCAAATGTCCGCCTATTAAATAATAATTATTAGTTGCGGTATTCTTTAAATCATTTCAAAAACTGTTAGATAAAATTTTGTACGGCAAACGTGTCTTCAAACCATGCGATATTTTATCCAACAGTATTTAAATGGTTTCAAATGTATTTGAAATTTGCTTTAATTTGATATTTATAAACTTATTGGCATGTAACTAAATTTGAATCAGTTAATTTTTATTCCAAAATTCGTCAATAACATGACTAACAACACTGTTGTGTGTTAGGTCTGTTAAATTAGTCTAAAGTCTAATAATTTACGAATTGTTGCCCTTGAACTACGTTTCTTGATAAAGGATTCGACTGAACAAACTTAAAAATTGTGTAGATTTGAACTTTTATCAATATAATGGGTCAGAAAGCGCTCATTCAAAATGTAAACAAATCTGACATGTCCTACTGGCCGCCATGACAGGTGGGCTTACAGCGCCGCCAACGGATCCTGCGAGTACCAATAATATATTATTTTATTTTGAACCTGATGTTAAATAATAATTAATAATTCATTTCGATATTAAAATGTCAGTCGCAACTTTTTCCTAAACTTACTATCATTAACTTTATGCAGGTTTGTTAAAATTATAAATTAAAAAAATCTGATGTGGACACCACACGACTTCCTTGTACACAAGACTAATATGAAGTATAGACCCAAGTATAAAATTGCACGTATTTGACGTAATTTGACATTAGCATCTATTTTTTATTTTTTTGTTATTTTTTGTCCTAATCCATAGCAAGCTTCATTACAAAAACCAAAAATTATATAAGTTTTAAATATACATATCTCGCTTATACAAAGGGCTAATTTAATAATACTTGATGTGCTAGACACAGAATTTAATTCTATAAAATTTTTATTTGAAGCTTTTATTTCTAAAATCAAAATGAAACCATTTTATTGAAGAAAAACTGTTAACTTCAGGTAATATGTCACTTCCGGTTAGCCTGTTTTAACCAAAATCCACTATGTTATTCCCATTGACATAAAAGTCTTATATACCAAATTTGAAAAGTGTTAGATTATATTTCAAGATAGTTTTTCATTAAAATCTGTTATAGGCTTCAAATAAAGTACCATTTCTAAAAATTATGTAATGACCAAAAAGGGAGGTGCACAACTAGATGTTATAGCAGTCCTAAATACAAAATTTCAACTTTCTACGGCTTTTTGAGTTATGCGAGATACATACGCACGTACGCACGTACGTACGTACAGACGTCACGACGAAATTAGTTAAAATGGATTCAGGGATGGTCAAAATGGATTAATGTTATTATAAAAGTTAAGGATTATTAAATTTTCTACAGATTTGCATTAATACTTTTTTCTATATATTTTATGGATAAATTTATAAAATTATCTATAAATTTAATCCCAGAGCATACGCTTTAAACAAGCAAAACTCCTTGGTTACACAGTTCATATTCTAAATGTATGTAACTGACAGATAAATGTCACTGTCAAAGAACTAATCATTTCAAATTAATAACAGTAATATTTTTTTTAAGAATATAGTTTAGAGCTTTCATTAAAGTACCACTTCCGGTTTATCAATTATAGCAAAAATATAATATGTCGTTCTCATTAATATAAAAGTCTCAAATACCAAATTTGAAAAGTTTTTGATTAAATTGTAACATATTCTTCACGAAAATCTGTTCATAGCTTCAAGTAAAGTATCACTTCCGGTTTATCAATTTGAGCCAAAATCTAATATGTTATTCCTTTTAATACTAAAGTCTTAAATATTAAAATTGAGAAGTTTTGGATTATATTTTAATATAGTTTTTCATTAAAAACTGTTATGGGCTTCAGGTAAAGTATCACTTCCGGTTTATCTATTTTAGCCAAAATGTTATTCCCCTGGATATAAAAGTCTTGAATACTAAAATTGAAAAGTTTTGGATTATATTTTAATATAGTTAATCATTAAAAACTGTTATGGGCTTCAAGTAAAGTATCACTTCCGGTTTATTAATTTTAAACAAAATCTAATATATTGTTCCCCTTCATATAAAAATCTTAAATACCAAATTTGAAAAATTTTGGAATAAATCATAATATATTTTTCACGAAAATCTGTTCTGAGCTTCAAGTAAAGTATCACTTCCGGTTTACCAATGTTATCCAAAATCTAATATGTTGTTCCCCTTCGAATAAAAGTCTTAAATACTAAAATTGAAAAGTTTCGGATTATATTTCAATATAGTTTTTTATTAAAAACTGTTATGTGTTTCAAGTAAAGTATCACTTCCGGTTGTCCAATTTTACCCAAAATCTAATCAACTCTTTACATTATTGCAGAGAGCCTAAATACGTAAAATAGATTTTTTTGGAAGTTTGTTATAAAAGTTACCATGGCGGAAAAAATCGTCACACACAAACAGACACAGACTTTGGTTGTTTTATTTTATTTAAAAGTATTCCCTTCCAACATTTATAATTTAGGGGAGCCATTGTTTCGTTATAAAATATCACTCTGATTAGTTGGTGGGAGGTACTGTAGCACTATTCTCATTTTCAATTGACGAGAGTTACTGTTGATCTATCTCCATTTGTTATTAGCGGGAGGTATTGTTGTTAAAATATATATCACCTTTACACATTGGTTTAGTTGGCGAGAGGTACTGTAACAAATATGAAGTGTCACGAGCCTTTGGTTGTTTTATTTTATTTAAAAGTATTCCCTTCCAACATATATAATTTACGGGAGCCATTGTTTTGTCATTAATCAAATAAATGAAATCTCAATTTTTACTTCAGTGTTCCCCACGTCAATTACTAACAGACAGAGAAAGGTATACTGTAAGACAGAGACATCACGACATAGAATAATACATACAGGATTGAACACTCACTCACAAATATTCATTTATTAATTTTTGTTAGACAGAGAGGGGAATATATAATTATTTCATTCTAATAAACTCTTCTTCTTACTGTAATATTTGTTCGGAAACATAGTGTTAAGTCCGTGTTCGTAACATATCTCGGTGATCATAGAGTAATATAAACAGGGGTGGACACTCACTTTCAAATATTAATTTCTGTAGAAAAGAGAGGGGAATATATAACTATTTCTTCTAATGAACTCTTCTTCTTACTGTAATATTTGTTGGGAAACATGGTGTTAAGTCCGTGTCCGTAACATATCTCGGTGATCATACAGTAAAACAAACAGGCGTGGAGACTCACTTTCAAATATTAATTTCCGTATAACAGATTTGCTTGAAAATATATATTAAGATATGATCCAAAACTTTTCAAATTTAGTATTTACGACTTTTAAAATAATGAGAATGACATATTAGATTTTAGATAAAATTGATAAACCGGAAGTGGTACTTTACTTGAAGCTCTGAACAGATTTGCTTGAAAAAATATATTAAGATATGATCCAAAACTTTTCAAATTTGGTATTTACGACTTTCAGATCAATGAGAATGACATATTAGATTTTTGCTGAAATTGATAAACCGGAAGTGGTATCTTACTTGAAGCACTGAACAGATTTCTTTGAAAAAATATAAAAAGATATAAGCCAAAACTTTTCAAATTTGGTATTTACGACTTTTAGAATAATGAGAACGACTTATTACATTTTAGCTAAAATTGATAAACCGGAACTGGTACTTTACTTGAAGCTCTGAACAGATTTGCTTGAAAAAATATAAAAAGATATGAACCAAAACTTTTTAAATTTGGTATTTATGACTTTTAGATTAATGAGAATGACATATTAGATTTTAGATAAAATTGATGAACCGGAAGTGGTACTTTACTTGAAGCTCTGAACAGATTTGTTTGGAAAAATATAGCCAAAACTTTTAAAATTTGGTATTTAAGACTTTTTGATTAATGAGAATGGCATATTAGATTTTTGCTAAAATTGATAAACCGGAAGTGGTACTTTACTTGAAGCTCTGAACAGATTTGCTTGAAAAAATATATTAAGATATGATCCAAAACTTTTCAAATTTGGTATTTAAGACTTTTAGATTAATGAGAACGATATATTATATTTTTGCTACAATTGATAAACCGAAAATGGTACTTTACTTGAAGCTCTGAACAGATTTGCTTGAAAAAATATATCAAGATATGATCCAAAACTTTTCAAATTTGGTATTTATGGCTTTTAGATTAATGGGAATGACATATTAGATTTTTCCTAAAATTGATAAACCGGAAGTGATACTTTACTTGAAACTCTGAACAGACTTGCTTGAAAAAATATAAAAAGATATGAGCCAAAACTTTTCAAATTTGGTATTTATGACTTTTAGATTAATGAGAATGACACATTAGATTTTAGCTAAAATTGATAAACCGGAAGTGGTACTTTACTTGAAGCTCTGAACAAATTTGTTTGGAAAAATATAAAAAGATATGAGCCAAAACTTTTAAAATTTGGTATTTAAGACTTTTTGATTAATGAGAATGGCATATTAGATTTTTGCTAAAATTGATAAACCGGAAGTGGTACTTTACTTGAAGCTCTGAACAGATTTGTTTGGAAAAATATAAAAATATATGAGCCAAACTTTTAAAATTTGGTATTTAAGAATTTTTGATTAATGAGAATGGCATATTAGATTTTTGCTAAAATTGATAAACCGGAAGTGGAACTTTACTTGAAGCTCTGAACAGATTTGCTTGAAAAAATATATTAAGATATAATCCAAAACTTTTCAAATTTGGTATTTAAGACTTTTAGATTAATGAGAACGATATATTAGATTTTTGTTAAAATTGATAAACCGGAAGTGGTACTTTACTTGAAGCTCTGAACAGATTTGCTTGAAAAAATATATTAAGACATGATCCAAAACTTTTTAAATTTGGTATATGGCTTTTAGATTAATGGGAATGACATATTAGATTTTTGCTAAAATTGATAAACCGGAAGTTGTACTTTACTTGAAACTCTGAACAGATTTGTTTGAAAAAATATAAAGATATCAGCCAAAACTTTTCAATTTGGTATTTAAGACTTCTTGATTAATGAGAATGACATATTAGATTTTCGCTAAAATTGATAAACCGGAAGTGGTACATTACTTAAAGCTCTGAAAAGATTTGCTTGAAAAAAATATTAAGATATGATCCAAAACTTTTCAAATTTAGTATTTATGACTTTTAGATTAATGAGAATGAAATATTAGACTTTTGCTAAAATTGATAAACCGGAAGTGGTACTTTACTTGAAGCTCTGAACAGATTTTCGAGGAAAACGATTTAAAATATAATACAAAATTTTGTTGTTACAGACTTTTCTATTTATTGGAACAACAAATTAGATTATTTTTACAAACAACCGGAAATGATACTTTACTTAAAGCTCATTGCTATTTTAAATATGAGGCAGGCGAGAGGTCATGTGTTGGCCACATCAGTTTTTTGAACTCCATTGAATATGAAGTATAAAATGTAATCAAATCGTATAGAGAATAAAATATTCTTTAATATTTATAATATTTTAAATGGAAAAATGATATTTAACAGTGTTTTTTCAAGAAAAATTGTTAAAATCTTAAAATGAGGCTACTTGCAGTTGACCAATTTTAACCAAAATCTAATCATCTCTTCACATGACAAAGACAATACCTTCCTTACCTAAAGGTGACGAAAGGTAAAAATGAACGCACAAAGTCTACTTTCAACATCAGGTAGAAAATAAAAATGACTTCTTTTTTAACACCTTACCTTTTGGCTTAGATATCCGTAACATGGATCAGCAACTCGCAACACGGCTCCCTACTCGTAAGATGGCTCAGGTACCCGAACACAGCTCAGCTATCCAAGAAAACTTCTATCCACAACCTGAAAACAAAATAATTTTGGTTAATATATTATTCTAAAGAACTCTTATTTTTTATAGTATGTATTAAATAAATACAAAATTTGTTCTACGAAAAGAAATAACTCAGAAATGATAACGATATATCTGTATCGTACAAAGCGTTTATAAGATGGTACTAAACGGGCTTTTAAAGCTATCGAGGAGAGAACACCACAGGTCATTTTTACTACTTGTTTGTTTCGTTATTTTGCGTCTATGGTTTCACGCAGAGCCGCGCCGTGCGGGTGGCCAGGTTGTGCCCCGCACAAAGGCGCCTGACTTTGAGGGGTGCCGTTTCAAGACAGTAAAATAAATAATAGTAAATTTTTATAAAATGTTCTTATTCGTAAATACAAAATTACTATAAAACTAAAAGTGAACAATATATTTTTAATTTGTTTGCATTAGAGCTCTAGTTATAAGTAAAATAATTATCATATCAGTCAGTTCATTATTATTCTAGCATTGTTATATTGAAATAATAACTATGAAAATGTTGATTACAACAATGAATATATTGATTACAAGAATGAATTCAATATTTAAATACCTATTATTATTTTGTAAAGATTCAAATGCATATACAGTTCTGAAATCTGTTGAAAAATTGTTGATTACAACAAACGATTTTGATTATAACCTATTGATTACAAGAATGAATCTGGGAAATTTCATCAATATCTTAAATCTAGCATTTTTGAAGAACATGAGAATAGTTTAAAGTTTAATTTGCAAATTTTACATCATGAGGGGAAGGGGCGCTAAAATGTAACATAGCACAAAGGCGCCTAATACCCACGGAGCGGCCCTGGTTTCACATCCATACAAGGTAAACTATTATTCACGAAAGATGACTATTCAAGGTCATTTGAGAGCCGTCTGATATAATATTACTTGTAGATAACTTCACTACATTTCGAATGCATAGGCGTGCAACATGAAATATTTATGGACACATTTTAACTGAAAAAATAAGAGTAATTCACCAGAAAATTATGTTTCTTTCTAAATAATGCCTTTCTGAAAGATTTAATTTCTTCACTTATGTATTTACAATATACAAAAACATACACTTAACTTATAAACCAAAGAATAATAATTTGATTTAAACGTCAACGCCACTGGGTAAATATTAGCACAGAGGGCAGTGTATTAGATAATTAGGTATCTTTAATTCTACGACATATGTCATTATTATTTATAGTGTGTTAGAAAGTAATGCCACTATTTACGTATATCTGTCACAGCACATAAATTAAATAGACATAGGTCAAATAACCTTTCTCTTTCTAATACAAAATGTTGCTAAGCTACTGCTGTAAAGTGATGTGTATTCTTTCTTCGTACAAATGACCTTGAATAGTCATCTTTCGTGAATAATAGTATACCTATTATGGCACTTTGACAAGCGACGCATTTTAAATATTGTTATTTACGACATATTTAATATTAAATATGATTTATTATTACATTACATTAATGTCCCAGAAAAATTTTAATTACCTTTATTTAACAAGCCATGGAAAATAAATCAAAATCATACGAAATCTATTTAAAGCACATTTGCCAGTTATTTTTAAGTTCTTGTATTTTCATCTCAAACCAGGTGTTAAATGTCAAATAAGTTTACTTAATTTCGTTTTAATCACAGCATCTAATCAAGAGCTATTTTATTGAAATATTTGAATTATTATTCAATTACTTTGACAGGTTTTTGGCAACTTGGAAGCTGCATATGTTTGCGATTTATAAACACGAAAAAGTATTTTGGATTTCGCAAAGAAAAATAGGTTTTTAGATCAAGATCTCTGTTTTAAATATTTTGCGACTTCATACACTAAATATAAAAAGTGTGTTAAATTCTTTAAGAATGGGGATCAGTAAACAACATTAATAAATTATTATTTAAATTGGTCTAGTTATTTTGAATTTTACGGAATTCAATTGTTTATATTGATTGTTTAGGAACTATGTCGTGACTCCTCCATCAAAAATATTTACAGATTGTAGCTTGACATGACGTCACGGCGACATCTATTACTATATCTTTCTCTCGCACAAGCTCTATAGTAGGCAGCGAGAGAAAGGTAGCACTAATGTGACGTCATAGTGACACTGACAACATACCTCAAATATCTCGCAAAGTAAGCATTAAAAAACATTTTTTTCATCTCTATCGCTATTTATTGAGTAAAACTTTAAGTATAAAGTGTACATTTTATTATTTTTACCTCCCGCTACCGTTGGTAAGGGAGGTATAGGGATCGTGTTAAAATTTGCATATCGAGATTTTGGTAAATGAGCACGTTTTAAGGTCCCTAGAATCCAATTTTAATATTCACGATGATGTCTGTGTGTATGTATGTGTGTGTGGATCCTCCATTCTAACGCAAATACTATCATTTAGAAAAAATTTAAATCTTGTATTTCGAAGTTTTTCTGTATTGGAAAGAACCCATTAGGTTTTGGTGAAAATCGGGTAACCGGAAATACCTTTAAATATTATTTTTTCGAGATTAATGTTATTATAAAAATTAAAGATTATTACATTTTCTATAGATTTGCATTAATACTTTTCTATATATTTTATGGATAAATTTATAAAATTATTTATAATTTAATCCCAGAGCTTACGCTTGAAACAAACAAAACGCAGTTATTTAAATGTATGTAACTGACAGATAAATGTCACTATCAAGCAACTAATCATTTCAAAATAATATTAGTAACGTTTTAAAAATGAAAAAGTAAACAGAACAATAGAAAAGGAATCCAATACAGTTTCCAGCATAAGTAAATATTTAAGTATGTATTTAGATTAATAAAAATTAACGATTCACAAAAATATTTAAGCTACTCCTCATTTTTGGATTAGTGAATTGTATTCTATCCCGGTATTTAAAATTTAATCTTCATTTTATTATAGTTCCGGTGGCTCAATGGTTAGAGCAACGCCTCATGTCATGAGTGCCCTCGGGGCTCTGTGTTCGAATCGCACTAAGGCATGGATGTGTGTCAATGTGATGTGAACCCACTCTGTAATTGGGATTTAATCCTGTTGAGGGGTTTAAAAAAAAGGTAGTTACTTGGATTAGATTAGAATATATTTTAAGAAATAAATTGACAAAATTGGGTAAAATTCGCTAATCCAAAAAACTGACTCGGGCTGTAAATGGCGGGAGGTATTGTGTTGGCCACACCAGATTTTTTGTTATGGTGCAGGACCCCATTGTAGTTAAAATACAAATCACAAATGTGTTATAAGGTCAATTTTTAAAACTACAAATTCATAAAGAGCACATACATATCAATTCTGTATGAATTTTTGTACAAATGCATTTTTTCTACAGTCTCTTTTGTCAACGCAAAAAGTCATTTTGCCGCTCATGCGCGACAAAGTAAAAACGTGTGTAAACGGGATGTAATATATTGTAAGATCTTACTTATTGTTGTATTTTGTGTTTTTTTTTTAAATAAACCCAGAAGGTGCACCAAAACATCGGTGTTGTAAGAGAATAAATGGTGTTTGACTAAGATTAATTATGGAGACTCGAATATAATATAATAATATAATGGAAGTACCAGAACATTCAACATAAGTGGATAAATATATTGAAATTTTGGGTTTGTAGTTATTTGGATCGAAAAAAATAGCACAGACAAACACAAATATCATTTCAAAAATAGAATTCAAGTGACCCAAAAAATGCTTATTCAGTACAACCTACCAAATATTTCAACTCCTGACAATACTTTCTTTTTCTTAGCGTATAAATAGACGAAAGCAAAAATGACCAAATTGTTCTACTGTCATGGTAACAAAAATAACAAACTTTTCATTCTCGAGTGTCGTGTGTCATTCATAAAAAATAAAACAATTGGTCAAATAAAGGACAAGCCAACTATGTTTATATGTGTAATATGACGTTGATCAGAACGTAAGAATTTTCAACCTACGTAGACTATTTTTAGATCTATATGCATCACCCAATAACGTAGTAACTTTCGTACCTAACAACCTACATGCAGATATTTCTTCTAAAGAAAATGGAGGAAAATTACTCTTATTTTTCAGGGAAAATTCTGTTACAGACTATTTTTGTATCAGAAGCGCGACAGAAAATACTATAGATGACGAGTTAATTATTTTCTATTTTGAAAATAAATACTCACCGATAGATACATGTTAGTGTTTATTTATATTTGTTTTACAATCAGTTTTATTGCAATACTGTTGTTATTTGCTCTGTAGTTGTTACTATAAAAATAAAATAATTGTTGATTTCAAATAAAATATTTTTACTTATTTTAAGCAAGGAAAAAGTTATAAATAGATTTTTATATAAATTTCAAAGTTAGGAATCTTACATATTCTATGTAAATATTTTCGTAAATTCATGGAATTTTCAAACGATGATATAATATATTAAACATTTACTTACTTTTTCACAACTTATTGATTAATCTACTTAGGGCGTTAGGGTCAATATTTTAGGTTATCTCTGTTTAACATTTTTACCGGTTTCAGGATATTAATCAACACAATACCTCCCGAGTCCGAGTCATAAAAAAGATTAAGTTAATCCTTATTTTTGGATCAGCGAATTTTACTCTAATTTTCAATTTAAAGAGATAGAAGATATGCGCAGTGGAAATCTGCGCATAGTAAGAACAACTGAGATCTATGGCGTTTATTTCTAAAAAAAATTAGACGTAAAATGTGAGAATATCTCAAATAACTTAAGTTAAAATGTCTAGCGATGCAAATTTTCACTGAGAATACAGGTATTTTAATGACTGCAATATTTTTTACGTTTCGTTTGACAGCCCAACTGGCAGTTGTTCGCGCCATTTTCTTACTATTTGCAGCGATAGAAAGAGATAGCCGTTAAATTGAAAAGGTTCATTTTGACAGTTTATTTATTAAAATATAGTCTAATTTAAATCAAGTAACTACATTTTTTTAAACCCCTCAACATCCATGCCTTAGTGGGATTCGAACACAGAGCCCCGAGGGCACATGACGATGCATTGCTCTAACCATTGAGCCACCGGAGCTATTAAAATTAAGATTAAATTTTAAATATCGGGATAGAATAGAATTTACTAATCCAAACATGAGGATTAGCTTAAACATTTTTGTGAATCGTTAATTTTTATTAATCTAAATACATACCTACATATTTACTTATGCGGGAAACTATATTGAATTCCTTTTCTATTGTAATATTTACTTTTTTCTTTTTAAAACGTTACTAATATTATTTTGAAATGATTAGTTCTTTGATAGCGATATTTATCTGTCAGTTACATACATTTGAATAACTGCGTTTTGTTTGTTTAAAGCGTAGACTCTGGGATTTAAATTATAGATAATTTTATAAATTTATCCATACAATATATAGAAAAAGTATTAATACAATTCTATAGAAAATTTAATAATCTTTAATTTTTATAATAACATTAATGTCGAAAAAATAACATTTAAAGGTATTTTTCGAAGAAAGAATATTTTGAGCTTTTATTAAAGTGCCACTTCCGGATAACCGATTTACACCAAAATCTAGTGGGCTTTTTCCAATAGAGAAAAAGTTCGAAATACACGATTTCAAAATTTTCTGAATGACAGTATTTGAGTTAGATTGGAGGATCCACACATACATACACATACACACACACACATACACACACAAACATCATCGTGAAAATGTTAAAATTAGATTGTAGGGACCTTAAAATGTGGCCATTTACCAAAATCTCGATATGCGATTTTTAGCACGATCCCTCTACCTCCTTACCAAGAGATTTTGGTAAATGACCACGTTTTAAGGCCCTAGAATCCAATTTTAACATTTTCACGATGATGTCTCTGTGTATTTGAGTTAGAGTGGAGGATCCACACATACATACACATACACATACACACAGACATCATCGTGAAAATGTTAAAATTGGATTCTAGGGACCTTAAAACGTGGTCATTTACCAAAATCTCGATATGCAATTTTTAGCACGATCCTTATACCTCCCTTATACCAAGGCTAGCGGGAGGTAAAAATGGTGTACCTTTCTTCAATATAATTGTATTGACAAATTTGACGCTATCTTGTAGAAAACAAATGTTATATGGATGATGAAAACATACATAGTTACAATACAAGTAGTGCGAAAGCTTTTAAAATGTTTAGTGGAAACCAGGATTTATCCTTTGTACTTTTATCTCTTTGGTCTTTTTCACTCTTTGTACTTGTCTCCCTTTTGTAGGGTAGTTATTCGGATGCAGTTAAGCACGACGTCTAGATGTTTCTGTGGGGTCATTTGAAAGCTAATAATATCAATTAAATAAATATTTACTTATAATATATGATCTCATAGAAATAGTAGCTAACTACTATGATGACACACAATGAGGTGTTGCACGGTTTTTTTTTCTTTGCTTTAATCGAAAGATTAAGAAAAAATATTTTACCCCTATTTTTTATTTTTTTCCTATTATTCTTCATTCATGAGAAAATTGTCTTTGAAATTATAATGTTTGAATTTCCGCTTCCCCTTTCGACTGATGACGTTCGAATCGAACTTACCAATGAGGGTGTGGCTTACATTTGCCACCAACGGAAATAAAACGAGTGACAGTCATGACAGCTGTCAACTACTACTGATTTTTGTATTTGGAAATAATCAAACATGTTTGTAAAAAAGTGTTTTGTGCAGTGTGCCCAAATAGAACTGATAATAGGGAAAAATATTTCTAGTAGTGCCTCAAAACGAAGAAAGAAGAATGAAATGGTTGTCGCAAGTAAAGATAAAACATAAAATCATAACTTCTTTGTTGTAAAGATCATTTTGATGTAAATATAAATATTTTTATAATTAAATAAGAACTATTGAATACATTTAATTTTTTAGCTGGAATGTGATGCACTCAGGCTACAGTTTTTTATACCGGCTAATCTTTGCACTACTGGAGCATAAGAGAGATTGATAAATCTAGGATAAAACATTACTAGACGGTATTTCTTAAGACCACTACTGGCGATAATGTGAATCTCCAACTGGAGGATCTGTTCCAAACAATGTGTCGCTGGAATATGTTTTATATAAGTTTTAACAATATGTATTCTGTATGTTCCTAACACGAAATAAATCCAAAAGTCAAAATAGACAATAATGTATGTGTGCTTGTCAGGTGTCAACTACAATGGAAAAAAGAGAACGGGGAAAAATTACTTAGAAATAGACAAAGCAAACATGTTGGAGATAAATAAATGTAAAAATAATACATGGGATGAAATGTATAATGAATTTAATTTAGTTAATGTTGACATGTGTCAAATTTATTTTACGGAATAAAATTTAGGTACTTCCTCGCACATCGTTGGAGTAATTTATACTATAGATTTAATTAGCTAGTATTTTTATTCTTGTTTTGACGAAAATCTCTGGAATAATGTATTTTACTTCATGAGTAAATTTTACTTTGCTAGTGCTTTCCTTATTCATCTTTTATAATACAGGGCATTGAACTCTGAAATATAACGCTGTAATATAATAATAAATAACTAAGAACTACACTAAAGAACCAAAAATCACGCTGCACTATAAGTCAGGCCTTATGTCACACAGTTGTCATTAAAGCAATCATTGACGTTGATGTATGATACATTTGTTTTTTTTTCATCATCTTTCCAGTTTTGTCATTGGCTAATGTAAGTCTGATATCACAGGCAGTGTAATTTGGCGCTAATTCAAAAAGTAAATTTTTAAATTGCTACTGTGCTTAATATATACAGTAATTTGTACAGAAAATCATATTTAATAATACTGTAGAACATACTTATTCGAATTTCAGAAGAAAAAAGATATGTTAATTTTTTTTGCAACACCTCATTGGCAAAAATCACGTATTACTTTCTTTTCTATTCATCTCCCTTAATGACGACAACAAATCCTCCCACTGGCATTCTGCATCCTCTCTCCTGAGCTAAGCACGCTATATTTACCCACGTGACGTGTCCTGGGTCCAGCTACGGACGCGGCCACAAGCACCTCAGAGCATCCAGAGACGCCATCCGAGTAACCGCGCGAGAGAAACCGAACGAGCCGCAGCCATGGTGTACGAAAGTGACTTTTACACTACCCGTAGGCCTTACAGGCCCTCCCCAAGTGTTTCCTCATACACAGTGTCGGTAAGATGGAGTTTTGGTTTGGAATTTGACTTATATATACTTTTAAGGGAGTTCTGTTTGTTAGTTTGCATCAGTTTGCTAGATACTATTTTTAATGTACCTCAAAATGGTTTGATTCTTACACTAAAACCTCATAGAGTAAGATCCCAGGGCCCCCAGACGTAACTTATTTTCTCAAAGATGAAATGTGGGAAATAGAGTAGTATACCTGCTAAGTTGGGTAGACGGCCAATTTACAGGTACCAGGTACGAAAGGTAAGTAAAAATTGGACTTACTTCACTTAAATTCTGAAGGCTGATTTTTATGTATGGCTTATAGAATATTAATACAAAATAATATTCAACACTCCCAGACACTTCCGGTCGGCCTTAACTTCCGACAGACGCTTTAAAGCTCACACAAAAATACATTAACTTTACTTATTTTCTGATGCTTGATTTTTATATATGTTACTTAGGGGACTATTTCAAACATATATGTATACAGCCAGACAAATGCTAAGGGCCAAACATCCCCCCAGACACAAAAAAAACATTCTGCTATGAGCATGAGCGCGAGGGTACTCATAGCAGAATGTTTTTTTTTTGTGTCTGGGGGGATGTTTGGCCCTTAGCATTTGTCTGGCTGTATACATATAGGTTTGAAATAGTCCCCTAAGTAACATATATAAAAATCAAGCATCAGAAAATAAGTATAGTTCATGTATTTTTGTATGAACTTTAAAGCGTTTGTCGGAAGTTAAGGCCAACCGGATGTGTCTGGGAGTGTTGAATATTATTTTGTACTAATATTCTATAAGCCATACATAAAAATCAGCTTTCAGAATTTAAGTGAAGTAAGTCCAATTTTTACTCACCTTTCGCACCTGATACCTGTAAATTGGCCGTCTACTCAACTTAGCAGGTACAATGTACATAGGAATACTACCCTATTCCACACATTTCATCTTTGAGAAAATAAGTTACGTCTGGGGGCCCTGGGATCTTGGACTATCAAATTACATTTTAATATTAGTTTAATAAAACTCATGGTTCGCATTCTTATTACCAGTGTGCTCCAAAAATGGCGTCGTGTGCCCAGTTATACCAACAAGCCTTAAATTTTAAGCTAGGCTTAAACAAAAAATCTGATGTGGCCAGCACATTACCTTCCGTCAGTTCTATGTATTTTGTACAAATTTCATACAGAAAGTTTCTTGCTAAAGATTATATTTCTTGTACTTTACCTTCCGGCAGTTGCATGTATTTTATGCAAATTCCATACAGAAAATTTATAGCAAAAGATCCTATATTTCTAGTAAAATTATAAGACAAACACACTATGTCAATTTCACTTGACACTGACATCTTTCAATCAATTTTTTTTAATATAGTAGCTATTTCCATAGCTATGTCTACTTTATGAAATTTAATTTCTTTATAATTTTTTAACTCATCCGTTTAATATTAAGTATAAAATGTAGTCAAATCGTATAGAGAATAAAATATTCTTTAATAATTATAATAACATTAAATGTGAAAAAATGATATTTAACATAGTTTTTTCAAGAAAAACTGTTAAAATCTTCAAATGAAGGTAATTCCGGTTGTCCAATTCTAACCAAAATTGAATCAACTCTTCACATGGATGTAACGAAGAGAAATACGAAAGAATTTTTAGAATTGTAGTATGGAAGTTATCGTAGACGAAAATTTTGTTACATACACACACACACACACACACACACACACACACACACACACACAGACACACATACGTACACACACACACACACATACAGACATCATCGTAAAAATAGTAAAATCGTATTGTAGGGACCCTAAAACGTGCTTATTCATCAGAAACTCACCACCGAATTTTTTGACCAAAGACAATACCTTCCTTACCTGGTGACGGAAGGTAAAAATGCAAATCGAAATTTTGACAGCAAATATAATTGACATTACATTTCGATGCAATATTGTCAATTTAAGCCAAGTTTAATATTTAAGTTATATTGGTGCAACCGGTCACGGGCCTATTCTGTAACTCTGTGCTTAATTTTTAACCACTGGTTAAATTTTTTATCCAATAGATATTGATTTGACAACTAAAAATACCTTTTTTTGTTATATGTCAACATACTTGATTGGTTAGCAAATTTAACCAGTGGTTAAAAATTAACCACTCAGTTACAGAATATGCCCGTAGTGTATTATATAAAACAAAAGTTGCTCCAATGGTACAGATATAATAACCGTAACGAAATCTATGAAGAAAAGCAAATTGGCACCCCGATAAATTGGTAATAAGCAATGTTGATGTATATATTTTGATAACAAAATTGTCGTTATCAATACATATATCTAAAAATGTCTCTAAAGGTCATTTTGTAAGTCCCCTGGTAACTTGTTGGTTTCATTTATCTTGTAGTTAAAAATAAGTTTTAGATATATTTAACTACCAGGTCAAATTAAGTTAGCAAAAAATTTAAAAATGATGAGTTTTTTTATTAAACTAAGGTTAATAATATTTTGAGGTTTAGCATAAATTTATTTGAAACTAAAGAGTATTTTTCAATTAGGTATCTTTCTAAAATCTTATACTAGCAAAACTAAAGTTGTTCAAAATTCGGAAGACCAAGCATTTTCATCTCTACTTTAACTGTCAATTAACATAACTGCCAGTTTTTACTTAAAATTAAGTTAAAAGACAGTTTAACTAAAGATAAAAATGTCGAGCCTAAGACAATTAATTATTTAAAACTGCAATGAATTTCGACTATCTTTTAATTTTTTTTGTAAAAGTAAAATACTTATTTTCCAAAATGATCTATGAATCAATTTGTAAGTTTATATGTTTAAGTAAATCGATGCAAATCAGTAGCAAACAGAACACAGCTTTTATTAGACCATATTTAAAGTCACTTTATGATAAAATAAATAACACAAACTATTTTTTTCGAAGAGTATAAAAATTGATGTTTATTTTGAAAAATATATCATTCATCATCAAAAATATTAAGTATTAAATTTGTCTCTGCCATATTTAATTTTGGGGTACTATGCGGATGATATATCTATTTTAATATAGTCTTTGATGTTGCTAGAATCTGTTCCAAGTTTAAAATATAATATCTATATCTATAAAATATAAATGATTTGTGTTATAATTTTTGTAAGTGACTCTAAAATTTGGTTTTTATATTTTAACTGCATCAACAGTAGGACAGTTGAACCAAGAATGAAACAAAAGCTAACTTAAAATGCCCCTAACTATTATTTATTTAGTATAATTTAGTTTATGATGAAAATTTAAAACTAATAATTAGCTTTACTTATAAATGGTGCTGTAGTATTTTGTCAAAAAATATAACAGTTTGCTGTTTTAATATTAATTTGTATAAAAAATATGGTTCAACGAAAATGTCCAATTGTTGATGAGTTAAGAGCCCGTTTGTCACTTCTTTCTGTGTCCGTCTTCTGTTTGTCTCCCGCTCGTTGTTTTCCGACTGTTTTGTTTTTGTTTTTTGATGGGACAGTTGAAAATCAGGGGATGTATATTTCAACTGTTTATTTTTGTCTTTTTATGTTATAAATTCTGGATGCAATCGAAAATTCCAGAAAGTCGTTCTGGCAGTTATCTAAATATATCCGGTAACTCAGTTTACCGTCGCATTTCCGTCGTTTTGAAGGAAATATTTTGCGCGTATGAGCTAGTGGAAGTATTTCAGCGTTTTGTCGTCCTAGCTGCTAAGATTTCAAACTCTTCGGTCTAAATTTGGAGCGGGTGCGTTGCATTGCGTCACGAGTTTAAAGTCGATGAATCCGTCTACGCACTTACACTTGTGTAAATACTGTTTTACGAAGTTTATTCAACGCCTTTTCTTGTTACAAGCTTTGTTCTTGCAAAGTACAAACGGATTTGAAAGTCAGATGAATGAAATGGATACTATAGATAGGGAAGTCGCTTACTTAAAGAATTTTTCCGATAGCGAAAATTTTGAGTTTACTATCATTGATTTCTTCAAAACTATGAAATATAAGGATGGTTAAATAAGCAAAGAAATAATATTTTGAGTTTAATGGGGACAAAATTTATTAATTTACATTTATAAACTTATTTTAAAGACGTGGTAATACATACAGAGTGATTCATCGGTCTGCCCTCTCTTTATAATTTTTTTATTTTAAGTCAGATAGAAAAATGTTCAAATATAATTTATATGATATATTATTGTTTATCTACACACCATATGCATTTGTTTACAGGGTGCTCCGTTTAAACGCTACAACATATAACTTTATATTTTTTAATGGAACTCCTATATATATTTATATATTTTGATAGTAAATTAGATTCCCTTTAAAAAAGTATTAAGTAATAAGGGGTCTAAAATTATAAGTTAAGAAGTTATTTACCTTTATTCGTTGAATGATATGTTTGTATCATATTATTATTAACAAAGTAAGCTATGGATAATCCAATGAATTGTTTCGAATTTAAACAAACAAGTTGTCAAAATACACTTAGTTTATCATTGATAAAGCATTTCGCCTGATATGGTGCGTTCTGTACAAACTAATTTTAAAAGAAGAATAGAAAAATGTATTGAAGTTGAAGGACAAGTTTTCGAGCATTTATTATAATTTTGCATTATTTAGTCTGTCACTAAATTTTAATAGTCTCTTTGTAATTAGTGTAATGTTTAAAATAAGTATTAATAAAAAAGTATCAAGTATTTTTTATGAACGTAAATAAATTCTTAATTTATAATTTTAGACCCCTTATTACTTAATATTTTTTAAAGGGAATCTAATTTACTATCAATATATATATATATATATATATATATATATATATATATATATATATATATATATATATATATATATATATATATAGAGTGTTCCATTAAGAAATATAAAGTTACATATTGTTGCGCTTAAACGGAGCATCCTGTATACAAATGCATATAATACGTAGATAGACAATAATATATCATATAAATTGTATTTGAAGAATTTTACTGACTTAAAATAAAAGAGTTATAAAGAGAGGACAGACCGATGAATCACCCTGTATAGATTTAGTACGTAGGTATGCGATTATTTAAAAAAAATGAACGTCGAGTACACTCTTAAACCAAGTAACAAAAAACAAAACAATAGTAAATCGAAAGACAAATGTTACCAAGACTACTGCCAAGACCCATATTGTAATGCGTGTTTTTAATAATATTTTTCCTATTTTGCTTTTAAGTTACTTTTATTTCAAAATTATTATTAAAGAAAATATTAATATTTCAATGCTGATAACAGTTTCATTAAACATTTTGAAATTTAATTCATTTGACCACAGTTTTACTAGTTAAGACCAAGTTACCACCTTCAGAAATAAAATACTCTAAAAACAGTTATACGAGTATAAATATATAAAGTTGAACTTTGTAAACACGAAAATGAAAAATATAATTTGCAACTGATATTTGACAATATAACTGAAGATATGGCGTCAATAACTAGGCAGCCCCATTTTAAAAGATTGCGGAAAATGAATAAAGAAACGGAACATAAATCATAATAACGGTAAGGAGCTACCTTGTTATTGCCACAATTTTTTTAGAATATGCAGCTCCATTTTTGTTATATATGAGAATGCCTATCAGAAATCTGATTCTTCCACCAAACGATGGAGCATGCCTGTATAAATAACATATTTATACACAGTGGCGTAACTAACGGGCCCGTAGGGTCCGTATTCCGGGCGGGCCCCCAGCTCTAGAGAGGCCCCAATTTACATGATTTATAATTTTGTTACTACTGCGAAATTTTGAATTTAATCTTTTTTTTGTAGCAACATACAAATTTATTTAGTTCTTTATTTTTTTTAAATGTGAATTTCCAAAAATAATATTGGCTAAGGGGCCCCTTATCCGCTATGCAAAATAAAGCTCTTTATTTTCTATTACATTTCGGCCGGTAGAATTTCGATTTCTTAGTAAATATTTTCCTGCAACTGATCTAGAATTTTCCTTTAAAATAACCCCATAAAAGGAAGTCTGGGGCTGTCAAATCAGGATACCTGGCGGCCAATGTGTATTACCAAAACGTGGGATTAAATAACAATATGCGAATGATTTTCGCAAAATTGTTACTATTTTAACTGTATGATACTGATCCAACTTGCTAATACCATATTTTTCATTCATTTGGGATATCAAAAATGTATGAATCAATTCCCTGTAACTTTCACCAGTGGACTGTGCCACCAATTTCATTTTCAAAAAAAAGGGCCAATCACATTTTCATAGTAAATGCCACAACATTCAGTGACTTTGGTGGGATGTAAAGGTGCCTAATCTTGGATTTTCAGGCCTCCCACATTTGTTATTTTGCTTCTTAACATGTCAACTCAGATGAAAGTGAGCCTAGTCACAATTTCCACAAGTTCTTGTGGTATGTAGTTCCTCATGATAAACGCTACAATTAAAACGGGCCCCAAAAAATTTTTACGGGCGGGCCCCCGAACTCTTAGTTACGCCTCTGTTTATACAAGAAACTCAATTTCGCTAAAAAGTGGACCTGTTTGGTTGTTAACGCAACATCTTCTGATGTACCCGTATAATTAGTAAATATTAAAAGCTTTTCCAATATTTTTGCAGAAAATTACACCAAAGTGTTCCATCTAAAATTACAAATTCTCTAAGGGAATACATGGACTAATTAACATGAAATTAATTATGTGCAAACTATGTCAAACATCAAATATGTATGTTTTGTAGCACAGCAAAATATTGGTTTAAAAATTATATCGTGAAAAAGTTTCATTAAATTAAAAAAATAAAACTATATAATTGCGTAGGCTTCCATAGTCTGAGTCATGAGAAATATTCGTTTTCCGGGAATGGACTGTGTCAAATTTTGAGTCAGAGCTCAACGTTTCGCCCGCAGTCGTATGGGCAAAAAGAGAGAGAAAAAAGAGAGACTTTTTTAAACCTCCACAAAAAATATCAGAAATACTCCCCCAAACTAAAGATAAACGCGAACCCTTGTCGTCACCCGGTGTTTATAGTATTCCTTGTTCTTGCGGCACAGTATACATAGGTGAAACAGGAAGGAGTGTTCACACTAGATTGTCAGAATACAAACGCTGTCTGCGTAATGGTATGGTATTAACATCTGCGGTCGCAGAACACCAACACAACACAGGACATAACATCTTATTGGCAAATCCCCGCATTTTGGCTCCTGTCCCTGAGTTTTACAGACGTAAATACAGGGAAACTTTAGAAATATGGAAACATCCTAATAATATCAATCGGGATGATTGCTATTTCTTGAGCTACATGTGGAAACCGGTGATTCTCGGAACACGACACGCCCAATCTACCATTACGAACTCGATTCCCATTGGTCCTCATTAGCTTTGCTCATCTACCGTATCTTTAGATTAGTGTATAACTGTCTTCTCGGCCTTCCTTTCGTCACTTGGTTTATTTGGCCTCTAGCGTGGTTTACACGTCGGGTAACCTTGTAAATTGAGTCTCCCCTTTGTTGCTTAAACTCGGCCTCTAGCGTGGTTGACACGTCGGGTAACCTTGTTTAAAACAGTACTATCCCCCTTGCTCTTGAAGATGCCCCATAGGACTGCGGGCGAAACGTTGAGCTCTGAGTCAAAATATGACACAGTCCATTCCCGGAAAACGAATATTTCACAATTAAAACTATACTACTAGGCACACGTCAAAAGCAGATTTCGTGTAAGAAACGTTTATTTTCATTTTAGAAATACGAATAATAAACTTAAATATCTTTCTACACAAAAATTTTAACGGTAATGAGTATCTAATTTAAGTATCAAGCCAAGAAAAAAATTAATAGCTTATGATTCAATTGCAAAGTATGTAATCTTCGTCAACGAATTTATTTTAGGCAGAGTTTAGTCCAAGGTAACTTATTTCAACCGAGTATAGTGATTCAGATTTAAAAATATATTTTCTGAAGCTAACTTAACCTACTGATTGAAAATATGCACCGATTACACCTTATATATCAAGTGTAACTTCTCATTTCGTAATTTGGAACGAACCCAGATGAAATCTTGGCGAGAACTGACAAAAAATTGCGAGTAACCTCAAATTCTCTTTGCGAGAAAATGAGTTATTGATGAACTTCTAAAGATCTGTTGATTTTCAACAGTTGAAAAATGCCAAAGAAAAGAAATCAAGGACGAAATATTTGTTATTCGTAAATTTGTTCAATATCTTGTGGGAGACTGATAGACATAAGATAATTTAGCGGTCATCAGTCAGAGAAACAGATATTATTTCTTTGGACTTATTTGCCACAAGAAAACTGTTGTTACAACTGTCTGTATGTAAATAATGTTTGTTGTTATAATAGAAAATGATGAAAAGAAAATTTCATGTTTTGATAAATCAGTGATATAAGGAAAATATATTTAAATATTGTGATCAAGAAAACATAATACCTACTCGAATTTTTTATATAATAGATTACATACAATATTAGGGAAAAAGTTATTGGGAAAGCAATCTTGGTAAAATGATTTTATTACAAAGTAATTTATTTTACCGGTTTCAGGATATTATTCCATTGTTTACATGTACAAAAGTAGGCTGGTAACTAAGTAATAACTGTATCTGTATGGTAATATTATTACATACTGACTTGTCTACAACAGTCTACAAAATGAAATTAAAATAAAATGAAAATATGTTCTTTATTAATACATACAGATAACGTTGCCTATCGTTCTAAATACGGTCTGCTTTATTCTAAAGTAATAAACATGAGAAATAAAGCACATAATTTGAATATTTGTCTTATTGACATATGTCAAAATAATTGTTCTGTTAACCAAACCAATCTGAAAGTAGCATTAATGTGAAAATTTAAAAAAATGATATTTATCAATATTGTCATAATTTTCTGAAACCGATAAACTATTGAACATACCACGGATGTTATTAATCATAACAAGCCTTAGGTGTCTTAAAATCCTCGCTCTACGAGCTCGGATTTCAAACTTACATCTGCGGCAGTTATGATGTGCATAACATTCCTAGGTATGTTAATAGCTATATCAATTTTGACGTTTCGGTTCCTAATTAACCATCATCAGGGCTATATTATTGTACAGTTTGCTTTATGGACTTTGAGGGGCGCCGTTTCAAGACAGTAAAGTAAATAATAGTAAATTTTTATAAATTGCTCTTATTCGTAAAGACAAAATTACCATAAAACTTACAAATTAACGTGTAGAAGTAAACAATATATTTTTTAATTTGTTTGCATTGGAGCTCTAGTTATAAGTAAAATAATTATCGTATCAATCGGTTTGTTATTATTCTAGCATTGTTATATTGAAATAATAACTATGAAAATGTTGATTACAACAATGAATATATTGATTATAACTCAAGAATATTGATTACAAGAATGAATCCCACAATGAATCCAATATTTAAATCCCTATTATCATTTTGCAAAGAATCAAATGCATATACAACTCTGAAATCTGTTGTAAAATTATTGATTACAACAAACGATTTTGATTATAACCTATTGATTACAATAATGGATCTAGGAAAATTTCATCAATATAATAAATATAGCATTTTTGAAGAACAAAAAGTATAGTTTAAACTTTAATTTGCAAATTTTACATCATGAGGGGAAGGGGCACTAAAATTTAACATAGTACAAAGGCGCCTAATACCCACGGAGCGGCCCTGGGTAAGAAATATTTTCCTCATCTTCGGTTAAGAATTTATAACAATTGGATTCAAATATCTCAAATTTCATTTTTTTATTGAATGAAACGCACAATTTTCGAAAACAAATACTCCCCTGATTTTCGACTGGGATGGGAGACGGACCAATATACAGACGGTACTCAAATTTCAAATTTCGGTCGTTCCAGAAAAAGGAAATCCCATGGGATATGATCCCTTTCGTACCCCGGCCTAGATTAATCCCGGATCCGGTCACCGCGTTCGGTAAACGCCCGGAAGCGAAACCACAACCCAAGAAGCTAATCATCGAGCCACTTAATCGGGCAGCCATTCGGCCAAGTATACTTATTCATCCACCTAAGCCATACGTATCTCCCAGAGATGCTACTAGGCAGCGCGTTTTTGATCTTCTCCATAAGGAAGATCTCGTTCCGAAAGAACTTCCGAGAACTGATGCGATGGATGTAGTACTGCCAAAAGTACACAAGAAAAAAATCATTCTTCCCTACAGGAGGAGGATTGAGTTCACTACGATTTAAATGCTGCCAGAACGAACAGATTTTTATTTTTATGCATTCAGAATTTATATTTTTCAACTGTCTTATACAACATAACCAAGAAATGCACAAATAGTTTAGATAGATTGTAGTTTCAACGATTTGTTTGGAACAAATGATGACCAATATGGCGTCCTAAAATAATAACAGACTTGATAGTTCCATTGTTGTTTATTGTTTGACAGTTTTTACCCAATTTTTGTTTCAAAAAACTGTCAAATATCTTGCGATACCATACTGAACATCATTTGCTCTAAGTTTGCAGTTTCATATATGGATTTGTTTGGAACAAATGATTACCAATATGGCGTCCTAAATACATAACAGATTTGATAGTTCAACTGTTTTTTATTGACAATTTTCATGAAGTCTTTGTGACAAGAAAACAGGCAAACATCTTATGGTACCATACTGAATATCATTTGTTCTAAGTTTTTAATTTCATATATGGATTTGTTTGGAACAAATGATTACCAATATGGCGTCCTAAATACATATCAGATTTGATAGTTCAACTGTTCTGTACTAACAATTTTCACGACGTCTTTGTGACAAGAAAACTGTTAAACATCTTACGGTACCATACTGAATATCATTTGCTCTAAATTTGTAGTTTCATATACGGATTTGTTTGGAACAAATGATGACCAATATGGCGTCCTAAATACATAACAGATTTGATAGTTCAACTGTTTTTTATTGACAATTTTCATGAAGTCTTTGTGACAAGAAAACTGTTAAACATCTTACGGTACCATACTGAATATCATTTGCTCTAAATTTGTAGTTTCATATACGGATTTGTTTGGAACAAATGATGGTCAATATGGCGTCCTAAAGATGTAATTAATAGTTCAACTGTTGTTTATTGTTCATTGATCGATAGTTTTCACGCAGTCTTTGTTTCAAGAAAACTGTCAAACATTTATCAAAGCTAGGAACATATTACAGTAGCATGCTGAATATCACTTGTTCTAAATTTATCTATTCAACGTCTACTAGATGTGCTTATCTGTCAAAATATTTGAAATACAAAACGAAATGAGAAAATTGTAAATGAAGCTTAAGCCGATTTTGATTTAGTCTTCGTAATATTAGGTTACGACATACATATCGTAATAGTATATTAAGTATTAAGAACGGTAAGGACAGTTTACCGATCGAAGACAATGTTTGGGGAATAAGCGAAGCGAAGGTCCCAATTTTGTCTGAGATCTGCAATTCCGTAACGTTCGTGATGCTTATACTATTTTTTGCACGATCAACGTACAAAATTTAAAAGAAAAATAAGATTTGAAAATTATTTTGACATATTAAAAAAAATATTTGTCATTTTTTAAGTAAGCTTTGATTTTTTTTATTTATTTACCGGTTTCAGGATATTATTCCATTATTTACATGTACAAAAGTAGGCTGGTAACTAAGTAATAACTGTATCTGTATGGTAATATTATTACCATACTGACTTGTCGACAACGGCCTACAAAATGAAAATAAATAAAATGAAAATATAATGTTCTTCATTAATACATACAGATAATGTTAACCTATCGTTCTAAATACGGTCTACTTTATTCTAAAGTAATAAACATGTGGAACAAAGCACAAAATTTGAATATTTGTCTTATTGACATATGTCAAAATAATTGTTCTGTTAACCATAGCAATCTGAAAGTAGCATTAATGAGCGAATTTCAAAAAATGGTATTTATCAATAATGTCTTAATTTTCTGAAACCGATAAACTATTGAACAAACCACGGATGTTATTAATCATAACAAGCCTTAGATGTCTTAAAATCCTCGCTCTACGAGCTCGGATTTCAAACCGACACCTTCGGCAGTTATGATATACATAACATTCCTAGGTATGTTAATAGTTATCACTTACCGACGTGATTCATATCACTTACCGTTCAGTAATTTGTAAATAAGACCTATTGTCTTGGAAACACTATCGGTAAACATAAAAAATAACCCGATCGTGCAAAATAGTTATTTAACTATCAATTGTGTTAATAAGGGCGATTAATTGTTGAGATCATTAATCGTTGATTAACACACGTGTTAGTTACAATATTTTTCCGTTGAGTATATCTTACTAAATTGGAATATCAAACTTCATTTCAATACAAAATTTTTAAAAAATTAGCACCCACTAAAATAGTAAAAAAACTGTGCAGTAATAGGGGTCATTAACGAATGATTAACATAACCTATTTATAAACTGTCAACAGGAATTAGAAAGTAGTATAGGTAAATTTTACCGACATTATATATGACAGATAAGCACGTTTGGCCGCCATACAAAAAAAAAATAATGAATGTGCTCTAAACATAACATAATGCGAGAAAATATTTCTGCAATGCCGCCAAAATTAAGTTTTTATGTCTTTTGTAGAGTGTGTAAAGTAAAACCATTGGTGAAGTGTGCAAAATTATAAATATTTAACTTAGTTTACCGTGCATTTCTTGGTCATTATTTTCAGCTTTTGTACGCCTGCTTCGCTTATGTTAAACACTTAAAATTTGTAATGTTTATACGTCAGAAATAAAAGATTCAAAAGATATTCAACGAAGTTTTTATAGACAAGCATGGTAGTGTGTCAGTTGAAAAAAGAATCTAATATGATAACCAATATCCCATGTCCTTTACCTTTAGGGAAATTGTGAATTTGTGAATTGTTTCTGCTCAAGAATTAAGTCAACAGCAGAATTGTATTGTTAATTGTATTTCACTCCATTGTTGTATATATTTCTTGACGTATTTGTTGTATTGTGTTCGCGATTCAAGTGAAGTAGTGCAAAATAAATATCATCTTGAATAGCGAATTTTGAATGAAAGTAGGAAGACGGAATGAAAACAATGTAAATTAAGTTTTTTCATCATTGTGTATTCCTACTTACTAGTTTATATGTTCTTGAGAAAAGTATTCGCAGAAATTGAGTTCGTGATTATTACATACACTAAAAGATTTTATTGTTTCTATTCGGATTTATGAACCTCTATAGGAATATGATTCCAGCACGTTCGGTTGAATTAAAATAATAAAAACTGATATGTGTTTGACATAAAATGAGAAAATGAGATGGTTTTCATTATTCAGTAACTTAGAAAATATTAAGTTATTACATATTAAGTATCCAACAAAGAAATTTTACAGAGGGATTTTTTTTGGAGAAATTAATCAAAATATATTTTATTGTACCTACGACTATGTACGTTTATCAATGTTACAACTAATCTGGTGATTATATCTATTGTTTAAATCTTTAAAGATTTTTGATTACATCAAACAGTTGATTATAACAATTGTTGCTGTATGTTTTTTAATCTAATCTGGGCATATGTTTATGTTGTATTTTTGATTGGATGCAACAAAAAATGCTTAATTATAATTTTTTTAAAATCATTGATTACAATAATGAAAATGTCTAATACAAACAAAATTGATTAAAAAATAAAAATGGAGATTGATAAATAAATAAATAAATATATCATCACGGTATATTACCCATTGCTGGGTGTGCCAATCTGCTTTGTACACAGATTTCGGTAATGATGATGACATATTTGTACCGTGCGGGCGTTTACCAGGCGTCACCTCATAGGCACTCATTACTAGCGTGGAGAGAGCGCCACAGGGGTCAATTGTGTGCCAATTAAAATTCAAAACATTTAGCGTCGGCCGGGATAAAACCCGGTTCCCTAGATTCGCGACCAGACAGTCAGGCACGCAGCCACGAGACCCCATTGATTGATTGAAATGCGTATTCAGTTTAAAAAAATCTGATGTGGCCAGCACATTACCTTCCATCAGTTCTATGTATTTTCTATAAATTCCATACAGAAAGTTTTTATGTTTCCACAAACATACTATGTCAATTGCACTTGACACTGACATTTGTCAATCAGAATTTTTCTACTATAATAGATGTTTCCATTTCCATGGTTACAGCACAGCTGGCTGCGTTATGAAATTTAATTTAAATATTAAGTATAAAATGTAATCAAATCGTATGGAGAATAAAATATTTTTTAACCTTAAATGTGAAAAAATAATATTTAACATCGTTTTTTCAAGAAAAATTGTTAAAATCTTCAAATTGGAGTACTTCTGGTCGACCAATTAAAATCAAAATCTAATCAGCTTTTCATTTGCATGTAAAGAAAAGGAATACGCAAAAATTAAATTTTTTGGAAAGGTGGTGTTGGAGTTATGCGAAAGAATCGTTGCACACATACATACATACATCCATCCATCCATACATCCACACATACATACATACAGACTTATAGACATCATCGTAAAAACAGTAAAATCATATTCTAGGGAACCTAAATCATGCTATTCATTAAAAACTCATCATCGAATTTTGTGACCAAAGACAATATCTACCTTACTTAAATGTGACGGAAGGTAAAAATTTATACAGTAGACATTTTCAATTTAACAGATATCTCTTTCCATCGCTGCAAATAGTAAGTAAAATGGCGCCAACAAATGCTAGTTGGACTGTCAAACGAAACGTCAAATATATTGCAGTCATTAAAATATTGTATTCTCGATGAAAATTTGCATCGTTATATATTTTAGCTTCATTAAAAGCTTTTGTAACTTCTGTTAAGAAATTTTTTAAAGTTGTCAGTGATTTTTCTCACATTTTACGTCTAAATTTGGAAAAACAAACGCCATGTATCTCGGCAAGGAAGCAAGTTACCATGGCTCCCGCCAAATGTTGTTACTATGCGCAGATCTCCATAGCGCATATCTTAAATCTTTTTAAATTGAAATGGTCTATTACAATAAAGAAAATTTGATTACAATAATAAAATGATTAATTAAACAAAAAATTGATAGATACAGTTTTTAAAAACAAATATTACAAAACAAAGTGAAATCTTTAAATACAATAAAGAAAATTTGTAAATATTTATATTCTTCATCTAAATATTAAATTATGTAAGATAGAATTTTCATAAAAGCAAAATTATAAGCTTGACCTTATATCAAACGTTATTTCAAAATAATAATAAAGTTTTAATACCTTATGTTTCACACGTGTGCACATATACGTAATTTTACTTGCCATATAAAATAAAGGTAATTCTATTTTCAATTACAAAGAATGAGAAAATTCTGCTGCATTTCATATTTTACATTAGGTTGACAAGTTGTTAAGAACCGAAAATGCCGTGAAATATATGAGAAGTTCTGCTGTTTCCGCATTACATTCCTTAAAGTTTAAAGTTGTAGTGTAAAACAAATAGTTTAAAATTTTCTGCATATTTTAAACTTGCAGTTGCAGCAGATAAATTTAAACGAATGTCTTTTGAATTTTAGCATCCAGAGAATTCATTCGTAAAGTTTGAACGTATTTCAACGCGATATAGAATATTTTTATAATACAGTGCAACATTTCTCATTAAAATTCATACAAAACTTAGATGTTTGTACTATTGAGAGATTCCAAATATTGAAATTTATTCTATATATTATTGAATTTGTATCACGGTTTGAATACATAAATATTTCATCATATGTGAACTACTTTTCCATCAAAATTACTCACTTCCGCATTCATTTCTGTAATTGCGAAACGTGCTTGTAAAACTTCAAAAGAAGAAACTGTATCTCGTAAAATTGTCTATTGCAAGTCGAGTGAGAATGATATTCATACTCAATTAATGTCACCGAAAAGTGTTGCAAATCGAAAATGAAATAACTGTTCTCGAAAACTTGTGGATTTGTCAACAAAGTAATGAAACGAAATCTGTTGTTGATGTGAGGAAAATAGTACCAGAAATATTTTACGAATTACACGCGCGGTGGAAAGTTTGCTATATTGAGTCACTGCCCTGAACGATACATCATAAAATATAAAATAGTATTTTTATAGTATTTTAACTTTAACACTTTAAATTAAAATTAAAGTTGTGTTCGTTTTCATAATATATAGATAATTTTAGCACTTTAGCAAGCATTGTAGAATTACTTTCAAATAACCTGATTATGAATACGGCCTTAAATCTATTAAATTTTGCAATAACGGACAAATTTTTATTTTGATGATGTTTATTATTATCCCTATTGATACTGATATTTCGATATGTCGAACAATCATGGCCTAATTTAGACTTTTACGGGCCATAGGCAAAAAATATTTTTCGGGCCCTCATCGAAAACCTACAATTTATTCGAGATTAGCAATTTTCATTATTGTAATCAAATTTACTTAACTGTAATTAAGAGTGCCTTTGTGGTAATCTATTTAAAAAAAATCTGGTGTGGCCAACACAATACCTCCCGCAATTTACCGCCCGAGTCACAAAAAAAGATTATGCTAATCTTTATTTTTGGATTAGCGAATTGTACTCCAATTTTGACAGTTTATTTCTTAGTCTAATCTAATCCAAGTAACTACCTTTTTTGATAATAAAATGAAGATTAAATTTTAAATACTGGGATAGAATAGAATTCACTAATCCAAAAATGAGGACTAGCTTAAACTTTTTTGAGAATCGTTAATTTTTATTAATCTAAATACATACCTACATATTTACTTATGCTGGAAACTGTATTGATTTCCTTTCCTATTGTCTATTTACTTTTTTCTATTTAAAACGTTACTATTACTAATTTGAAATGATTAGTTCTTTGACAGTGACATTTATCTGTCAGTTACATACATTTGAATAACTGCGTAACCAAGGAGTTTTGTTTGTTTAAAGCGTAGGCTCCGGGATTTAAATTATAGATAATTTTATAAATTTATCCATAATATATGTAGAAAAAGTATTAATGTAAATCTGTTGGAAATTTAATAATCTTTAATTTTCCAAAGGTAAACTATTTTTAGCTTCAAGTAAAGTGTCATTTCCTGTTATCTGATTTACACCAAAATCTAAAGGACTCTTTGCATAATAGAAAATTTTCTGAATGATAGTATTTGAGCTAGTGTGGAGGATCCACACATACACACACACACACACACACACACACACACACACACACACACACAACACACACGCACACACACACACACACATACCCACACACACTTACACACATACACACAGACATCATCGTGAAAATGTTAAAATTGGATACTAGGGACCTTAAAACATGTTCATTTACCAAAATCTCGATATGCGATTTTTAGCACAATCCCCATACCTCCCTTACCAAGGGTAGCGTGAGGTAAACCTGAAAAGCTGTAATCACAGTGACATATGTGCATATATGCATTAAATTATCTACAGCTTATATATATACATGTGCCCGAATTAAATTAAAAATATAAAGTACATAACAATTATTATAATCAATTTTTTGTGGTATTAGTTATTTCATTATTGTAATCAAAATTTCTTTATTGCAATTAATTTTTTTTTTGTTTATTTCCTTTCGCGGACTAGGGGCTTTAATTGTCTAAGTGTCCTAGGGAAATGCCTTAGTCGTCTTGGCCTAAATTAGGCAGCTTGTCGTTTTACATCCATTTTCTTGTACAAGACAAAAATAAGCTCAAATATTGATTCAGTTTCTAACTAATGTATGCGACAATTTATTTAGTCATCCTACTATTATAATGTAATAATATGTATCCTTTAAGATGGAGACATTTTTAAGAAAGTCTGTTTGGATTTACGTTTTATTAATCTCCAATTTTAATAACACAAAAATTGGATGAAAAGAATTACTCTAGTCTATTATATAATACAGTCACTCTGCTCTATTTCTGCGAATACACCCCTTTCTAGGCACACTATTCCCCTCCCTTCTGTCCGCAGACCCCCCGCCACTACGTCGTCACCGACAGCCCTTCAGGTCGAAGCGCCCAGCAGCAGTACTCCTACTCCTACCAATCCACTTCGGAGTCGGCTTCCAGGGCCGGGGATCCCTACTCACGTCCATCAACCCGCACTAGCTCCGCCACCGAGTCCGTGCAGAGGAGCTACGGCAGTGGACCTGGATCCAACTACTCGTACTCCACGGAGAGGAGCTCCAGGTCTGGGGACGGACCCGGAAGCT
Organism: Harpalus rubripes; assembly: GCA_963082715.1. Taxonomy (NCBI): domain Eukaryota; kingdom Metazoa; phylum Arthropoda; class Insecta; order Coleoptera; family Carabidae; genus Harpalus; species Harpalus rubripes. The sequence goes on from OY720464.1 coordinate 32,223,208, forward strand.
ACAATTCTAGCTACAGTTCCACCACAAGTGGAACTTTGCCTGGGGGTACTAGATACAGGCATTTCTCATACAGAGTTTAAGGGGGGACGATGATGATGATGATGATGATGATGATGGTTAAGCACTAGGTGTTCATTGTTTGATACGATTTCCATTAGAAACTAAAGATAAGCAAATTCAATTTGATATGTTGCAAGTTCAATATAATTTTTATGTGTTTCACATTATTGAACAAAACAAGGTTGATTACAACAATGTAAAATCTAAAAAGATTTGATAGTTATTGTGAAGTCTATTTTTGACGGTCAAAATTTGAGAAATAACATAACCAATTTATGAATGTGTAAACAAATTTTAGCTCACCACAAATTTGTTCATAAAATATCTTTCAAAAAGACCATTTCTGAGTTTCGTACTAATTTTTATCTACAACCTGTAGGTAACTGCAAAAATGGCAATTCAATTCTGTAAAGCAGCGTTTCTTAACCTGGGTCGTGATGGGGTTTGATTGGGTCGCGTAAACTATTCAGAATTTTATAATTTTGATTACAAAATGGCAGTCATATTTTTCTAAAATGTATATAAAATTTCACTAAAATGTTATTAATGTAAGCAATACAACGTAGAATTGTTACTGCAACCATACGAAGAATGAGTTCATTTTGGTTAAAAAAAAACACACCAATCTTGTATCAAATTCATGCACTTTTCAAATTGTAACAAATTTCGTTTTGAAATTGTTATGGTGTTGTTTTTTTTTTATAAATATCTAAGTATGTGATATTTCTACATATTGATTCTCTTATTTTCATAAATAAACGTTTTTTTTTTTTAATTTTCTATATAGTGGGTCGCGAAACCAATATAAAGATAAATTTGGGTTGCGCCTTGAAAAGGGTAAGAAACGCTGCTGTAAAGGAATCATTCAGACAAATAGACCAATCCATAACAGATGAATGTAGTGGAGGGCAGCTGTCAGAAATAAATTGCATACATATTTTACTCAATGATGGAGCCATGGAAAAAATGATGGTTTCATTTTATGAATAATTTGTATCAAAATTCTTCGATTTCTATCATGTTAATAAGATATATACAGAAATAATTTTTAAAAATATTCAAAAGTGAGGTTAAAATCACACTTGCCCTCCACTTATGACGTCATGTTGGATTGCCAATACCTTTGAACCTTCAAGCTCTGGATTATATTTTATCAGTCAAATGCTGTACCATTACTTCTAAATTTATAATAATGATAAAATAACAAAAATAATACATTGGTTTTATATAGGTATCAAATTACTGCTTGCGTAACGAAAATGAGTTACAAAATCTACTTTTTTGTATGCTCTTAGCGCTAAATTTTGTTGTTTATAAAATATTGGTGTTTTATTTATCAAAATGGCAAAATATCAAAATCAAACAAACGTATTTTGAAATACAGACAAAGAAAAAACTAAATCGTTTGAAATATATTCCAACAATAAAATGTAAAAACACATATTTTCAATGTTGTTATTTTTAGCTGCGTCATAAATTAATAAATTTATGACAGTCAAAATGGCCTTTATATTTAAATGAATAAAATTAAATTTTATATTATCCAAATAATATATACGTGATGAACATTTTGGTACATTAGAATGATTAAATTTTGGTGATTCTTTCACTATTTTTTTCTCTAATAAATTGTATAGTGTAAACACGCATTTATGTGAAGATAAATTTCATTAAAAAGATAAATTATGTGATATAGCAAACATAAAATAATTATGATTTAACTAGTCTAAAACAATGACCAAACTAGTGCTCATCTGTCTATTCCATCTGACATCAATATATAAAGTTTTTAAGATTGGTGTGCTTTCAATAGATATATCATAGCAATAACCCTTGAGATAGTATTACATGTATATTTATATATTTATTGGCTTTTGTACAATCAGTATTCCTAATAAAATAAGTAAAATGTGATCGCAATTCGTTGTATTATTACTGTAAAGATCATGTTAGTTTTAAGACGCCGGCACTTAGACCATCCACAACAGACCACACCTCATGTCCCATCTACTAACATTCTGTAATCAGCAACAGACACACTACTGCATCATACATCATATGTTCTATGTCTTTTCAGGATGTGCAACAGAGCAATTAACGCTTCAAGTCTAAAATTACTCGGTCGTTGGACACTGGCCAAGTATAATATGAATCACCCGCTGGAAATGTGTTATAAACTGTATTTTTGTATCCGAATACTAACACACTAATATTCCTGGATGTTTTTGTAATTGTTGTCCTTTCTGTATGTCCTTGTGCCGGCGTTCCTGTGAGAAGAGTGTTATCCCTTCCAGACATGTCGCTGTACCTTCCAGACAAGTCAGAATTTATCCAGGAATTGGCAGGGTAAGAAGTTATTTATTTATTTTTGAATTAATACTAACAAACTCATTTCGACGATATGACAAAAGGTACGTTCTATTGGTGTCAGAAATCTTCCTACTTCTTCTAGTAGAACATCAATGGTCGTTCTTTGCATCAAAAAAATCGAAATATTCCCACGAATCATTCCAACTTCAGAGTTGGAAGCGTTGGTAGGAAGATATATAGAGGGGAGATAAATTAAAAATTTTACTACCCGACTGTCGCGCGTACATTTCTGTCACATTTGTGAATGTTTAGAGAAGACTGTGCTCAACAAAAATACCTCCTTTACGTTTTTATTATTTAATATATTTTTATATAATTATAATCTCTGAAATATTTGCATAACAACATTTTGAAGATAAATAAACATACAAAGTTATCTTTAGTTATTAACTAAGAATAATACATAACCACTGCCACTGTTCTATTGTATTTATTTTTTTACTTGACAGCACTTGACAGTTATTTGCTACTGAGCGTTCTATTGCTTTAGAATATTCTTATTCTAGTAGGAATATTTTTGACACCGATAGAACGTACCTAATAATATTAATGTTGATTACAACAATAAAAAAGTGATTACAACAATGAATATTGTGATTGGTAATATTTAAATAAAATTTTAGTCATCCTAACTATCATTTGAAATACTTTGGTATAATGAACAGCTGAATTTTTATAGCCTAAAGCATAATCAACCCTAATTACGAGTAAAAAATATCTGATGTGGCCAGCACATTACCTTCCGTCAATTCTATGTATTCCGTACAAATTTCATATACAGTGTGTTCAAAAAAATTCCTAACTCAGAGTAGGCTTTGAACAAAGAAACGTATGTCAATTTAAAAATATTTAGTTAAATGTCAATTTGACATGAGATATTGTCAAAAATGTTATATAAAGAAATTAAGGCTTTTCTTCTTTAAATCTTATTTTAGAAATGGAAACAAATTAGAAAACGGCGAATGCCAATATAGTGTATCCTTCTTCATTGTCTTTTCTCCTTAAAATTACATTTTAAGATCAATTTTGACAACTTGACTTTTGAATTAAATAATGATCAGAAATACGTTTCATTGTTCATAGCCTACTCCGAGTTAGGAATTTTTTTGAACACACTGTAGAAAGTTCCTTGCTAAAGATTCTATTTCTTGTACATTACCTTCCGGCAGTTGCATGTATTTTATGCAAATTTCATACAGAAAATTTACAACAAAAGATCCTATATTTCCAGTAAATTATAAGACAAATACACTATGTCAATTTCACCTGACACTGACATCTTTCAATCAGAATTTTCTTAATATAGTAGCTGTTTTCATAGCTATGGCTACTTTATGAAATTTAATTTCTTTATAATTTTTTAACTCTATATCCATTTAATATTATGTATAAAATGCAGTCAAATCGTATAGAGAATCAAATATTCTTTAATATTTATAATAACATTAAATGTGAAAAAATGATATTTAACATAGTTTTTTCAAATAATGGTACTTCCGGTTGACCAATTGTAACCAAAATCTAAACGCAACTAAATAATAAATATAGGGCGTTCCATTTGAAAATGACGAGTTATAATCAAATTTACTCAATTTCCCCTGTATAATTATCTTTAAAAAAAATTATATGAAAACATAGAGTATAGTTATAGTTGTACAGAATTTTTTTTCTTAATTTTTACTATTAAAATAACTTTAGTACGCCTTTATAAAGCAATGCGTGTATTAGGTCATTTTGAGAAAAAACGGAATAACTTGACAACGCCGAGGAAAATTAAAAAAAATTATATGTGCGTATAGGTGAATAAAATACAATTCAAAATATATGAAAATATATAGGGTGTTCCATTTAAAAAAGAGAAACAATTCTCGCCGAGCCGTAATGCAACATCCCGTATATGTGAAAATAATTTTAGGTTATACTCTTTGAGTAGACGAATAAATTATGTTAATAAATTTATGCTCTGTTTCTAACGACAAGGGAGATATCGAGGACGGTCATTTGAAAGACTCAGCCTGTATAGTAAATATATTTTTGAAGTATGTCTTTAGTAACATCAGCTTATTGGTCACTTTCAACCTTAACGATCAAATGACAAAATTAATTTGCTTAAAAACTTTCATTTATTATAACAAGATGCATCTTAAATTCAAAGCTGTTAATAATTAAAATTATAATTTAGTTTTAATAATTTTTAAATTTAATTTTCACGTTCTGTATGATGAGTGAAATATTATTTACTTAATACATTTCTATTTATAACTTTACTGCAAAACCAGGATATTTACACAATAATTCAATGAAACTGTTTATTTTACGAATGTTAGTAAAACAAAATCTAGAAATATGTTTCGTGGTTTGAGATTAGAAAACAAACTGTCGAATCTTGATCTACAGCCAAAATAATTAACAAAAATTATTAGTAAACTACGTAATGATATTTGCACACGATGCATATTTTGAAAATTATAAATATATATACGAACTGGGTGTGTCAAAGAATATTTTTGAAATTTGAACATTGCACTCAAATCGAGCAATAGTGGAGGCCCTACCTTCCATTAAATAAATTGTTGATATATAGAAGTCTGTATCTCTATTTATTTTTGAGTTATGCCCCCCAAACGACAATATTTTATACGATATAAAATGTTACAAATAAAGAAATAAAATATAAAATTACTTACATTAGATGTTTGTCCTGTACACAGCTACCCTGCATATGTAGTTCAGCATATCCGAATTCTTTTACACGTACTCGACTATTGTATCACCGACTACCACATCTGAAAAGAAAAAAAACTTATTAGTATTCAAGAAAATAAATAAAATTCTTTGTATTGTTTATTATATAATAATCATTAATACCTTTAATTTATAAAAATAAATACACTAAAACTATAATAAATCCTCTAACACTATAATAAATGTATTACAAGTGCAATCAAATGCAATTCTATATACATATTTCACAGCAAAATCAAATGCATGTTTACCTCAAAACAACTTTTTTACGAATAAGCGAGTTTCGTTTGTCCACGCTGCGTATTAAGTAACACTATAAACCAATAATATGCTGGATTTTATTTTATCAAATAATATAAATATTTTATTTTAAAAACAAATAAGAGATGCACTTTAAAGTTAATTAAAATATAATTATTTATGAATATTAGAATATAAAACATTATACTAATAAAAATGATACCAAACAACCCTGTTATTTAAAATACATAATTACTATGTTAGTTGTATTATTTCAATACTCCACAATTTATTATGGAACAACCCTACATACAGGGTGTTTCGTTGACGTTTAAATTATTTAATAGATGTGGTTTCTCTTGAAAACTTTTCCCTATATTTGATTTGAAAGGATATTTACCCTTATGTATTCCATTAGAGAAGATTAGAATTGTACTCAATACCAATGGAATACTAGGAGGCATTTAAAATGACCTTAGAAACAGGATTCAGGGATATATTAAAAAAATTTAATACATCAAATTCTGGTTCGTTTGTCTCACGTGTAAGTAACCCTCGAGTCGGAATTTTTGTTAGAGGAAATTAAAAATCATCATATATCATAGAATTACCAAACTAAATAAAGGTCAAAACATTTTGTTGTTAAAATAAACGAAAAATGTTTAAAATATTTTAAATTCTCCCCTATTTTGTTATTCAGGTACCCTAGTCACCAATCTATTTTAAGCAAGACATAATAATGTATTCCTGTGATTTCCTAGTCAAGTATTTAAAAATATTCACGCATAAATGCTCATACTTAAATATTTCGTACAATTCTATTCGTTTCTAGGTTTTGTAAAGAAACCAAATCTATTAAACAATTTAAACAACTTTCATTAGCTAGTCATACTATACATATTGCAATGGCATCATATAGTATTCAACGTACTGATCACGAAACAAAAACATTTTTTTCAATATTCACTAAATTAAGTGTACTTACATGGAGCACATTATTAGTACCACTGTATGGCATACTTTTTTATAATATCAAAATATATTATACGACTACGCAATACAATTTCTATATAACCAATATGTACTATTATTTGAGCTGTATGAATATTCTGTATTTTGTAAAAAATTCAAATTATTTGCTTCATTTTTACAAAAATGTTCCGAATTATGTTAATCACTACAGTACTGTAGACAAAACAAAAATGAGCAGTGAGACCAGCTGCTTGAAATTAAATTAAATTAAGGTATTATACAACATTAGTTATTAATTACTTACAGAACAAAAAATAATATAAAATATTAAAATTACCAACTCAACCAGTGGACCCAAAAATGTTTTGAATTTGGTAACAATTTAGGTACATTCACAAATGAAAATTAGGTTTATGGTTTTTGTTTAGGTTTAAGTATGTCATTCGTAAATGTAAGTTTAAATTAACTTTAATTTAGTTTTGGTATGTACAGACATCTATGATGCTTCAAAAACAAGATTAAAATATCGGTAGAGAAGTACTTAACAGATACCCGTGCGCCGTGAAACTGTCATTCGCTTGGCATTATTGTTTATATTTCAGCAATTAAGTTTTGACAGTCTCCATGTTCTTCTCGCATTTGTTTAAAAAGCCGAATCCACCAAATGAATATTAAATAAAGATGGTTGTACCTATATCGTTTCAGACTCGTTCTCATTGGTGAAGTTTGTGACGTCAAACTAAATCATAAACCAAAAGTTTGGACCTTGCAATGTTTAGCTTTATGATTTGTATTTAGAGATCCTAAATTCTGAGTGCGAATGGAGTCATTGAAATTAAGAATCATATGATATAAAAATGTCAAAAAATAATATTTAACTGTCAAGTAAAGTGCCATTTCAGATGATCAATTATAAACAATACCTAATCAGCCCTTCATATAATGTATATTCGTATGTATAAATGTGGAATATACCAAATTGTAATTTTTGGAATAGACAATTGAGTAAAATGTTGTCATATTGAAAGTAGATAAGAAAAAATCTGGTGTGGCCAGCACATTACCATCCGTCAGTTCTATGTATTTTATACAAATTCCATACAGACAGTTTCTTGGGAAATATAGTATATTTCTAGTATATTACCTTCCTTCAGTTCTATGTATTTTGTACAAATTCTATACAGAAAGTTTCTTAGAATTGATTCTATATTTGCAGTAAAATTATAACACAAACATACTGTCGATCACACTTGATATTGACATCTAGTGTTATTGTATAGCTGGCTGCTTATATCCATTGAATATGAAGTATAAAATCAAATCATATAGAGAATAAAATATTATTTAATATTCATATCATTAAATGTGAAAAAATAATTTTTAACAGCGTATTTTCAAGAAAAACTGTTAAAATCTTCAAATGAGGGTACTTCCGGTAGACCAATTATAACCCAAATCTAATCAGATCTTCATATGGATGTAACGAAGAGGAATAAGAAAGAATTATAATTTTTAGAATTGTAGTGTTGGAGTTATCGACGGAAAAAAAATCGTCACACACACACACGCAAACACACGCACGCACGCAAGCTCATATACATACAGACATCGCAAAAATAGTAAAATCGTATTCTAGGGACCCTAAAACATGCTTATTCATTAAAAACATCATCGAATTTTTTGACCAAAAACAATACCTTCCTTACCTAAAGGTATGAGGGAAGGTAAAAATCATGACAGACGAAAAATATGATGTGGCCAGCACATTACCTTCCGTCAGTTCTATGTATTTTGTAGAAATTCCACACCGAAAGTTTTTTTGCACATGATTCCATATTTCTAGTACATTACCTTCAGTCAGTTCTATGTATTTTGTACAAATTCCACACAGAAAGTTTCTTGTAAAATTCTATATATTTCCAGCTCCAGCAAAATTAAAATACTCAGACATATTATGTAAAGAATGACCCGTGCGGTGCACTCTCCACGCCAGCAATGAGTGCCCGTGAGATGACGCCGTTTTGTTTGTTTAAAGTTTAGGCTCTGGGATTTAAATTATAGATAATTTTATAAATTTATCCATAATATATATCCATATATATATATATATATTGAAACGAGCATCGTATGTAGCCATGTATTTTTCGGGAGAAGACAGTTGATAGAAGTTTTGGATTGACGTCTGACATTTTTGATGATTTGTAATTTATATTTTGTATCTTCTTGTTCTGTATGTTTTAATAAATAAATGGTTAAGATTTGCTAAACCCACGTTCGTTACAACTGGTGTCAGAAGTGGGATAGTTAAAAAATGGCTTTGAAAAAGATAGATGATTTGAAAGTGGCCGATTTGAAGCGCGAATTGGAGGATCGCGAGCTAGATACGACTGGAACTAAATCTATATTACAGTCTCGGCTTCGGGCAGCACTAGAGGCGGAAGGGCAAGACCCAGAAAATTTCTTGTTCGAAATAGCGGGCGGTGTTAAAGATATAATGCAGTCGCTGGAAGAGAAATTCGCAGTAAATTTTAAATTATTGGGAGAAAAGATTGAAGAATGCTCGAATAAACAGGCCGAAAATTCAGTAATTTTAGAAGAGAAATTGACTGCCAACTGTAGAACCCTCGCCGCAGAAATTAAATCTCAGTTAAATAAAAAAATTAATGAAGTGAAAGAAGAACTAAAAAATGACATTGACAATGTAAAACAGGAGTTAAATAAAGTAGAGATAGAGGTTGAAGGTAAAATACTAGCGATTGAAGAGAGATTTGAATCGCTGAAGAAAGAATTCAGTAGTCCAGATGTAGAGATTAACACAAGGGGTGCGCGCGTGAAACCACCCACTTTCGACGGCAAAATTCCGTGGTCTACCTATCGAAAACAGTTTGAGGCTGCGGCAATCGCTAATGGATGGACCACAAATGATAAAGCCACTGGTTTGGTGGTTTCTCTTAGAGGAGACGCTTTAAATATCCTTCAGACAATTCCGGATTGTGACCAAAACAATTATGATTCTTTGGTGGCTAGAATGGAGATGAGGTATGGTGATAAGCATCTCCAACAAGTTTACCACAGCCAACTTCTCAGCAGACGACAGAAACGAGGAGAAACGCTTCAAGAATTCGAGGCAGACATCTCTCGTCTTGTTCGCATGGCATACTCGTCAGCCCCAACAGATTTCATTGAGCGGTTATCTGTGGAATCCTTTGTTGTGGGGATAACCGACTCAGAATTGCAAAGAGCTCTTCGTTTAGCACATCCAAAGACTCTTGATGATGCGTTAGCTCGTGCACTAGAGTTCGAAGCGGCTACCCAGACTTCACAAATACACGCCAGACTTCGACGGTTGGAAGATGAGGAGTCTCTAGATGAAAAGGTAGAAAGAATCGTATCAAAATTTCTACCCAACAAAAATGAACTATCTCGAAAACGAGAGGTATATTGTTGGGACTGTGGTGAGCCTGGGCATATCAGGAGACATTGCGAAAAGAATTCCAAAACGCAGGAAAACTAGAAAGGCCCGGTGCTAAGGGGCGAGCATCGTGGAGTGGCCCTAGTGCCCCGATGAATATTGTTCGAGTTAGTTCGTCCAAAAGAAAGTCGGACAGTCTCTTTGTCGACGGGTCCATAAATCACAAAGTTCTTGTCATGCTTTTGGACACTGGGGCTACGACCACTGTTGTCAAGAAAGGTGCCGTGGCAGGAGATTTGCAACGTACACGGCTTTTACTAAAAACTGCAACAGGCGAACCGGTAAACATCTATGGCGAAATGATTGTTAACGTTGGTTTAGGGAGCAAGAAAATTAAACACCGAGTAATTATAGCAGATATTATGGAGGATGTTATTCTTGGAATGGATGTAATGACTAAATTTGGGTTCACTATAGATCTGAAGCGAAAATGCTTGATATTCGAAAACGAAGAAATTATTCTTCGTGGACGAAGTAATGATGCAATTAGAATAGTGTTAAATACCGATGAAATTCTTCCTCCCAGAAGCGACAATTTTCTGGTAGCGCAATTAGTTGATATGGATCGAGAAGAAACGGGGATCGTTGAACCAGCAGCCAACGTAGAAATTAGTAGAGGAGTAATAGTAGGCAGAGCTGCTGTAACTGGTAATGGATCCACACCAGTCAGAATAATGAATTTGAATGATTTCCCAGTGACCTTAAAGAAAGGAACACAGGTGGCCTGGTTTAATTCAGTTTCAACAATAGTTTGCGGGGAGACTTCGAGGAATATTTTGAAGGATTCTAGTGATATTTCGAAATTAACTGAAACATTACAGCTTGCAAGGACTAATCTGACTCCCAGACAGAAAACTAAGGTCGAAACATTATTAGCTAAATATCAAAATATCTTCGCAACTGAGACTTCTTCTTATGGAAAGACAAGTGTAGTAAGACATAAAATAAATACTGGCAACACACAACCAATTCGCCAACGTCCTCGAAGATTGCCGCTTTCTAAAAGAGAAGAAGTTGAGAAAATGATTTCTGACATGCACAAGCAAGGTGTCATCGAACCCTCAAATAGTCCTTGGACATCGCCAGTCGTTTTAGTTAGGAAAAAGGACGGATCGACCAGATTTTGTGTTGATTATCGACAGCTGAACAACTTGACTGTCAAGGACAGCTATCCTTTGCCAAGAATCGATGACACCTTGGATACATTGTCTGGATCTCAAGTGTTCTCCACTTTAGACTTAAAAAATGGTTATTGGCAAGTGGAAATGGAGCCAAAAGATAAAGAGAAGACTGCATTTTCCGTTGGTACAGGACTTTGGCATTTCACAGTTATGCCTTTTGGTTTGTGCAACGCACCAGCTACGTTTGAGAGACTAATGGAGACAGTACTACGAGGTCTCACATGGAAAACATGTCTTGTTTATTTAGATGATGTCATAGTACTTGGAAAGTCTTTCGATGAGCACTTGTCCAACCTAGAAGAAGTTTTTAAGAGATTACAAGGTGCAAATTTAAAACTGAATTCCAAAAAATGTCAACTTTTTCAGGAAAAGGTCAAATACTTGGGCCACATTGTAAGCAAAGACGGCGTGGCTGTAGATACCGAAAAGACGCATGCAGTTAAAGAATGGCCGGTCCCCAAGAATGTTCAAGAACTCCGTAGTTTCTTAGGTTTATGTACCTACTACAGACGCTTTGTACCTGGATTCGCTAATGTAGCAAAACCTTTAACCAGGCTTACCGAAGGAGGACGAGATTTTTCCTGGGATGACTGCAGTCAATCTGCCTTTGAACGGCTAAAAACATTGCTAACCACGACCCCTATTTTGAGTTATCCCTGTACCAATGGTATGTTCGTATTAGACACAGATGCTAGCAATGTGGGAATAGGCGGAGTACTGTCCCAGGTTCAGGATGGACAAGAGAAAGTGATAGCCTATTTCAGTAAAGTACTGTCTAAGCCGGAGCAAAATTATTGTGTTACAAGAAGGGAACTTTTAGCTGCAGTTAAAGCCACTGAACATTTTTACAAGTATTTGTATGGACGAAGGTTTTTACTTCGAACAGATCATGGGTCTCTGAAATGGCTTATGCGGTTTAAGAATCCAGAAGGACAGACAGCTCGCTGGATAGAACGTCTGCAGGAATATGATTTCCATATTGAACATCGACCAGGAACCAGCCATAAAAATGCAGACGCTCTCTCAAGAAGACCGTGCCCATTAGATTGCACTCACTGTACTCGACTTGAGACAAAAGCTGGACAGGCAAGACGAATAATAGTAATTGACGATGCGTGGCAGCCAAGTGAAATCCGTAAGAATCAGTGCGAAGACCCAGATCTCGGTAAAATTATTCACTGGAAAGAAACAGACCGTCGACCCACTTGGGAAGATATTGCTCCACTAGGTACTAAGATTAAGTCATATTGGGTACAGTGGGACTCTTTGCAATTGGAAGATGGAGTCTTGAAGCGAATCATTGAAAGTGCAGATGGGAAATCTTCTAGAACACAGACCGTTGTTCCTAATAAAAACATTCCGGAAATCCTGCGCCACTTGCATGACGGAAGTTCGGGAGGACATCTTGGAATAAAGAGAACACTATCAAAAGTTAGAGACAGATTCTACTGGTTTAACTGTAGAGAAGATGTCAGAACATGGTGCAGGAAATGCAAAATTTGTGCCGCAGGAAATGGACCAAGAGGGACGAAAAAGGCACCCATGCACCAATACAATGTAGGAAGTCCATTTGAGAGAATAGGTATAGACGTAGCGGGTCCATTCCCACAAACAAAAGATGGAAATAAATATATTCTAGTCATCGTTGATTATTTCTCTAAATGGGTCGAAGCTTACGCACTTCCTAATCAGGAAACTGTTACAATCGCCAGTATTTTAATACAAGAACTGATTTCACGTTTTGGCGTTCCTTTAGAGATGCACTCGGACCAAGGAAGGAATTTTGAATCCGATGTTTTTCAGAGAGTTTGTAAAGTATTGGGTATACGGAAAACCAGAACGACACCACTACATCCTCAGTCAAATGGAATGGTTGAACGGGTGAATAGAACTTTAAAGAAATTCCTTACAAAAGTCATAGCAGAAAACCAACGTGACTGGGACGAACATCTTCCACTATTTCTAATGGCCTATCGGTCTTCAGTCCATGAGACAACAGGGCAAACTCCGGCATGCGTGCTTTTTGAAAGAGAAATACGTTTACCGTGTGACCTGAAGTTTGGTAGTAAACCACACGAACAGAAGGTAGCTGGTGATGACTATGTTACCCGGTTGAAGGAGAAAATGGACCAAATTCACGACCTTATTCGAAAAAATATAAGAAATGCCAGTGACAGAATGAAAACAGCATACGATGTGCGGGCGCAGGAGGGTAGATTCCAAGCAAAAGATTTGGTATGGTTTTTCAATCCAAGAAGACAACCTGGAATATCACCAAAACTCCAACGATCATGGGAGGGACCGTATGAAATAATAAAGCGCATAAACGATGTAATTTACCGAATTCGCAAACTCCCTCGAGGAAAACCTAAAGTAGTCCACTCCAATAGATTAGCACCCTACGAAGGGACTAATCCGTCAAGTGAGGAAGATGAACTCGAGAAAACCTACAAAGGACGTACACGGATATATTCCAGATCGTTCCGGGACGAAACGACCTAAAGGAGGGAATAGAGGTGGGTTTAGCAAATCTTAACCATTTATTTATTAAAACATACAGAACAAGAAGATACAAAATATAAATTACAAATCATCAAAAATGTCAGACGTCAATCCAAAACTTCTATCAACTGTCTTCTCCCGAAAAATACATGGCTACATACGATGCTCGTTTCACTATATATATATATATATATATATATATATATATATATATATATATATATATATATATATATATATATCTTTAATTTTAATAATAACATTTTCGAAGAAAAACTATGTTGAGCTTCTAGTAAAGTGCCATTTCCGGTTATCCGATTTTCACCAAAATCTAATGGGCTCTTTCCATTACAGAAAAAGTTCGGAATACAAGGTTTCAAAATTTTCTGAACGATAGTACTTGAGTTAGAGTGGACATACACACAGACATCATCGTGAAAATGTTAAAATTGGATTGTAAGGACCTTAAAACGAGGTCATTTACCAAAATCTCGATATGCGATTTTTAGCACGATCCCTATACCTCCGTTACCAAGTGTAGCGGGAGGTAAAATTCATAAATAAAATTCGTTGCTGGGATACCCCAGCGTGCTGCAAAAGTCGCTTTCAGCGTGAAAAAGAAACCAGAAAATTGTAGTTTCAAAACATGAGTAGAAATATAAAATTATATAATGGGGTTAATTCCAATATCAAATAAGATAAATGGCACCTTCGTGAAACCGAAGGTAACAACAATGCATCCATTTTTCTTTCTTTTGTATCAGCAGAAACATATTTCCGTGCAAGAGTAGAATACAGAATAAGGATCATGAGATATCCTTTATTCACTATCTAGGTGTAAATGACCGGAATAACATCGTCCTCCTGCAGAATCTTAAAGTAGGTCAAAATTGTATTTTTCAAGTTGTTGTTAACATTGTCTTTCCTTGAAAAAGTAAATAGTTCAAGGTGTTCTCCACGGAATTACACTTGCAAACTTCATTTTTGAAACAGAGGTTGATATAAAACAAGATTATCCCCAGCATACTGATTAAGAATAAAATTGAAAGTTTGGTTTTAAGTTTGTTAGTTTCAGCGAAGTTTTTAATATCTTTGGCCTAATTGCAACGAGTTCGTAGTTAATTTTAACTGAAATTTGATAACGAGATTTCAGGATTAATTATTTATTAAGGTCAGGTTTATAAATATTGCTATTAAAAAGAATATAGGGCACAAAGTGTACTGTGGTATTTTTTAGTTTTCATACAATTCACACTAAATTTGTCCCTGTGGTGCATTCCCTGCAAGAGCTATGAGTGGCCGTGAGTTGATGTCTGAAAAGCGCTCTCAATGGTAAAATTTCAGCAGCAGTAACAACAATGTGATGTGAAGCTTGTTCCATATATGAGATTATGCGCGCTTTCTTTTAAAAACTATTTAAATTTATTTTATGTCTCACTAAAGTATTATGAACTCTTTATTGCTAGGATACGGTGTATATAAACATATCTATAACAACCGGGGCATAATGGGAGAGCATAATATTTCATTATGCCCTCATTATAATCCGATCATCGTTTATGGACTTTAAATAAAAAATAATATGAACGGTATATAATGAATTTATTTTCTTTTTAATTATAATTCATTACAATAATAATGATTGATTACAACAATTAATACATTAATTGATTACAACAATTAATATAAGAAAACAGCTTTGAAAGCACAACACAGAAATCAATTTTAATTTAATTATAATACTTAAAATTGATTATCAAAAAAACCTTAAAAAGCCATTTACTTTCACCACACATGAAAAGTCCGTCGAATTGCAGACTGTAATGTTTCGCATTCATTTTTGACAGATGACGGATCATTATTTTTTTTGGGAACGATATTTATCCATGTTTGAATTCATTTTTGATATTATTTACCGTCACATGTGACACATCCAAAGCCGTACAAGCTCTCTAAAATGTAATAATATTCACAAATAAGTGCATAAGAAATAAGGAACTGAGATCTGTCATGTGATAACGAACCTCAAAATATAATACTTACATCTTCTACAGACGAGAATGGAATAATTAGGAGATCATTTATACGTTTGTCTTCCTTAAAGTATACAGAAACATTCAAAATAAATTCTTTACACCGTTTCGACAAAATATCTTCCGAAACATCAAATTCACCCATTCCACCATCTCCAACGATTTAAAACGTTGGTGCTTTAAAAATAAATAAATGTTGATAATAAACAAAACAATTAAACAACATCCTTAGCAACGTCAAAGCTTCAGCATTATTGTAATCAAAATTATTATAAATGAAAACTTATTTCACATAATCTAGTGAGACATAAAATCTTGTATGCACCACGAGCGTTACTAGATGATAATGCCCATTGGGCGACATCTATCCCTCGGGCAAAAGGCCCTCGGGCTAGATCCTCGTCGCCCTCCTGGCATTATCATCATAGTAACGCCCTTGGTACATAAAATACTATTACAACATTACAAAATTTGGTATAGTAGGGGTTTTCCGACACTCACGAATTGCATTATAATTCTCTAGTCTGTAAAAACAATTTTATAAAAAAGCTTTTTTCTACAAGTCTATTAAAATTTTTATGAAATGGGTACAAAATGGCACTATAAAATAAAAATAGAAAATGTACAAAGTTGTAAAAATATTCTAAAGAAAGATGTCGTGCTTATGTTCAATATAATTCTACTTAGATATGATAACATGAACTGCTTTATTTTTAGAACTGAACTATTTATTTAAAATAGAACACAAGTCAGTAAAATTATTGAATATCTCACAACTCAAAACATTTACAATTTGTATGTTAAAATAGCAACTGTAATTATTATAGGTAGAATAAATTTAATGAATACTAAACTATGTCATTTAATAATAACATGGTATTATTATTTATAATTCATGTATTTGTATTAATAATTATTCAATGAACAAATTTAAAATTTGTACTACATATCGTTTAGTTTAGAAAGGAAATTGCTTTTACCTTTTAATTGTTCAAAACGCAGTTGTTAATAATTAAATTATTATAAATCATTGGATACACTTTTTAATAGATCTTTTCAATTTAAAGAGATAGAAGATATGCGTAATAGAAATCTAGCCCATAGTAAGAAGAATTGGCGGGAGTCTTGGATATGCGCTTGACAAGATATCCAAGGCGTTTGTTTCTAAAAAAAATTAGACGTCAAATGTGAGAAGTCTCAGAAAAATTTAAATAATTTGACGAATGATGTTACAAAAGCTTTTTATTGAAGCTAAAAGTCTAACAATGCAAATTTTCATCGAGAATACAGGTATTTTAATGACTGCAATATTTTTGACGTTTCGTTTGACAGCCCAACTGGCAGTTGTTGGCGCCATATTACTTACTATTTGCAGCGATAGAAAGAGATAGCCGTTAAATAGACCTTTTCAATTTAAAGAGATAGAAGATATGCGCAATGGAGATCTGCGCATAGTAAGAACAATAATTGAGATCTATGGCGTTAGTTTCTAAAAAAAATTAGAAGTAAAATGTGAGAATATCTCAGATAATTTTAAAAAGTCTTATCGAAATAAATTACAAAAGCTTTTATTGAAGTTAAAATGTCTGGCAATGTAAATTTTCATCGAAAATAGATACAGGTATTTTAATGACTGCAATATTTTTGACGTTTCGTTTGACAGCCCAACTGGCAGTTGTTGGCGCCATATTACTTACTATTTGCAGCGATAGAAAGAGATAGCCGTTAAATAGACCTTTTCAATTTAAAGAGATAGAAGATATGCGCAATGGAGATCTGCGCATAGTAAGAACAATAATTGAGATCTATGGCGTTTGTTTCTAAAAAAATTAGAAGTAAAATGTGAGAATATCTCAGATAATTTTAAAAAGTCTTATCGAAATAAATTACAAAAGCTTTTATTGAAGTTAAAATGTCTGGCAATGTAAATTTTCATCGAGAATACAGGTATTTTAATGACTGCAATATTTTTGACGTTTCGTTTGACAGCCCAACTGGCTGTTTTTCGCGCCATTTTCTTATTATTTGCAGCGATAGAAAGAGATATCCGTTAAATTGAATAGGTCTATTGACAGTTTTGTTCTAAAATTAAAAATCTCGGTAATGATGATGACATATTTGTACTGAGCGGGCGTCTAACTAAAATTAAGTATTTTAACTATTATTTTCCACTGTGTGACTGATATAAATAATAAAAAAAATATTGCTATCGTTATTAATTTTCTTATATAAGGCGAAACTACAAAAGATAACATTTTTGCAACAAACAGAAACGACGTAAACTGAATTCGCAGTTGCTATGCAACGCTTTTCAACCATTTATAGCTTAAAAAGAAGAGCATGAGTACATATGTTACTTTATGAAGCAATAGGAGATAGAGATGTAAGAACTGATTCTATAGAATTTACTATTTTCTGTAACGAGATATTTTTCCAATTCCACTTACGTTTTTTCTTTTGGTAACCATAGCAAGAAGTCAATTTATGTGAAGTAAACAAATTTTTTGTTTTGTGTTTTAAAAGTAGTAGTTTTGCAATTTAAATTATTTTAATTAAAGGAAAACTACGAGATTTCTTTCTTGTTTTATTATTTGTTTTCAAGGAAAATGCTACTTTAGAAAATGATACTATTTTCTCGAAAGTGAATTGAAGTAAACATAAACATAGTCGTAACACATTTGCATTTATAACCATGTTCTGACAACTTACTCAATTTATATTACATTTGGAAAATACATTTAATCGCAAGATACTCGAGTTTATAATGCATTCCATTAAACTCTGAATACGCAATATTCGTAATAGAAATAGAATATCATTGTTGTAATCACTAATATTACATTGTTGTATTCATATACGTACTTCATTGTTAATTCATTGAAATTGAACTTTAACGATATAATACATTAATAACATTAAATTTAATTTTTAATAATTTAAAATCAAATTTCATTCTTTGGCACTAATCTTTAAATGGATATTTGTCCAATCATGACAACAAAGTCCAAGAAAAATGAGTGCTTTTAATGGTTTAATCAACTGAAATCCATGGTTCCTAAACCAGTTCAGATGAAAAGGCGGCTTGGATTAAAATAACCAAGCTTTAGGAGACAGGTTCAATAAAAAGAAAAAATAATCTAGAAGGGAAGACCCAGGACATCTATTGAAATATTTGAATTAATTTGTCATATTAATCATAAATCTGAAGCCTAAAGATATTCATTCACTCTTCAAGATTGTTCCCAAATTCCTAATTTCAGATATTCATTATTCGTCAGGCTTAAAATAAATTAAAATTTCTTTTTCGAAAACTTCGAATATAATTTGGCATCTATATTTCATTTCTCTTATCGTTCTTTATTTCTATTTTTTTATTGATTATTGTTGTTACCTACCAATGTTTCATTGTTGTAATAAAACATTATTTGTATGTTTCAATCAATCATTATTGCAATCAATTATTATATTTATTTACTTTAGTCTATCTATAGATCTGTATTATTCGAAAAGATCCTTGAAACTGTAGTAATTAACTTCACTGAACAAATTATTTTTCCATCAATCATCATTTCATTCACGTATTTCATGTTTTATACTAACATTACCTGTAATATTACAATATAGGGTCAGTCAAAAAGATGTTACCATAATTGGCCTGGTTATATTTTTATTACAAAAGTAATGTTATGTATTAATTTATATAAATTCCAAATATCTTCCACCTGTGATCCTTCGTTCTCAATGCATATATTATTTTTGTAGTCAGTTAGTTAGTGGATACATTTTTATAGTTATTGAGAGAATAAAGATTGTAAGGAGATCTTTAAGAACACTACTGTCTACTGTCGCAAGATTTCATGACATACCCTCGTTCCTTGATCGTTCAATATAACCATAAGTCAAAAGAAAGATGTAGATTTGAATTTGATAGAAAAGTAGTAACATTAATTTGACCCGCCCGTAAAAAGTTTTGGGGCCCTTTTTAATTGTAGCGTTTATCATGAGGAACTACATACAACAAGAACTTGTGGAAATTGTGACTAGGCTCATTTTCATCTGAGTTGACATGTTAAGAAGCAAAATAACCAATATGGGAGGCCTGAAAATCCAAGATTAGGCACCTTTACATTCCACCAAAGTCATTGTATGTTGTGGCATTTACTATGAAAATGTTTTTTTTTTCTTTTGAAAATGAAGTTGGCACAGTCCATAGTGGTGAAAGTTACAGGGAATTAATTCATACATTTTTGGTATCCCAAATGAAAGATGGATAAGTATCATACAGTTTAAATAGTAGCAATTTTACGAAAATCATTCTCGTATCGTTATTTAATCCCGTTTTGAGGCGATTTCGGGCGACATACCCGTTCACTTCTTCGGATTACTTACGGTTAGTTACGGTATGATATGGTTAATGGTGGCGCCAAAAATCGTTGGTTCGCTTGTTGACACCGTGCTTGGTGGTTATGTATATTCTGTGACATTTAAAACTGTCAAAAATAGTGTCTGACAATTAAAATGCATTAACGGAGAAAGATAGTTTTTTCCATATTTGTCCAAAAAAGAGTCAACAAAAATAATGTCACCCTGTTTGACATAAGCCCGACTCCGACTGTTTTGACTTTTGACATTTCAAAGAAAGACATAAAAAGAGATAGAAATAGTGAACAGAGAGCTGACCCGACTCGCAAACCCGTTCAGCTGTGAGCACTGATCCAAGCATACCGGGTATGTTGTTCCTAGCGCCCGAATGTGTGAACGTACCTGAACGCAACATACCGCAAGTGAACGGTTGTCGCCCGAAATCGCCTTTGGTAATACACATTGGCCGTCAGGTGTCCTGATTTGACAGCCCCAGACTTCTTTTTATAGGGTTATTTTAAGGGAAAAGTCTGGATCAGTTGCAGGAAAATATTTGTTAAGACATCGAAATTCTACCGGCCGAAATGTGATAGAAAATAAAGAGCTTGATTTTGCATAGCGGATAAAGGGCCCCTTACCCAATATTATTTTTGGAAATAAAAGGACTAAATAAATTTGTATGTTGCTACAAAAAAAAGATTAAATTCAAAATTTCGTAGTAGTAACAAAATTATAAATCATGTAAATTGGGGCCTCTCTAGAGCTGGGGGCCTGCGGGTCCGTTAGTTACGCCACTGCTTTTTGACTGACCTTGTATTATAATAGGATGAAACAATCTTGGACGAAAAAGTGTGTATATAGTCGTGCCATAAATATAAATACTGTCCCCATTACAAGAGCAAGGCTTATTCTAAATAAACAAAAGAAATATGGCCAGCGCTAGCATATTACCTTCCGTCGCGTCAGTTCTATGTATTTTGTACAAATTTCATGCAGAAAATTCTTTGCAAAAGATTTTATTTCTTGTACAGCTTCAGCTTCCATACCTCTGGAAGTGGTGCGTAGAAGTGTGTGATAGAAGAAGACGGTCATTTTGATATTTTTTATTTTTTTAAGATTATTAGTATGTAACAATTAAATTACATTCATTTTTTGTCAGATTTCTTTTGTTTATGTAGAATAAACCTTTCTTGTATTAGGGACAGTATTTATAGCACATCTACTTATAGATTAGTTTGGAACACGTGATGAAGGATGATTTCTTCATGATTTATCTGTGTCTTCTTTGTCTAGGTCCACGTAGTGCACTCATATGACCGCATCATCCCGTACATCGGGCACAAGCGGCTGACGGTTATCCCCACGTACGGAACCACCCCCCCACATGTCTTCCGTGTGAGGCCCTCCGTCATCGTACGTGAGATTGACCGTATTACCAACAAACCTCGCCCATATCTCCACTACACACCATCTTTGGTCCACTCCGAACCTCTCACGGTAAGTTCAAATATGAAAAAGCGCGACCCAATAGAGAATCTATAAGGGACATGATATGCAGTACAAATGAAATTATTTGACAAGCTAATAGTTCTCACAGAGTAACATAGATATTTGTCTAATTGAAGATATACATGAGTGTTAAGAAAAAAAATCTGATGTGGCCAGCACCTAACCTCTCGCCAGATATTTTACCTGGTTGTACGCATAAAATAAAAAATATTCTTAAATACAAATACATTCATGTCTCACTACAAAATAATTCTCACGTATATTTGCAAACTCTATAGGATATTTTAATTTAAATTATGTACAATACATACATTTTCTTTATATTCAATATCCTGATATATTCTTTTTCTACTTTCCTTTTCTTTCTCTGTATATTCGTCATTTTTTCGCAAATTCCTTTTATATTCTTTTTTACGTATATTTTTTTGCGTTGCTGACTTTTTTTATTTTCATAATCTTCATAATGATGTACAAATATTTTTCACAGTGGCATACAAATATTTTTAACAGTGACAATTTATGTGTCAATTACAAACATTTGAATTTCTTGCCTTGAAGTAGTTTGATCCGAGATTTTTTACATCAAATTATTTTATATGCATTTCTTTATCTCTAAATCTATATAAATAATAATGAATTTATATTTATCGAATAAAGAATTTAACGTTCTTTAATATAAGTATTTATATAAATTTTCGATAAATAATATTTAGATGATTTTTTTCTTGTAACTACTACTTCCGGTTGTCCAATTGTTACATAATCAACTCTTCCCATTATTGTTAGATTGAGGAATCCGTAGTTAAAAATGTCTTAAGTCTTATAGTATTTGATAAATCGTGGATCCAACATACACACACACACACACACACACACACACACACACACACACACACATCCACACACACGCACACGCACGCACACACACACGCACACACACACACAAACATACACACACACAAACATACATACATACACACACACACACACACACACACACACACACACACACACACACACACACACACACACATCATTGTAAAAATGTTATAATCGGATTCTAGGGACCTTAAAACATGTTTATTCACTAAAATCTGGATATGCGATTTTTAGCAGGAATTCAATACCTACCTCTCTTAGTGAGAGGTAAAAATATTGCAAAGAAAATAAAAACTTCATTTCACAAAGTTTTTCTTTTGAATTGTTTACCCTGATTAAAACATCCGAAAGATAAACAAAAGCAAAAGGACAAAATTCATGCCTGTTGAGCAAAAAACTTATTACTATCCTGTCACATGCGGTCAAGAACCTGCACCTTTGCAAACATATTGTTTCCTAGGT
The DNA here is from genome assembly GCA_963082715.1 of Harpalus rubripes. Lineage (NCBI taxonomy): Eukaryota > Metazoa > Arthropoda > Insecta > Coleoptera > Carabidae > Harpalus > Harpalus rubripes. The sequence continues at coordinate 32,245,995 of OY720464.1, forward strand.
CATGACCTTAGGCAGTTAAAGATAATAGCACCTTTGAGATGCTAGCGTCTGATACGAAGCGCCATCTAAATCAATGGCGTTTAGACGGTCTTGATTGTTGATGATTATTACGAAACCAATGGAGTGTATAATGTCGATATGAAATATCTTGATGCGGTTGGAAATTGAAGTGCAAATGGAGAATTTTCATTTAGAAAGATATTTCTAGATTTTGCGGACACATTCAATCGCAGTACAGATAATAAGAAAATATGGAGAAGTATATATATATATATATATATATATATATATATATATATATATATATATATATATATATATATATATATATATATATATATATATGGGTGTCTCACAACTCGCGCCCCAGAGCGAATGAGGGAACACGAGACTGCACTCGGATGTGTAATTTCGAAGAAAAAAAATCTAGCTTAAAAGATATTCGAGAAAAGACGTCTTAAAATTGACCAATCAGAGACCTACACCTTTAACGTGTGTTTGCCGTAATTTTACGTTACTAGGCTTTTATACAAATCAAATCTTCTTTAAAATGTATCGGCGACTGTAGTTTTCGAAAAATGTAAGTGTCAAATTAAATTTAGAACCACCATTTGTTGTTTTAATCTCAAAGAATTCAAATAACAATAATATTTTCGTTTAACACATTTTACACAGCTGCTACAATACGTTGCACTATACGATATAAATGATGATCTCGGATGACACTTTCGCTAACCTAAATTTGTTGACAGTGAAAAGTCAACTCTAAAGTGTCAAAATTACAGTAAGTCAAACAAATTTTGTAACTCACTAGTAGTATTGGTGGATTAAAATGTCTTGTAACACTGTTATGCAAGCAGCCGCAAATTATTTTCTTCTATTTGTTGGCAACCTATTGTCGTCGGCAAGTGTCAGTTTCGTCTGGGGCGCGAGTTGTGAGACACCCTGTATACAGGATGGTGACTTGGACGATGCAGCATAGGGATTTCAATGATAAAATCTTAATGTGCAGTTATTTGCTCCCCTAATTATTTTAGAGCAAAATTGTATTGAGATTTTTGTTACAGAAAAAAATATTGCTATTTTTACGGCTCCAGAAATTGAAAAATTAAAAACAATTTTGCACGATCGGGTTATTTTTTATATTTACCGATAGTGTTTCCAAGACAGTAGATCTTATTTACAAATTACTGAACAGTAAGTGATGTGACTCACGTCGGTAAGTGATGTGCTTCACTTACCGTTCAGGAGGCGAGACGGTAAATAAATAAAAACAAAAATCAAAGCTTACTTCAAAAATGACAAATAAATTTTTTTAATATGTCAAAATAATTTTTAAATCTTATTTTTCTTTTAAATATTGTGCGTCGATCGTGCAAAAAACAGTATAAGCATCACGAACGTTAAGGAATTACCGATCTCAGACAAAATTGGGACCTTCGCTTCACTCAGTCCCCAAACATTGTCTTCGATCGGTAAACTGTCCTTACCGTTCTTAATACTTAATATACTATAGCATGTTCGGATGCAATATTTTTTTCTGTAGCGAAAACCTAAATACAATTTTGCTCTAAAATAATTAGGGGAGCAAGTAACTGCACAAGATTTTACCATTTAAAGCTCTATGCTGCGTCGTCCAAGTCACCACCCTGTATATATTTATATACAGGCTGATTTTCTTCAAGGTGTACATAGGGGATTAATATGGGAAATTACTTTTTTACAAACCGTTGCCCCCCGTTTTAACTTATGGCAATGGTTGTGGTGTCAATACAAAAATACCAAATACATGGAAATTATTTAATATTTTACCCATAAATCAATTTAATTTTTTATTTCATTTTCATATTAACAGCCATGCCAAACTTGAACTAAAAGATATCCAAATGCTTAACATTTTATCTGTCAGAATAGGTTAATGTCTCTTGACAATGTCAATTAGCCTATTCTGGGATCGTATATTTGAATCATTCTTAAATCAATTTTGAAGTAGTGAAAGTTATTGAGCAATTGAAAACATCAAAATTAAAAGCATAATGAATTAATGTATTTATATTTGAAATTAAACAGTTCAATATTGAACTATTTCGTTTTACCTAATATAGCATTTAGATATTTAATAAATATTAAGATTAAATATAACCTCGGAGACATAAATTTAATAAAAGTAATTATACATAGGTACTTATTTCAATTGAAATGGTTTTATATTCCTGGATAACATCTCTTGAAACAAATGTGCTACTTGTGTAATGTGGAAAATTAGAGCAATGCAGAAATTCCTGACATAATTACTTTTCACAAAAATGAACTTTCAAATGAGTGCAAGAATGCAAACAAGTCCATCTGCACAAAACCGTGAAAACATTTTTCAATTTCCGTCTCTTCTTTACCTCATTTTCGTAATTTAAAGTGTGCCAGTTTTCATTTCGCTTAATCATATTTTTCTTCATTGGATTACATATAAAAATGAAATGAACACACAAAATATGAATAGGATAAACGAATAAGTTTTAATAATTACTTTTTCTGCGACTGTGTATAATGCTAATAATTTATACCTACGCATTTTGAAGATAAAAATAAGACTTTATTACACGAATTACTCTTAAGTCATCGTCGTATGATGGATGACTTTAGTGCCGATTTCTGAACTTTTAATGACGATTTTTGTGCGCTTTAGTGACGATTTCAAATAACAATATTTACCCGACGATTATTATTATTATTATTATTATTATTATTATTATTATTATTATTATCATCATCGAGAGGTGGTTCATCTTTGTCCCTGTACTGCGACCTTTCTGGTCTATTGTACCGTCCGTGTTTTACTTCTATTCTAGAAGTCCTGTTTGTTTTGTAAACTCCAGGATTTTGTTTAGACTGATGTCCTTTAGTGTCTCAGTATGCCATTTCTTTGCTCCTAAAAGACTATGTCTGCTTGCCATAAATGCTTCGCAGTGACTTATTAAATGTTGAGGAGTTTCATCCTCTTCTCCACATCCTCTGCATGTTGGTTCTTGTTTAATGTCCAACCTGTGCAAATGTTTATTTAATTGACAGTGTCCTGTTACCAGTCCTGTTATTAATCTAACATTTTGCTTGCTCATTAAGAGTAAGTTGTCAGTTCATTTCTTGGATGGCTCATTCAGGTAGAGCTTGAAGTGTCTCTGGCCTGATATGGCTGTCCAGTGCCGTTTGTGCCATTGCCAGAGCAATGTATTAATTCCCTGCTTAACTGTTCCCGCAGTTATTCCGCAGGCAGGTTCGGGTCCTATGAAAGGTATATTTGTCCCGTCTTTTGCAAGACGGTCGGCTACCCGGTTTCCTTCGATATCTGAGTGCCCGGGTACGCATATCAGTCTTAGTTTGTTACTCGCTCCTAAGGCATTCAATCTGTGGATGCAGTCCAGAATTAATCCTAAGCCTACCTCACACGAGTTTAAAGCTTTGAGTGCGGCTTGGCTGTCTGTTACGAGGGTTGCCTTTTATATTTCGGGATTGGACAACCCTAGTGTTGCAATCTGGCAACTGACAGCTCTATCGTAAAGTTTGACATTTTTGAGGTTATACGTACTGAGAACGTTTTGACATACGAGCGCTATTTGTGTTGTTTACAGTAACTTAAAAGATTCATCTCGGCCAAAAAATGAAATTAAATCGTGAACATTTTCGTGCGATTATTTTTTACAACTTTCGACGTGGACTAAGTCAACAACAGTGCATCGATGAACTTAATTCAATTTTTGGCGATGAAGCTCCATCAAGGACCAGTGTTTATCGATGGTATTGTGAATTCAACCGAGGTCGTAGTTCACTCCAAGACGAATTTCGTGAAGGTCGTCCAAAATCAGTTGTTCCGGTAACCATTGATGCTGTGCGCGAACTGATATTGCAATATCGTCATGTGACCTATCGTGAGATTGAGGCAACCTTAGGCATTAGTGGGACCAGCATACATTCAATATTGCATGAACATTTGACTGTCAAAAAAATTTGTTCGCGTTGGATCCCACACAATTTGTTAATCGCTCAAAAAAAGGCTCGTGTCGATTGGTCGAAAGAAATGCTCAAAAAATACGATCGCGGTGCTTCGAAACACGTCTATGACATCGTGACAGGTGATGAATCGTGGATTTACGCGTATGAGCCCGAAAGTAAACAGCAGTCGACTGTATGGGTGTTTCAAGATGAGCCAAATCCCACAAAAGTTGTTCGCGCACGAAGCACTTCCAAGCAAATGGTTGCCTGTTTTTTCGGAAAAACTGGACATGTCGCAGCCGTACCACTAGAACAACGCAGAACAGTCAATTCTGATTGGTACACAACCATTTGTTTGCCAGTTGTCTTCCAAGAAATCAGGAAAACCAACCGCCGAAGACGGATCACTCTTCATCACGACAATGCGAGCTCTCACACATCGGCTCAAACAACTGCATTTTTGAGCACTCAAAACATCGATTTGATGAGTCATCCGCCGTATAGACCTGACTTGGCACCGAATGACTTCTTTTTATTCCCGTACGTAAAAAATAAAATGAGAGGTCAACGTTTTTCGACACCTGAAGAAGCGGTTGATGCGTTCAGAATGCATGTTTTGGAGATACCTCAATCAGAGTGGCAAAAGTGCTTCGACAATTAGTTCAAACGCATGCAAAAGTGTATAGATCTTAATGGGGAATATTTTGAAAAACAATAAAGCTATTTTCGATGATTAATATTTGTTTTTGTTCTCTAATCCCGAAATATAAAAGGGTACCTACTATGGAGATTCTTCTATTGTGGTAGTTCTTCTTCAATAGTACGCTGGTTAATATTGCGTGTACTTCTGCTTGGAATACTGTTGCATTTGTCCCTAGTCCAATCAATTGGTTGTGCCTTAGTCCCTTTGCCCCATGTATTCCAGATCCGGTTCCATTGGTTGTTTTGGAGCCGTCTGTATAGATGACTATGTTATCTTTTTCAACCGGATTGTAAAGTGAAGTGCTTGTTCATCTCTGTATAAATTTCAGAGTGTCCATTTCTGCATTTATCCTCTTTTGAGAAAAATTTCATCCTATATGCTCCGCTAAATGCCCTTGATTTTACCACTAAGTGTAGTGGGGGCAAGCTTAACAGAGTTGACAGTGTCCTGTTACCAGTCCTGTTATTAATCTTAATTTTGTGCGCTTTAGTGACGATTTCAAATAATAGTTATTTACATTATACGTGCGGTAGGTGTTATTTTACAACGCGAGGTTTTATATTGAAGCACGACGCGCAGCGGAGTGCTGCAATAAAGCCGAGCGTTGTACAAATACCTAACGCACACATTATGTATTAAATTTTTTGGCCGAGATATCTACTAAAATATGTATTTTCTATAAATTTTGCTTGTTAACCTTAAACCATTGTTGTCATCAAGCGAGCTGCTATCAAAACAATTTATTGTAAACTCAGCATCAAGGCGCTTTGAAAACCAACGAAACGTCAAAATAATCAAAAAATTGTATTTCTTGTTATATTTGTAATCATATCTATCAAAGAGAAAAATGTCAGACAGTGGCGAATATATAACATCTACTCCGCCAGAGTTACGTGAACAAGCAAAAAATGTTTCATCGGAATTACTCCCTGAAAAATCAGATGCCCGTTACAAGAGATATTATCAAGTTTTCATACGGTGATGTGACGAAAAAAAGTCAACAATTGAGAGGTTGGGTTGGGACAAGACCAAGAATTTGCACTTTGATTATTTTATTTATTAGGGATGTCTATTGTCTATGCTGCTATGCTGGAAGGAAATTAAGGTTAGGTAGATTAGTTCCTACATACGTAGTTCATACAGACTACATGAATGATTCTAATGTTACCTACCCTTTTCGACATTCTTCATTAAAATTAATTTCAAACATTTGAAATAAAATAAATAACTCTCATCAATTATTCCACTTATTTTATCATTTGACAATTTTGACATATTGACATTGCCGACTGAGACTTATGCCAAAAGATGGCGCTGGCGGATTAAATTAAAAGAAATTCAGTTTTATTTATTTATTTATTTATTTATTTATTTACTATTATTGTACGTAAATTGCGGTAGCTAGCGTTTTTGTAGGCACTCTTTATTATTACAAAGTAGATTTCTTTATTAGTGGCCTATTAAAACTTAAAAATATGGGTGTGTATTACTTTATTCGGTGCGGTAAAGTCATGGCATGTGTAAAATCGCAACTACCATGGACGCCAACGATGTGTGATTGTTATGTTTACACTTTAGGAGGCCAAAAAAATATTTACCCGACGATTACTGTAATATGTTTAATTTTTCTAGTACTTTGACTCTGAGGCCAGTCTCATCAGAGCACAGTCGAATCTGCTGCTCAAATCCATCCACGCTCCGGTTCCTAGGGTGCATGCTCCCTGGCCTCTCGCCAAACTTAGGTGAGTTTATAATTACCCCAATTTTACGGAAATAGTACTAGTAGTTAATAATAAAAATGAAAAATACGAGATGTGATCAAAAAGTATGGTGAATTTACGAATTTAAGAAGATGTGTGGCAACAATGCCAATACAGCAATACAAGTAGTTTAATTTTTTTATTTTTTCTGTTCAAGGTCATCTTCGAATAGAATGAGTTAAGATTTTAGCTCATCCCAATCTGTCAAATTCAGTAGTGTTGTTTACTTAGTTTTTTTGAGGGTACATAAGATACTATTGTTATTTTGTTATTATAAAAATATATGTTACAGTAAAAGCATTCAAAATTCAAAAATAAGTTAACTGGAAAGATTATTAGCAAATGTGAAACGAAATATGTGAAAAATAAAATACTGATAGGCGTTTAACATGGTAAAACAGTTTTTCCTTGCGCGTCCCCCCCCCCCTTCCCCTCCAAATTATTTTAGAATAAATTCTCCAAATAAAAGTTGTAGAGCATAAAATTCTACTTACAAATTAGTAAACAAAATTCATTTCGTATATTTAGTAACTCTAAAAATTAAATTTAGAAAATTTTAGTTTAATAGCGCTATGAGTGGATTTAAAACAAAAAGACAAACAAATGACTGATGTTTTAAGTGTCATATATTGAGACTTTTTCAGACAGATAATAGTTATTTATTAAATGAGTGTAGAATATCATATTAGTCACGAAAGGGCTACGTGGCTAATTTTCTTTAGTGACTAATACACATTTCACACGAGTGTAATACAACGTTTTATCCAACACATTTTTAATATCTTCTTAAATCATTTTTATATTTTTATTGACACTGACAAGTCAATTGATATAGTATTTTAAATTACAAAGTAGCCATTGAATAGTTGTTATAGTTTTGTTATATTGTTATTGGAAAAAAAATGCTTTAATAATTATTGTCTGTCATTGGAAACTATTTGAAGGAAAAATACATTAAAATGGGTGAAAATGAGGACCTTCGTTTAAAACGAATTCACTTAGAAGCACAAGCAGCATCTTTGAATTGAATTCCAAAGTAAGTAACCACTAACTCGTTTCTCGTTTTCGTTTCATCAGCCGTACATGACAGCTGTCATTGTGTAAAGATAAGTAACCTATTTTAGCATAAATGTTAAAATTAATTTAAATAAATAAGTTTCATAATGTTAAATTATTTCAATAATAAAATAATTTTGTTAAGTTGTTTTTTATTTATATTAAAAAAAACACAAACATCAGTAATAATTCCTCCGTGACTTCTAAAATATTCTCTCACGGAGTGACTAATGTTGTATTATTTCAAATAACCATAGTAACAAGTATATTATGAGTCGGTGTTATATATATTACAATGTACTATGTATAATTTACGGGTCCATATTTTGAAAGTTTAGTTGTTGTATTATGTTACACTTCTTGGCATAAAATGTGATCATTAATATTCCATTGTAAACATTGTTTCAAACGTAGTATCCGAAATATCTTCAAACCTACACCGTTGATATATTTTTTTTTGGCACGAAGTAATTCGTGACAGGTAATATTCATCTAAAGTAATTTGATAAATATCTTTAAACACTTGTGTGTAATATATTTAAAGCCAACAAGTTGTTTCAGAACTCGAGATGTTTTTAAAATATGTCAGACGATTTAGTTTGCCCTTCAAACACAACCGAAAATCGTGCCAAAGGCAATATTATTAAATATAATAATAATATGAAATTATTTTAATGAGGATGAGAACTAGGATTAGCTATGTTTATACTGATGTCCTTGTTTCCTAAATTCGCTCACCGTAATTAGATGTATGTAACTATTATATACGCCCATGGAAAACAACATTCAGTGTCGTCTCAAATAATATTCCAACAATAAAGCCCCACAAAAAACAAGCCGCACGCCCTTTTCATTTTGCTGCTGTCGCTTAACTTATCTATTATTAATTTTTTGAAATAAAAGCTTACTAGATTTAATTTTACCACGATATTACATTAAAATTAAGAAGTTACCAAAGTCTTGAGTTCTAAACAAAATTCTTATGTTTTATATACAGAACATAAGGATGTTCTGAATATGCAATTTTGTAATAAAATGTAACAAAATGTATGTAATGTATATTTTTATATAAAATAAATGTATAGTGTCGAAAACTTTTGGCGTGGAATATATGTTCGTCATCCAACAGTCAAAAATTATTTGCATCATAAAATGTGTCTCATATAAAATTTAAACGGTACTAAAGCCTATGTCACATTAAAAGTCAAAATAGTTAAGGAAAGGCTATAATCGTATTAGTTTAAAATTGAATTATGTGTATTTCCAGTTTCAAAATTCTGACAACTTTTTAATACTGCTTTTACTATTTTTCTTTAATAGTATTGGGTAGGTATATGAACAGTAGCAATGTCAAAAATAATACCCCGCTTACTGCTACTTACAAGAAATAAAAATCTGATGTGGCCAGCACATTACCTATGTACTTTGTATAAATTCCATACAGAAAGTTTCTTGCAAAAAATTCAATATTTCCAGTACATTACCTTAAGCCAGTTCTATGTATTTTGTACAAATTCCATTCAGAAAGTTTCTATATTTCCAGTAAAATTATAAGACAAACATACTATGTCAATTGCACTTGACACTGCCATCTGTCAATCAGAATTTTCTTAATATAGTAGATGTTTTCATGGCTATAGCACAGCTTGCTGCTTTATGAAATTTAATTTCTTCATAAATTTATTACTCTCTATTCATTGAATATGAAGTATAAAATGTAATCAAAACTTATAGAGAATAAGATATTTTTTAATATTTAAAATAACATTAAATGTGAAAAAATTATATTTAACACCGTTTTTTCAAGAAAAACTGTTAAAATCTTCAAATCTAGAGAATACATTACTCCACCGATTTTCGAGGAATTAAATTTTATTCTGTAGAATAAATTTGACACATCAACATTAATTAAATTAAATTCATTATAAATTTCATCTCTTGCATTATTTTTACATTTATTTATTTATATCCAATATATTTGATTTGTGTATTTCTGTGTAATTTTTTCCCCGTTCTCTCTTTTTCCATGTTAGTTGACACCTGGCATTTTGTGACACACTTTATTTTATATTTTTACTTTTGGATTTATTTCGTGTCAGGAATATACAGAATACAATATTATTAAAACAATCTGCGGCACATTCCTCGGAATCATCAGTAGTGATTTTAAGGGATACCGTAGCCTGAGTGTACTACGGTACTCACACACTCTTTATGGAGGCTCTTTTCCTTGTCCCCAGTTAAAATTGTAGTTGCAAATTCATAAAAAAATAAAAATTTATTAGCACTCTGGCCTGTTCTTAATATAGTGAAACAATATTAAATGTATATAATTATAGAAAATATTAAAATATTTATATGCAAAAATCACAAAATAATGACAGATGTCATGTCTCCGTCGGTAAATCACTAGGATAAAATATTTACTCTGCAAGTAGTTATTTTACTCTGTAACTTATTTTATAAAACAGACATTTTTATTAACTTGTCGACTAAGGGCCACTTTAACAATCATTAGATAAACCTCGTATAACGTTATACCAGGTATAAAATTGAAAATTGTATTTTACAAACCTCGGATAAACCTCAGATAGAATAAACACCAGTATTTCTTATCCCATGGAAATCGGTCGTATAAACTTCGGATAACTTTATCCCTTGTTCTTATGGATACCATGTAAACACAAACGATGCGTTGTTATTTATACGTTTGACAGATGTCAATCAAGTATTTCATCATCATTGTCAGAATCAAAAATATTATTTATATCATCTAACATCGTGGAAAATGCAAATTAGAAAGCAGAAATAATTACAATATTGAAGAAAAATAGTCTAACAGGAAAATAATTTTATTGTGTCAATACCAACCTAAAGTGATTTAACATAATTCCTGGCATAACTATCTGATACATAAAAATGCATTGTAAAAGGCAGACATGCTTATCGAAGGTATAGTTACTAGGATAAAGTTATACCTCCGATGGCTATACCATAGTTTATCCATCAATTGTAAAAGTGGGCCTAAATATACTTTCAAAGTAATAACTCAGTAGTTTATTCGATGTTTATAAAACCGGACATTAAAAGAGTAAAATTATAGAAGGTTTCATAAAATCTGTCACGGTATGTCTAATCTCTCTAAACTTACTATTAATTCTGTTATCCATGATTACATCAGTATGTGAATATGAATCAATATAATTTAAACCTACAATCACGATCGCAGTTACTAATATAATAAATTTAAAGTATCATCCTAAATCCGTTTTTTGAGCAGCACCTTACCTCGTTATAAAAATTCGCTTAGCTGGCACTAATGAATATTTAAGCTAAAATTCATCAGAGATAACGAAGGAGGTTAATTACTGGTCACAAAAATAACCTCTAATTCGCGTTCAACCCACTTCAACCCTTGTCACATACAGTCGGCAAGCTTTAATGTCTTCGTTAATTCGAGTCATTACATACTTATTTCTCCCATTGTACGGAAGCAAAGTTAATACGCTTTTATTATATGAGTTTGACATATCATGGGATTGAATTTTAAATAACTAAATTCATTTCTAAGTTCCCTGGAAAATTTCTATGAAGTATAATGTCAATAGATATTCATATTTTATTGGTTCAATGGAATTCCACACAATATATTGTTTATGTCTATTTCTATATTTATAAATTTTATTGATTTAACAAAAAACAACTATTCGTACTAACGGAAAATTTTGTTATTTCAATTCGAATCCCATTATTAAGTCAAGTAGCAAGTCACGAAGTATATAGAACATTTCTTATTCCATGAAGAATTTGTGGGATTCACTATTATTATAGATTGTATGAAAAAGATTGCTTGAGTTTTGAATGGGCTCTGTTTGTTCTGTTTTTCATGTAGAAGTTTGGTTATCAGTTTAAATTAAATGACACACTTTGATGTTTATTTTGTTTATATATTTATTAAACTGTGGTTTAAGTTTCATTCCTGTCTAACAATGACAACAAAAAAAGCACCAAATTGAAATCCATGGTTCAGGTAATAAGGAAGTTTAGATTAAAGAACCAAAGTTTTAGGAGTTTACGTGGAAAGAAAAAAAATCGTCTGCAAAACCAGGGGCATCTAATGAATGAATTAATTATTTATGAATCATGTATCCGCAGTCCTGATAAATTCGACTAAAATCGACTACGTTTCGCTATCCAAGCATTATTCTAGCACTCTAACGGTAAATTGCACTTAACTCCATTAATACTTTATTGACTATTTTACACGATCGCATTTTTATACAAATGATCGAATAAAATTTAAAAATATTGTCAAATTGACACTACGAGCAGTTGTTTTTTTAATTTTTGCTAAAAAAACTATTATATATATTTATTCTAATGCTGTTACTAAGGTGATGTACAAATTATTTATTCACTTACCGCCCTTGGGGTTTTTGTACGATTTACTGCCTTTATTATTTTAGCAATCTTCATCAGTAAATAAAACCTACTACCTTGGAAACACTATCGGTAAACATAAAAAACCGATCGTGCAAAAAAGAGATTGGGGCTTCATGTTATAAAATAATTTACCGGTTTCAGGTTATTAATCCATTGTTTATATGTACAAAAGTAGGCTGATAACTAGGTAATAATGTATCTGTAAGGAAATATTATTACCATACTGATATGTTAAGAACAGTCTACAAAATGAAAATAAAATAATATGAAAATATAATGCTGTTCATTAATACATACATATAACGTTAGCGTATCGTCCTGAACACGGTTTTCTTCATTCTAAAATAATAAACATGAGCAATAAAGCACATAATTTGAATATTTGTCATATTGACATATGTCAAAACAATTGTTCTGTTAATCATAGCATTCTGAAAATAGCATTAATAAGAGAATTTCAAAATAGTATATTAAAGAACGTGTTTTATATGACATGTTTTTTTCGCACGCGTCAAAATTTAGAAAACGAGCGTTAGCGAGTTTTCTAATTGACAAGTGCGAAAGAAAGTCTTATAAAATGATTTCTTTATACTATTTTTTATATTTTGCGCCTTCTACAATTAACATTTACTTACTCAATTTGTGATTATATTTGTAACCATTTGTACATTTTCATGTAAATAATCTTCCCTAAATAAAAAAATAATAATAATTTCGACATTATATTATTAAAATGAATTGTCAATTAACTAAAAATAAATTAGGTAAAAAGGGGTTAAAGAAACGTCATCTAGTACCAACCGTCTAAAACAAAAAATGCGTATCGAAATGAAGGTCATTACGATACGCAATTCATTATGAACGCAAAATATAAAAAATAATATTTGTTAATAATGTCTTCATTTTCTGAAACCGATAAACTATTGAACAAACCACGGACGGTATGAATCATAACTAGCCTTAGATGTCTTAAAAATCCTCGCTCTACAAGCCCGGATTTCAAACCGACATCTGCGGCAGTTATGCTCAAAACAATCCTAGGTATGTTAATAGCTTTAAAATTATAACTATGACTTAATTGAAACGTTTCTTCTTAAATACAAAGACATATTTTTTGTGAAAAAGTACTTTTATGACAGCGCGACGCACTTGGCGATTAAGGAATTACACCTTGGTAACCATGTATTCAATTGTTTTTATACAGTGATTATTGTAACATTCAGAACCGTGAACAATTCAATTATTTAAATAAACTTTTTCGGGAACCCTATATATACCTTATAGTTGTAGGTGGAAAACTTAATGTTCCTGAATTAATTGCAAATGACGAAATTTGTAGACATGGTCTTTAGCACGTGTAAATATCAAAAGCAATAACATGTACGTGTAAATATTCTATGCCTATGGCGAAAGATGATTTATTTTTATTCTATTTCGTAAATTTTAAAATTCTAGCGACGGATGTCTTAAAATACTTTGGCATTCAATAGCAAAGGAACAAAACAAATATATCTATTCCTGCTCATAACTTTTGACTGCTTGCCAAAAACAACTGAAGTAAAAGTTAACTCACCCTATCGTATGTTCAGCACAGGTAAATCAGACGGGGACTTGGATAGTGAAGCGGTGCATTCAATCCTGCAAAAGAGAGAAAAAAAAATATTGCTTTGAACGCATGGATAACAAATGTATATGTTGTTTTAATCAAAAGATCAGGGTAGCTCAGAGGTAGCATTGTCATTTCATATAACGAAGATATTAGGTTCGAATCTTGGCTAACGTACGAGCCCTGCTTCAAAAGAATTGGCCTACATCATTTTTCTTGAATTTCAAGGCAACTATACATACATGCATATATAAAATCACGCATTTCCCACTTAGTGGGTTAGAAAAAATCCGAAATAATAATAATAACATCAACCACAAAAATAATCACTCTCTCTTTCAACAACATTCTTACTAACCTGACATCATAGAACAAATATTCCTCACTCTTAACATATTAAAGTGACCGATTTTCGGTAGCGAAATACCGCAACCGGACCACAATAATAGTTACGAAACAATCATCCTTCGCCACACATTCCTGTCTAAGCACACTTCTTTCGCCTCGGCCACATTCATAATCGCATTCATACACGCTCTTCTTCTCTTCCCACTCGGAAACTTTCTCTCTTTTAGCACTTTATCAATCACATCCATCCACTTACACACTGGACGGTCACGCAATCGAACACCTTCAATTTCACCAAGATATATACGCTTTACAAGCCGTTCACTCTTCATTCTCTCCACATGACCAAACCATCTCAACTGGCTCATTTCTCTTAATAACATTCTTCCTAACCATACATTTTTCATAAACCAAATTATTCCTCACGCAATCCCGTCTGACATATCCACATACATCACGTAAATTCCTCATTTCCACGGCTGTCACTCTCTTTTTATGTTTTCCCGTCAATGCCTACCATTCGCTTCCATACATCAAAGCAAGCACTAGCACTCCATTACACACACTTAACCGAGCTTCTCTACATACGTTTATGTTTCGAGCAAACGTACCCAGAGCACCCATTACCTTACACCCCGCACTCACTCTCCCTTCAATTTCTCTATAAAGGCAACTATACATTCATTAATGAAAATATCACGTTTTATTTAAACAATACATTAATTCTCATAACACAAAAGTAAGTTTAAGAATAATAATTTAATAAGTGTAATCAATAAATTTTGTACGCAGATATCGGTAATGATGATGATGACATATTCGTACCGTGTAGGCGTTTATCAGACGACACTTCACGGCAGGGAGAGTACATCACAGGGGTCACTTTTGTGCCCATTAAATTTCGATATAAGTTATGGCGGGACCCCAGATTCGCGACCAGACACTCAGGCACACGACCATGACATCCGATTAGCTAACTGAGAGAAAAAAAACAGGCATTAAATTTAATAATTTTATACGAAAAAATATAATACATACATGTAGGTCAATTAAACGAAATTTGTCGAATTATTAGTGGTAGCTTGAAACCTACACCAGTCAACCAATTATACCTGGTTAGCGGTATAGTTCTACCAAAAATTAAACGGTGAAGGGTGAATATGATAGGCGCTCTAAATAGTTATAATAGTTATATGATCCTCGGCAACCAATATTCAGCCAAGAACCTGCTCGATCTCAGCTCAAATTCTGACACAGTTTCCTGAACTCAGTGAATCCTCTGATAAAAACTAGAATGCAACAAGACGCGTAATGTTGGATGCGACGTTGAAGCCAGAAAATAGAGTAATGGGTATCTCCCTGATGAGAAACTACCACTAGAAAATGTCCAAAAATTTGAAAAACTCTAAATCGTCTACGAACTCAAGAAGAACCCACTGTATGTTATTGTGGTCAAGAATAAACAATGGCCCACTTGCTCACGTGCGTCAACTTAGAAAAGAATGCACGAGAAAAGATCTGGCTAAAGCAACACCAGCAGTTCTAAACTGTGCTATTTCCTAAAGATATAATTTAGACGGTTTTGCATTGGTGTGAAGGAAGAATTTCTGGAGAAGATGCTTCCTCGCTTGCATCGGAATTAGTTGACGCTTTGGATTGAGACAAAATGGGTGAATAATGCAAATATGTAGACCCTGCATTAGTGCGGGATTAAAAGCGAAGAAACTGCTGCTTCGTTACTGTGTTTGAGCCAGTGTGATGAATGTATTTAGTCGCCAATTTGTGCTAGTTCATTTAGTGTTACCCAAGGTATACCACAAGGAGGCGAACAAGAATGTCAAATGAGACACATCAAAGTTAAATTCATCAGACCAAACCTATATCTATATGTTAACATAATATTTCTGATGCGTAATATATCTGGCCAACTTTTTATTTACAGTCGTGTTGAAAGAATGAAAATAACTGAAAATGTTTTCCTCTGTTCTGTATTTTGTATTTTTAAAAATAAAACTAAAAGCATCTAAATATATCAGCCATATATTATTATATTGTTAAATAGAAAAGTGATATCATTTGTATATTTCATAGATTTTCATCAAAGAGAACTAATGTATACAAGATAAAAGTAGAAACGATATATATGTTTACAGAAATATCACAATAAAAGCGCATAAATTATATTTTTAATATTTATTATGATGCATGTTCGCTATGTTTAATTTATAAATACTTACTTCACAATATTTCTGTAGCATAGTCTAGATATAAGATAGGTTGCGTAGACATAAGATTGCTTAGATATGGTATATATGGGGAGTGTGGGTTTGGCATTTGAGGGCGGTTGCTCCCAGGGCCTCTCCGCGCGGGTGGCAGGTGGGCCCCGCACAAAGGCGCCTGACGTTGAAGGGCGCCGTTTCAATACAGTATAGTAACTAATAGTAAATTTTATAAAATGTTCTTTTTAAATTTGTTTCCATTAGAGTTCTAGTTATAAGGAAAATAATTATCGTACCAATCGGTTTGTTATTTTTCTAGCATTGTTATATTGAAATAATAACTGTGAAAATGTTGATTACAACAAAAAATATATTGATTATAACTCAAAAATATAATGATTACAAGAATGAATCTAATATTTAAATACCTACTAGCATTTTACGAAGAATCAAATGCTTTATGATATACATTCAATTCTGAAATCTTAGTGAAATAATTTTATTTTTTATTTTCTACCGATATTGAGTTTCCCTTATTTATTATTAAAAATTAAAAAGTAAAAGAAATATCCTGTTAAACGGATAATTTTCTCTCATTGTTATATTGCAAACTATAACTATTAAATTGATTGCAACAAACGATTTTAATTGTAACCTATTGATTACAAGAATTAATCCAAGACAATTTCATCAATATATTAAATCTAGCATTTTTGAGGAATAAAAAGTATAGTTTAAACTTTAATTTGCAAATTTTACATAATGGGGGGAGGGGCGCTAAAATGTAACTTTGCACAAAGGCGCCTTATGCCCACGGAGTGGCCCTGGTTACTCCATATATATATATATATAATATACTAAATAAAGAGTTTAGTTTTAAGTTTAAAGTAATTTTAAGTTGGAAGAACTCCCTACTGCCCTGCCACTGTCGTCGAGATTGCAGTGTCAACTGTTAACTCAGACCGTACGATTACTGATGACCGTTGATTGTGAATATACATTTATTATTCTAAAATCTATTTTACTTTTTGATTACTCTCATATTATCTCTATCCTCATTTTATAAGTGCTGCACTATTCAATCTAATTTTTGTTTTGTTCTTTTAGGTATCACTATGACCTCCCAACACTGCCGTCAAGAATCACTCCCGATGACTACATTCAAAGAATGTTGACACCCATCAACAGTGTCAAACAAGATATCTATAACATTTCCCATTATATAACTTCACCTATTAGGCAGCACATAGGTAAGCATTGAACGTTGATTGAAAAGCTTAAGGGTACAAACTGTATGTACATTGCACACATAACTTACGAAGAAAAACCAACACAGAAAATTTCCAGAGAAATCTTTTCATTTGATTTTTGAAGAACGATATATACGTTTGTGATCTTTTGGGATCCAACTTAATTGTTAAATCGTAGAAATGGGCTTTAGGATCCAGGAGAAATTTATTTAAACGAAGAAAGAATTTTGAAAAATTCATGGACCTCGCTGGAATTCGAACTCAGAGCTTTCCAATCACTAGTCGGACGCTCTACCAATTGAGCTACGAGTTTCCGTTTAAATAAATTTCTTCTGGATCTTAAAGCCCATTTCTACGATTTAAACAAAAACTGAATGTTATTCTTCTATATTTAATGTAGTCGAAAAAAATTTGTTTTATTATTTATTGAAAATGAAAACCGGTCTTACTATTATTGAGTTTGGGCTCATATGTTTAACATTAAATTTAGTAAATAAATTCTTCAAAAAATTGAATGTTTAAATGTCTGGAGTTACAGGTACGAATCCACGGACTAATTTTTCAGAAAGACAGTCTTATCTTTGAGAATAATAATATAATAATAAAATAACGTCGAATTCGTAGCACCTATGATAAATATGTATAGGTATGTATACAGCGTGTTAATTAAGAAGCGGACCATACGCATTTAACTTGAAAAATATGTTTGTCTTTGGGTAAACTTCCCAATTAATTTTAAACAAAAATGTTACAAACAAAAGTTGTATATAATAAATTCTATAATTAAATCACTAAACATTTATTTTTAACATTCATCCCCAGTTGTACCAACAAGGTTTGAATTTTAACCGACCCTTAAACAAAAATTTGCAAATCAAAATTTTGACAGCAATGCATAATATTTCATTTAACATTTTATTTCGATTCAATAATGTCTATTTAAGGATCGCTTAAAATTCAAGTTATATTGGTATGGTATGACTAGCGAATGAAAGTTGACGTTTAAATTATTTTATAGATGTGGTTTCTTTTGAAACCGTAGAAAAGAATAGAATTGTACAAAATATTCAGGTATGAAATTTTTGCATGAACCCATTTAAATACTGAACTAGGAAAGCATAGAAATATATTACTATGTCTGGCTGAAAATAGATGGCCGACTAAGGTAACTGACAGTGCGCTAATACGTAATTGGTACACTAACTTGAATGTCATTATGAGTTTCATAATGGCACTGAGTGTCATTATGAGTTTCATAATGGCACTGAGTGTCATTGTGAATTATTTATTTGGTTTGTGTTGTTTTGAAAGGTATTCATAACGTAGGCTACGAATGAACATTTCAATGTTTCTCATTATGTCAAAATTTAAATGAAAAATGTATTTTAAGATCAATTTAAACTGTCGTAGATAAAATATTGAAGAATACACGTTTGATATAGCCTAATAATGAAACTTGCGTGATTAAAACACTCGGCTCACCGCCTCGTGATTTAACATCACACGCGTTTCATTATGAACGCTATATCAAACTTCTATCCTTAATATCTATTAAACATTTTTCGTTTATGTTGATTATAACAAAATATTTTGATCTTTAAACTATTTAGTTTGGCAATTCTATGAAATAGGATTATTTTAATTTCCTTTAATAGTTATTCCGACTCGAGGGTTGCTTACACCTGAGACGAACGAACTAGAATTTGCAGTATTAATTTTTTTAAATATATCCCTGAATCCTGTTGCTAAGGTCATTTTAAATGCCTCCTGGTATTAAGTACAATTCTAATCTTCTTTAACAGAATACACAAGGGTCATTTTCCTTTCAAATCAAATATAGGAAAATGTTTTCAAAAGAAACCACATCTATGAAATAATGTAAACGTCAACTTTTATTCGTTAGTCTTCCCATACGACGGGTCAATTTTTTGTAACGTGTAAAATTGAGTATCTGACAGTTCAAACGATTTGCATTTCTTTGCAATTTTGTTTCTTTTCCATGACTATCACTATAAATAAGCAATATTTATAAAATTTCAAATCGATTTTAAAGGCATGACTCTCTCTTATCATACAACTTTTATTAAATTAAGCTGTTGACAATTATAATGGTGTATGTTTTTGTAAAAATAGAAACATAGCATACGACGTCAACAGAACTGTTTCCAAGTAAAACAACGTAAAAAATATTGACTTGCTTCACTATTTCTATAAAAAAAATATATTGTTTACAACTTGACTTACTTCACTCTAATAATTTTCAACGGCTCATTTATCGCCTTCTTTTGGCTTGTAGTATCACCCATCAAAAATAAAAATGGAAGTCAATCAAATGTGTCATAAATAGCGGCAATCTTTTACTCTGGTTCTCTTTTTCAAAGTCAGTCACTGTCTTTTCGTAAAACCGGTCTAAGGATTCGGACCTTAATTTGGTATTTCTTCTTGCATGCTTTTGCTAACAGCATAACACACTACACATGCACTGTTACCTTTAGTTTTTCTTTTTGGTGTTTTTTTCCTTATTTTCCACTCTACTGTAAGACGATATTTTTATTTTATTAGGTATACTTAAAATGTCTATAAATTAATTATGTTATAAAATACAAAAATGTTAAGCACACAGCAGCTTGCTTCCTGAAATGTCCCAGGATATTGTATACAGGAAAGCTTTCTTGCAGGCATAAGCATGTATATGTAAAATATAGGGCAACCCGATGCGATATTCGATTTATTTTACGTGAATTATTAATTAGTTTTTATTGGAAAATGAATTATAATAGAACATCTAACTAAAAAGTTATTATACACAGTCTTGCTATAAATAATGTCTTATGATTTATAGGCTGCCAAAAATTTGTACAAATTTTGTATTGCAAGTAATTTATTGTCTCGATTATTTTTTGACATTTCTTAAAACCAATTAAATATTTCATTTTTTGTAACGTGTCTGCGTTTTATCCAATCCTGTCATTGTTATACTGAGAATAACGCTATATGGCGTGAGCAGACACGTGACTCGAGCGACCTTGACGTGCTTGGAATCAACTGATTTGTGTGCGCATGTCATTTTGACAAGGACATTGTCACGTTGACAAGACCAATGTTTTGATTTATTTTGATTTTTAACTGCTAAAATGTTATTATTTTTAATTTCATACGTTTTCCTGCCTAAAAATTGTAAAATAATAATATTAAAGCAGTTCAAAATCAAGATAAGTCAAAACATTGGTATAGTCTTAGACCAGGAATAGAGGGGGAGACAGGGCTTGCTTTGTATTTCGCCATAAGACGACTTTCCAAATCATCCTAGCGATTTTCGACCTTATTGAACTGTCAGAATCAGCCGCAAAAGGCTAGTCGGCCAGATGTGTTACATACGTGTGCAGTCGCACGAATAAGTTTGCAATGTCAACAAGCGTCACCTACCGTTTTAACTTGTCCGTTATTTACATTACGTTTTTCTTTATTAATATTCTTTCGTATTTATTTTAGTTTTATAAAACAAAATCAAGATAATTTGTAGTTATGGATTATCAAGTATATATTTAGATTTGGCCAACTGTAACATAACAGTAATTAACTGGTCGACTAGCCTTTTGCGGCTGATTTTGACATTTCAATAAGGTTCAAAATCGCTCAGATGATTTGGAAATATACGCGTAACTATGCCTTGTCTCCCCCTCTATTCCTGGTCTAAGGGTATAGTCAACGTGACATTGTTCTTGTCAAAATGACATGCGCACACAAATCAGCTGATTCCAAGCACGTCAAGGTCGCTCGAATCACGTGTCTGCTCGCGCCCTATAGAGATTATTCCCGGGAATAATATCTGTAGCTTTTGTTATTGTTGACACATGTCAGATAGTTATCAAGATTTTGTGCCGTTTTAATCATAAAATAAACAAAAAATTATAGAAACCACAATCTGATTCCGTTGTTTGAAATAAATTTGTGGATCAAAAAATAATCTAATTAAATAAAACAAAAGGTATCGTATGAAACATGGCAAGTGTTTTTCTAATAATTTATTTCGCCGAGAATTCGCTATTACACTTTTGTTCATAGGCATCAAAGCATTGCGGTAACTTTTTACTATATATTCAAAATATTTAGAACAGGGAATTTTATAAACTTTTATAAAGTTTTAATTAAAAATTATGTAAAATAAGTCGAATGTCATACGCTAAACACGATTAGTTTCAATTGTTAAAAAAGTTACGGAATATGAGTGTTCTTGAGAAATGTGATATAAAATTATTTTCCATGTTTTTTCCTTTTAATTTTTCATATTCCTTTAATCTTTCATAATAGAATTCTATTTATATTTGAGTAGAATTCGAGATTTTTATTTCATTATTTCCATTCCATTTTCAGAATTATCTTCTTCCTAAAATAATAAAGTCCTAAGTCTTAATTTTTTGTAAAAAGAATATTTTTCGTCTTTAATTTTGAAATATTTACGTCGTACATATATTGCTACAAGCATAACTATGCATTATTTTGTTCTAATATTATGTCAATGATTTAAAATGTCTAATAAATAACAGAAATTTTCATTTTCATTCTATTCATTATTACTCATTGACAAAATATACACACGGACACTTTAAATGCTATTTATATGAAATTGTAAACTACGAAGGTTTTCTTACATTTTATTATCTGTGGCTTAATGCAAGAACATCCGACTAATAAAGTTAATGTTACTAATTGTAGCACCAAAGTCCTACGTTGGTTACTATTGTATTACATCACGGGAGAGAAATTTTTCTTGAGGTAAAATAAAAAGCACCGACCGTAGTATAGCATTTTCTCCTGAGGTATATATGTATAGAGCCGCGCCTGGCGAACGTGCAAGGAGTGCACCGCACGAAGGCGGCCAATTAATAAATGACTTATAGATGTCGGCTAATAAATTAAACGCGGTTTGTTAGTGCGGAGTGCGTTTGCTGGGCGACTAGCTTGATTCCTGGGGCCCGATTCTTGAAATTTTTCGCATACGTAAGTGGGAGAGATGCGCATGCGAACTGCATATTGGTATTCTTGAAACGAAATCGTGTGGTCGTAGGCGAATGTTCCGTACGCAATTACATGAATAACTTGAAACTATCATTCGCACACGAAACTGTGTTTGTCACTGTCACTTGTGTTAGGTGTATCAGTACTTAAATGATATAAATCAAATTATGTTTTTATATAATTCCGCGTACGTTTTATTATCTTAGAATGACGCCATTTATAAATTTAGAGTCTCCATACACTTGAGTATCGTTATAATATTGGACAAATGTGTGCTCGTGCATTAATAGAACGATGTAATGGATTGTTAAAAAGAAATTTTAGGCGCCTTTTAACGAGCTTTGCATTCCAAATCTGAAATGGTTAGCAAAATTACAAGTATTATTATTACATAACACTTGCATATTAATATTGCCATATTATGTACGTACATACTGTGAACTAAGAAAAATAATACCTACTATATCAAATAATATATTAAAATTACAACACTTATGGCTTATGTCACCGTCGCTGACAGCTACGGCTGACAGCTTTGGTTGACAGGTTGACAGTGACAGTTAAAAACAATTATATGATGAAGCATTCACGTGGTACAAATGTTTTGTTTTGATTGGCTGCTATATACTACGTTCGTTTGCTTTCGAGAATCGTATGCGTAGGCTTCGACCGAGTTTCGTGTGGTATTCAAGAATACCACTCATACGTACAGTACTGTTCGTGCACGAAACTAACCACAAGAATTTTGTCGCGTGCGGAAAATTTCACATGATTTCAAGAATCGGGCCTTTGGAGTCTAGACAAATCGAATGCATCCTACACTAAGGGTGGAGAACCCTTGCCTGGAAGGAATAGAAATAAGAAAAACAGTAATCACTACCAGACCAACCTTTACAATTTCACCCCTAATAACATTTTTTGAAAAACTATAAATTATGCAACCTCCCTTCAAATTTCAGCTAATAATATTTCAGAAAATTGTTTATTTAATAAATAATTCAAGCCCTTCCACAGATACCTTGTATATATATATATATATATATATATATATATATATATATATATATATATATATATATATATATATATATATCAGCTAGTTTAATTTTAAGTCACTGTAGATCAGACGACGCTATTATAGCGAAACGTATTGAAACAAAAACCGTGTAATGTTGTGAACCCTTTGAAAATAAAAGTGTTCGATACAGGAGGCTACCCATATTTTTGCAATGTCTGATAGAAAAACAATTTATCAATAATATCAATATCTATTGAACACGAAATATTAGAGGGTCTGAATGCATGGTGTCATTACAGAATTTGCTCATTAAAAGCGCGCAAACTTACTTTATGCCATAAAAATCGTTTTAAAATACTTCAAGTACATTTAAAGTATGTACTTCAAGTATTTAAAAGCACTTTTCATTGTACTTCAAGTATTTTTACAAGTATTAAGTACCAAGTACTTTGGTTTGTCCTGATCTTAATACATAATTAATAAATATTAGTAAATGAGGCAAATTCGTTAAATATATTCTCTCTTCTAAAGAGTTCTCTGATCTGGAAATTTATTTTTTGTACATGAAAGATGAAAAACATGCAACTTCACATCCCTTGAAAAAATATAACTTTCAATTATAAGGCATTTGACCTCACCTAGTATAGGTAGCTCACTTTCTGGTCGACAATATTTAAAGTAGCTCAACATATTGATAAGGTTGTCGACCCCTGCTTTATAGTTATACTTTGTTGTTCCTTACAACCACTTTCAACAATAAGTTCTTGCATTAAGCCACATATATGAGTGTATATATATACGAGGAACTATAATACTTTTAGTTTACATTTGGTATACAAGAAACATATTTTATTCGGGAACAGTGTATATTTAATTAAATTTAAATTATTTCAATACTTCAGAGGACTTTAAAATTCTTGACCGACAGTATGAACTCTAAAACCTTTCACGACAAACTCATGGATCCATCTATCATTCTTTTGTGGAACATTTTCCTCATTGCTTTGTATGAACTTTCAAGTTTCGCGCCCATATTCGAGGCTGTACTACTCGAGCCTGTATTCAAGCCTGTATCCGCGCCTGTACTGGCCCTGGTATCCGAGCCTGTATTCAAGCTTGTATCCGCGCCTGTATTCAACCTGGTATCCGAGTCCGTACTCAAGCCTGTATCCGCGGTACTATTCGCGCGTGATACCTCGCTACTACGATTACTACTACCACTACTATCCCCACGTTTATCGCTATCTCTGGAACACTCTGCCAAGCGTGAAATGTTGCGTAGGCCCTTCACACCTGGCTTGCGTCCGGTACTCCGGTGGAAAACCCTACTCGCGTCGCCGCAATCTCACCTTGCAGGAAATCTACGCCATGCAAAGCGACACCGTCCGTAGTGACATCCAGTTGCTTAGCTACTACATCCGGATGAACAAGGATAGAAAGCAGCGCGAAGCAGGTAATCAGAACGGATAAGACAGAGAAAGAGAGACTGGATCATTTTGGCGGGAAAATTGTTATCTTACAACACAGATGATTATGAGACAACTTCTTTATGATATACCTGTACAATACCAATGATAAGCAATGAAAAATTCCTTGATAAAATAGAGAATTGCTACCACAAGCAAGCTAGTGTACTGAAGATAGTTATGCTGACCATATTTATATATTTTAATACGTCAGTACAACTTGACCAGCGAGTCGTGACCGAACAGTTTGGATGCGCAGTAGTCTTGCCCTCAAATTGTGTTGTGGACTTTCAGGGCCGCTCCGTGGGTATAAGGCGCATTTGTGCAAAGTTATATTTTAGCGCCCTCCTAATGATGTAAAATTTGCAAAATACCACACACGCTTTAAAGTTTGAACTATACTTTTTATTTTTCAAAAATGCTAGATTTAATATATTGATGAAATTGTCTTAGATTCATTCTTGTAATCAATAGGTTATAATCAAAATCTTTTGTTGTAATCAACAATTTTACAGTGTTTGCAATATAACAATGAGAGAAAATTATCCGTTGGACAGGATGTTTCTTTTACTTTTTAATAATAAATAAGGGAAATTATTTCTCTAAGATTTCAGAATTGTATGTAAATCATAAAGCATTTGATTCTTCACAAAATTCTAGTAGGTATATAAATATTGGATTCATTGTAGGATTCATTCTTGTAATCAATATTATAATCAATAACTATAATAAATATATTCTTTGTTGTAATCAACATTTTCACAGTTATTATTTCAAAATAACAATGATAGAAAAATAACTAACCGATTGGTATCATATTTATTTTACTTATAACTAAAGTTCTAATGCAGACAAATTAAAAAATAAATTTTTCACTTCTATCAAGTTAATTTGTATAGTTCTATGGTAATTTCGTCTTTACGATAAGAGCATTTGAGGGCCTTGAAACGGTGCCCCTCAAAGTCAGGCGCCTTTGTGCGTGGCACAACCTGCCCACCCGCAAGGAGCGGCCTTGTGGACTTTAATCTCTTGCCAGTAGCTGCGTAATTACACCTCTTTCTAGTGCGTTCTCTCTCTGCGTACTACTCATCCCCACAGCTCACGGCTCGCTGGTCAAGCTGTAGTTATTTTCTAGCCTTTTCCATTTATACAAGATGTTCCGCGACTCGACCGGTAATCTTAAACCATATATTCCGGGGGTCATTACGATCAAAAAATGTTATATGACCTATAGGTGAATTCCTCTTTGTTTCGGAGATATCGAAGGAATTAAAAAAAAAAGATAATTGAGTTAGCCTTGACGAATGAACGTATGTTTGACAAATGAATGATTTTTGTGCTGTCTTATTAATGTAAGCCATTATGCCGCATTTTACTAATGCAGAATATGCCGATATAGTTTTCGTGCACGGTTTTTGCAATGGAAGTGGACATGCTGCATCTGCGGAGTACCTCAGGCGATACCCAGATCGCATTGTTCACTACCACACATCTTCAAAGGTTTTTGTTGCTTGAGAGAGACACGATTTTTCCCGCGTCGTCGTGTAAAAAGAGATAGAGATGGGCACGCTGAAGTAGTGTTAAATGCAGTCATGGCATGTGGTTCCAGCAAGATGGCTGACCACCACATTTTGGGAGACAAGTGACAGTGTTTCTTAATGAAAATTTTCCGGAATGGTGAATAGGACGAGGTGGTCAGCTGACTCATCGCCTTTAGATTTTTTTCGTGTGTATAGTAATGGGAAACCTGATACACGCGAAGTGTTGACTGACCGTAGAGTTGAAGCTACTAATTCTATAAAGAATGAATTGGCTAAACTGGCAACATGACTCGAAGGATAGCTGTATGTTTAGAAAATGGCGGTTCTCATTTTGAAAGTTGCTGTAATTTTTAAATAATTTTTTTCTTAAATTCCTTCGATATCTTCGAAACAAAGAGGAATTCACCTATAAGTCATATAACATTTTTTGATCGTAATGATCCCCAGAACATATGGTATGTTTGTCGGTCGCGGAACACCCTGTATATAAGTTTTGCACTCTACAAGAAAAATATACATACGAGTATACATACGCTTACAAATTTGCATCCCACGCATTCTGTCTTGCATTTATTCTTTTTACAATTTCATTATAATGTTTTTATTTCTTTTGTGAAAGATCCCAGCATAAAATAAGAATGTATTGGTAACTTCAATGCCAAAATGGGCTTGCGACGAACATAGAAAATCCACCAATTGCGTTACAGTAATCCACGTTCAAAACTATAATCCAGAGACCAGAGATACTCGTGGAACAAGTAATATCATTTTCATCAAAGAGGAGTGCATTCTGTAATTTAATCAAGGAATTATTCAATGCTGTTCTATCATTCTGTCACAGGTATAAATGGTGCATATGGAACTCACTTTAAATTTTTATAATAGTTCTGAAAAGTTTCTCTGATGCTACCTTAATTATAAAACAAGTTATATGGTTATAAAATATATAAATTTAAAAAATGACTGCGTAAAACTTTTTCTGAAAAGTTGATGCATAAATATGTACACAACGCCTTTCGTACTTACATGTATGTAGATACATAGTAGTATCAATTATCTCTTCTCCCCAAAATTGAACTTCAATAGTACATTAGTTTTGAAATAAGTGCAGAATTCTATAGAATCACTGCAGTGCAATAAATTGAAAAGCATAATGGAACTAAAAACAAAACAAAAATATGCATACTCATGTATTGTATATATACTGTATAAGATAGCAATTTTCCTAAGCTCTTCTTCACAAATATAATACTAGTAACTTTCATTCATTGAATTGAAATAACAACGTTAGAATAGACAATAATATGCTACTTCCATTATTCAAATAAGTTAATTTTGTATTTTACTTTTTGTAAGTTAAAATAAATAGGTAAATATTTTATATATTATGCATTAAAAATATAACTAGATATATTAAATAAGCGATATTTTTGCAATTAAATGTATAAATTTAAAACTTTCATTTATAAAATGTTTTATATTTTTATATATAAAATATCACATATCATGTTTTTATAAAATTATTCGTTATACTTTCATTTATTTGTAATTTTATTTTTATTAACTTTGTATCAGTTTTACAGTACAGACTATGTTATTGTTTATTTATTCAATAATATTATTTAGAATCATAAAAAAATGGTCAGTAAACGCTTTAAAATATCTAAACACTAATGTATGTAGGTATGTTACAAAATTAGAGCAAATATACTGATCATTTTTAATGTTCAGATATTTAGAGACCCTACACTTTAAACATAAATAAATTAATATATTCTTGTTTTATAAAATCAAAAACAAATATTGACAAATGAAACTTGTAATGTCTCTAAAATTTTGAACAATACCAGAGCCATAATAAGAACGAACAATATTATAATTTGAATTTGAACTACAAAAGTCCGTATTCTTTTTACCAAGCAAACTAGCTGACACTAACTGACCAAGTAAGCTTATATAAAATGTATTTTTTCTACAGTCTATATACAAAGTAGCCATTTGCGCTCTCTTTTATCAACGCAAAATGTCACTTTGCCGCTCATTCGCGACAAAGAAAAACGCTCGCTGTCCAAATTTCTAACTATACAATGTTGAGAAATGTCACTTGTCTACATTCTTAATAGAAACATGTAGTCAGGAACTAATGGCACTGTAGTTACACATTTACAACCTTCACAAGTCAATCTGACATATAATTGCTTTGTCGGTATATAACCAAACAAAATGCCACACTGCTGTGAAAATAAAATTCATTTACAAAAACGAGTAAGTATAAAATGCTTAGATTAGATTGAAGCAATAGCTCAAGGAGAATAGAAAATAATGATAAATTAAAATTAAATATAAAATAAATTGTGTGAACAGTTGTTTTGCCACCTGCAAAAGTTTGGCGTGAACGCTCCCAATGGACATCCACTTTTTCACAGCACTAGTTTAATATACTTGAAAAAAATAAATTATACAAAAAACTTATAATATTCATTACAAAATTGGCATTATTTTTTTTGAAAAAACGAAAGCCAAAACAATATTTTGAAGTCATGAATACGTCACATGAGAGAACAAAGATTAATTGCAGCCGTTAAAGGTAAAGTTGGAGTGTCACAATGAACTGTAACCAGAAGATTCGATGTTTCGAAGACAACTGTTTTTAGAACACTTTCTCGAAATGACGTGGTGTGTCGAAAAAGAAGAAAGGCACCAAAATATACGCCATTGATTTAATGATTTAATGTTTTGGCCTGATCTAGCTTCATGCCATAACGCTAGAATAACTAGAGACTGGTATAACGAAAACAACTTGTAGACTTTGTTCCGAAATTGGACAATCTTCCCAATGCACCTCAAATTCGGCGAACTGAAGAATTTTGGTTAATATTGACCAGAAAAGTGTACGACAAGGGATGAAAAGCTGCAAATGAAGAACAATTACGACTTCGTATTTACCAAAAGATTCATGAAATCGATCCAGGTGTTGTCCAGAGGATGATGTGGCAAGTCAGAATAAAATTAAGGGCCATTGAAGATAATGGTTTATTATCAATAATTTAAATGTTAAATATTAATTGTCATATTTATTGTTAATTGTTGTAATAATTAGTTTAAAAAGTAAAACAGTTTTTAAAAAGTTATCAGTATTTAAAAATTTTCTCAAAACTTTAGGCCCAATGCGTTAATTTGGCACTTATTACAAATTGTGGCAATTTCCTTGTAATACCTATTAGACTCATATTAAAACTGAACAATATTTTGTGTAAAAAGAATACAGACAAATAAACATAAAATTATAAAGACAATAAAAATAAAGATGGCAACAATAGAATCTTTGATTACAACAATGAAAATGTTGATTGCATGTTATACCAACAAAAAATTGAATGCAACACTATAGGGCGCGAGCAGACACGTGACTCGAGCGACTTTAACATGCTTGGAATCAGCTGATTTATGTGCGCATGTCATTTTGACAAGAACAATGTCTCGTTGACAAGACCAATGTTTTGATTTATTTTGATTTTTAACTGCTAAAATGTTATTATTTTTAATTTCATATGTTTTACTGCCTAAAATTTGTAAAATAATAACATTAAAGCAGTTCAAAATTTAAATAAATCAAAACATTGGTACTGTCATCGTGACATTGTTCTTGTAAAAATGACATGCGCACACAATCAGCTGATTCCAAGCACGTGACTCGAGCAGCCTTGAAGTACTTAGAATCAGCTGATATGTGCGCACGTGTCATTTTGACTTGAACAATGTCACTTTGACAAGACCAATGTTTTGACTTATTTTAATTTTGAACTGTTAAAGTGTTACTATTTTTAAGTTCACGTGTTGTACTGCCTGAAATTTGAAAATATTAACAATTTAGCAGTTCAAAATCAAAATAAGTCAATACATTGGTCTTGTCAAATTGTCAATGTTCTTGTCAATTTGACATTGTTCTTGTCAAAGTGAGATGCGTACACAAATCAGCTGATTCCAAGGACTTCAAGGTCGCTCGAGTCACGTGTCTGCTCACGCCCTATACAATTTGTATGTCAAAAGAATCTTGTCTATATGAAATATAAATGATAGAATATACTTCATTATGGCTCTGTAGTTAGTATACTTAGTTATATTCCGTCAACCACAATCCACAAAACACATCATCTCATTGTGTTTTGTCCTATTGATTAGGCTGTTGTCGTGGATCTATCGAATCTATTAACTTTCCTGTTTGTCAGCTAACAGTTCTGTTGTGTGACTTGGGGTTTATTTCCTTCCAGCCAAGCCTGAGAGCGTAGAGGATGCACCGCGCACACCAGCTATCGAACCCACCCCCGCCCCCCAACTTACCGAATAACCATGGCCACCAATCAATTCTATTTTATTTTTTTACTTTTCATCTACACACCCACAACTATACAACGTATACGAATATAATCGTTGTGACAGAAACAAATATGATTATTAATATATGAGTTCATTATTTGTACCATGGTGTAAAAATAACTAAATTTACTTTGGGTATTTTAAAATACTACCAACTTTAGAAAAAAATCCATTTCACAAAAATTGGGAGTTAGTGAAATTAAAATGCAGAATGTGACAGAATTCGTTAGTTTATTTAAAATGGTTAAATCTACAAATTTATATATTTAGAAAGACCGCAGAATATAGAACACCATTTGTGAAAACATGCGTATTGTTAGAACCAATTACTATTATATAAATTTGTCCAATAACTGAAAAGATTCGGTCCCGGATCGATATTCATATAAATATAGTAGTGCCAGCATAGGAACTCATTTCAATGTTGCATGCGTTATGGCAAATTGAACGGTAAATTATATTGTACAGTCTCAAACATAAATGTAGTACGCTTGTACCAACCAATAAAATCCGAATGAAGGAGAGCGGAGGTTCATTTGCTTGTTGCAGGGACTGTACACAGTGGCGTAACTAACAGGCCCGCAGGGCCCGCGTCTCTAGAGAGGCCACAATTTACATGATTTATAATTTTGGGGTCTCGTGGCCGCGTGCCTGAGTGTCTGGTCGCGAATCTGGAGAACCGGGTTCGATCCTGACCGACGCCAAATATTTTCGAATTTTAAATGGCACAAAATTGACCCCTGTGGTGCACTCTCCACGCCAGCAACGAGTGCCCGTGAGGTGACGCCTGGTAAACGCCCGCACGGTACAAATATATCATCATCATTACCGATATCTGCGTATAAAGCAGATTGACACACCCAGCAATGGGTAATATGCCGTGATGATATATATATATATATATATATATATATATATATATATATATAATTTTGTTACTATTGCGAAATTTTGAATTTAATCATTTTTTGTAACAACATACAAATTTATTTAGTCGTTTATTTTTTGAATGGCAATTTTCAATAATAATATTGGCTAAGGGGCCCCTTATCTGCTATTATTTAGACTGTATGATACTGATCCATCTTGCTAATACCATATTTTGTCGCATCCAAGTTTTTTCATTTGGGATACCATAAATGTACGAATCAATTCCCTGTAACTTTCAACAGTAGACTGTGCCACCAATTTCATTTAAAAAAAAAACACATTTTCATAGGAAATGCCACAATATACAATAACTTTGGTGGGATGTAAAAGTGCCTAATCTTGGATTTTCAGGCCTTCAATATTGGTTATTTTGCTTATCAACTCAGATGAAAGTGGGCCTAGTCACAATTTCCACAAGTTCTTGTGGTATGTAGTTCTACAATTAAAAACGGGCCCCAAAAAAATTTACAGGCGGGCCCCCAAACTCTTAGTTACGCCACTGACTGTACAAATAACCACTTACCAAGAATTCTATGATTATCTATCTTTTTTCATCTTGCTATCGCATGTTGTCTTTTGCACAACCCAGATGAGTCCCAAAAGTGGCTGAACTGTAGTTACTTTTGGTTTCAGAGTCGAGATTTGGTTTGTTTCAATAAAAATCGAGGCCCGGGTAGTAGTTTCAACACATTCTGCACCTATATCTTCAATAATTTTAAAATTGATATTGTGATTAGAGAGATCATAAAATACATCTAATGGTCGTCGTCGTGCCCTCTATATCGTAGCTTTAAGTGCCCAAGAAACAAATTCTAATATGGACAAAAATAATTCTTGCATCTATTAGTCTTCTACAAGTATTATTTAAACAATTTGGAATTTGAAATTTGCTTTATTGGTTATTTTTGCACCAGGATACAACAGATTTTATTTTGTTCCTCGGATTAAATCGGTGTTTGAGACTTCATCGCCTACCCTTCAGAGAGAAAGAGAGAGAGAGAGAATAAATAAAGTTTATTATGATCACTAGAAGAAATCTATATTTTTTGATCATTTTTGTTCTGTTAGAAGATCGTAGTAAACTTTGAAAAGTGTGACGCGCACTGCCACATATATAACAATTGAACCACTTTAAGTGGGTGTATATAGGATTGTTTTAGCTTAGCTTAAATTATATTGAACACCGATTTATATTCAAAGCGATAATATGTAATGTTAAATTATTTTGTAATAAAAAATACTAGAAGTATCTCCCTTTTTAGTTGTGCCCAAGAATTAAAAATCCAATGGAATATACACAATTTTGATATTTGAATAATGTTCTACTGGTTTAAAGAACGAAATCAGTTGTAATCTTTGGAAAATAATAATCCTAATAATAAATAACGTAACTGAAACCCGAAATAGAGAAAATAGTATAAAACATTCGTTACAGAAGACTATTCAAACACTCGTTCGTTCGCGCGCGTAAGTTGAACAACTTCATTTGACAGTTGGCGCTAGCGTCACAAAATGTTGGCGCCAATTTTGAAATATAGTATAATGTTATTTTTCAAAGAAACAAACTGTTATGTCTATAATATTGAACTTGTGGAACAAAAATATCAAAAAATGTGTTTATTCTCCAGTGTATTTCTTCGAACCCGAATCTAAATCCTTGCTTAACTTAACCTTGCCGACTAACAAGGGAGAAGCTTCAGCATAACACTGATTTTAAACTATACGACACTATAACACGAACGAAAACACTATAATTGACAATAGTGCTATCGAAAAAGAAATAAACTATTTTCTCACAATCACTTTTTTTTTCTTTCCTTTCTCTGTTTTTTCGCGCATGTTTTTGACGTAGTTTTTGGTATTTTTGATGTGTAGATTTTCTTAGGTGTGTTTTGAGTTTTGTTATAAAATTTAAAAGTTAAAATTTTTTGATAAACTTCAAGTGGATCAACTGTGAATCGACTGGACTTCAGTAAGTTGTCAAATAAATAAATCATTTGCTTAAAACAGCTTTAAAAATCATAAAAAGGATATATATTAAATGCTTCCTTGCGCAGTTTTAGACTGATTGTTGTGCCACTTTAAATTATGTAAAAATTAATGTAGGAAATCAATTAAAATTAATTACGCCCGGGGTATTAATTCATTAATAATTTTTAACTGCTTTAAAATTTAAAATCGATATCTCATTTAAAATGTTGACAGAATCTTGACCTATTTCAAATTTAATGAAACCATAACATTGCTGTGATTTGAATACATTTAAAATTTCTTTTCTCTGTTTCATTCTTAAAACTAAAAACAGAAATCATTATTGTGTTACCAAGCTAACTGTCAAAAATTTCCCTTATTGGAAATTGTCAACTATTATTATGAGGAATTAATGTAAATGAGATCCAAAAAGGGAAAATAATATAAAACACTCGTTACAGAAGGATATTCAAGCAATTGTTTATTCGCTTGTACATATTGCCTTCTATAACTTATGTTTTAATATATTTTTATTTTCTGTTGTAATTTTTAAGACATTAAATTTGAAATAATTTTAACCATTAATTAATAAAATCTTTTTATAAACAAAAGTTTAGTATTACTTTTAGAATAAATATGTAAATTGTACTAAAACTTTTAAGATTTAGTTTTATACTGCACAATATACCAAACAAAACTTAAAATACAAACTAACGGTCTAATTCTGTAAGAAAGTTGTTAATACTTAACAACGTTGCTAAAATTTGTAACCAATAGAAACAAATGTAAAGCCTGTCATTTTCAAGTTTTATTCTGTGTTCGCAATTATTATTGGTTATTAGCTATAGCAATGTTGCTAAGACTTAACAACTTTCTTACAGAATTGGGGCGTAGGAGTAGAAATGTGGAATTGCCCATGAACATAAATTTAAATTCTTTTTGTTTCATTAAAGTATTATGAACTGTTTATTGCTAGGATACGGTGTATATAAACATATCTATAACAACCGGGGCATTATATGAGGGCATAATCGTCCATTATGCCCTCATTATAATCCGATCATCATTTATGGACTTTAAATTAGAAATAATATGAACGGTATATAATGAAAATTATTTTCTTTTTAATTATAATTCATTACAACAATAATAAGATTTTATTACAACAATTAATATATTAATTGATTACAACAATTAATATAATAAGAAAACAGCTTTAAAAGCACAACGCAGAAATCATTTTTAATTTTATTATAATACTTAATATTGATTATGAAAAGGGCCTTAAAAAGCAATTTACATTTACTACATGTAAATAGTAAGTACGTCGAATTGCAGACTGCAATGTTTCGCTTTGATTTTGAACGAATGACGGATCACTAATTTTTTTGGGGACGATATTTATCCACGTTTGAATTCATTTTTGATATTATTTACCTTCACATGTGACACATCCAAAGCAGTACAAACTCTCTAAAATGTAATAATATTCAGAAATAAGTGCATAAGAAATAAAGAACTGAGATCTGCCATGTGAAAACGAATCTCAAAATATAATATATACTTCCTCAAAGTATGCAGAAGCATTCAAAATATTTTTTTTACACCGTTTCGATGAAATATCGTTCAAAGCATCAAATTCACCCATTCCATCATCTCCAACGATATAGAACGATGTTTTAAAAATAAATAAATGTTGATAATAAACAAAACAATTGAACAACATCCTTAGCAACGCCAAAGTTTAAGCATTATTGTAATCAAAATTATTATAAATGAAAACTTATGTCACATACTCTAGTGAGATATAAAATCTTGTATGTACCACGAGCGTTACTAGATGATAATGCCCATCGGACGACATCTATCCTCGTCGCCCTCCTGGCATTATCATCATCGTAACGCCCTTGGTACATAAAATAGTATAATCTATTCTTAAATGTAATTAATATAAATTTTGAAATTTGCACTTAATCATTACATCTATGAAAGCGAAAATTTTGAATGTAGGTAAGAAAAATATACACGGCCTACTTTTTTAACGGCCGTAATAAAATATATTGTACTAATTTGGATTAATCATGTAATATTGCTTCGCAATCTAGCGGCGTTTCATCAAAATACTAGTGAATTTTAAATTTAAAGTTTAAATTAATATAACCAGAATGATAAAATTTGAAAACGTGAAAGATATGTGGTCATTACTGAAATCTGGGAATAAAAATAGATTGACACACCCGGAAGTGGGTAGTGGGTATTTAAAACGTGATAGTATATTAAATTGTGTTCAGTATATTGTGTAGTGTAAACATATATCTATATTACTTCACTAATAAAATAAATGAAATAAAAACACAAATGTGTTAGTAATTTAAAAATAAAATATACACAACAGCATAAAACTTCTAATAAAACATACACATAAATAAAAATCTACATCCCGGCACAACAATCAACCCAATTTCACTTCTCTCACTCTCCCTTCGTTTCAGCTTCGGCAAATCTCAACCCAATGCGTACCAGCCGTCATTTCAGCAAGCCTAGTAGGATGATAGAACCGGCGCAGACCGAAGAGATGAGGGAACTCAGAGAGCAAAGAGCTGAACGCATGAGGAAGATTCAGGAGCTGGAGGACTCTACTCCTTCACCAGCCGTGGTGGAGGCCGCGAGGATCAAGAGAGAGCAGAAACAGGAGGAGGAGAGGTTAGCTGAAGAAAGGTGAAAGAAAGACAGAGAGACACAAAAGCATGCTGATGACGTGTTGGTGTTGGTAATGAGAAAGTGGGGGACTACATATTAATATTTAAATAGACGTTGCAAATGTAACAGGTACGGTAGCGAATTACAATCATTTCGCTATAAAAACAAAAGATGTGACCGAGATTAAATAGGATGAACAATACTGTTAGTTCTCCTGAGGCGATTTCGGGCGACAACCGTTCACTTGCGGTATGTTGCGTTCAGGTGCGTTCACACATTCGGGCGCTAGGAACAACATACCCGGTATGCTTGGATCAGTGCTCACAGCTGAACGGGTTTGCGAGTCGGGTCAGCTCTCTGTTCACTATTTCTATCTCTTTTTATCATGTCTTTTTTGAAATGTCAAAAATCAAAACAGTCGGAGTCGTGGTCTTATGTCAAACAGGGTGACATTATTTTCGTTGACACTTTTTTTTGGACAAATATGGAAAAAACTATCTTTCTCCGTTAATGCATTTTAATTGTCAGACACTATTTTTGACAGTTTTAAATGTCGCAGAATATACATAACCTCCAAGCACGGTGTCAACAAGTGAACCATTGATTTTTGGCGCCACCACTGACCATAGCATACCGCAAGTGACCGTAACTGATCCTAAGAAGTGAACGGGTATGTCGCCCGAAATCGCCTCTGGTTTCATAAATAAATAAATAAATAAATAAATAAATAAATAAATACGTATACTTATAGACGGTGGTGACTTGGACGACGCAACATAGGGCTTTCGATGGTAAAATCTTAATTTGCGGTTATTTGTTACCTTAATTATTTTAGAGCAAAATTGTATATACGTTTTCGCTACAGAAAAAGATCTGACGTAGCCAGCACATAACCTCCCGCCAGTTATTTTACTTGGTTGCACGCGTTGTACGCATAAAACAAAAAATATTTTTAAATACAAATACATATATTCATGTCTCACTACAAAATAATTCTCACATATATTTGCAAAACCTATAGGATATTTTAATATAAATTATGTACAATACATACATTTTCTTTATATTCAATATCCTGAAATTTTCTTTTTCTACTTTCCTTTTCTTTTTCTTTATATTCGTCATTTTTTCGCAAATTCCTTTTATATTCTTTTATACGTATATTCTTTTGCGTTGTTGACTTTTTATCTATTATCATAAGGTACGTTCTATCGGTGTCAGAAATATTCCTACTAGAATAAGAATATTATTAAAGCAATAGAACGCTCAGTAGCAAATAACTGTCAAGTAAAAAAATAAATACAATAGAACAGTGACAGTGGCTATGTGTTATTACTGGTTAACAACTAATGATAACTTTGTATGTTTATTTTGGATCTTCAAAATGTTGTTATGCAAATATTACAGAGATTATAATTATATAAAAATATATTAAATAATAAAAACATAAAGGAGATATTTTTGTTGAGCACAGTCACAAATGTGACAGAAATGTACGAGCGACAGTGGGCTAGTAAAATTTTGAATTTATCGCCACTCTATATATCTTCCTACCAACACTTCCAACTCTGAAGTTGGAATGATTCGTAGGAATATTTCGATTTTTTTGACACAAAAGAACGACCATTGATGTTCTACTAGAAGAAGTAGGAAGATTTCTGACACCAATAGAACGTACCTAATATCTTCATAATGATCTACAAAAAATTTTGACAGGGGCATACAAATATTTTTGACAGTGACATTTATGTGTAAATTACAAACATTTGAATTTCTTGCCTTGAAGTAGTTTGATCTGAGAATTTTTACATCAAATTATTTTATATGCATTTCTTTATCTCTAAATTTATAGAAGATATAATAATGAATTTATATTTATCGAATAAAGAATTTAACGTTCTTTAATATAAGTATTTACATAAATTTTCGATAAATAATATTTAGATGATTTTTATCTTGTAACTACTACTTCCGGCTGTCCAATTGTTATCAAAACTTAATCAACTCTTCTCATTATTGTTAGATTGAGGAATCCGTAGTTAAAATGTCTTGTCTTATAGTATTTGAGAAATCGTGGATCCAACATCCACACACACATACGGAAATCATCGTAAAAATGTTATAATCGGCTTCTAGGGACTTTAAAACGAGCTTATTCACTAAAATCTGGATATGCGATTAGAAATATTTTACTCTGACTTGTTATATGTAATACACGAACTGCTCGAACCAAGAGTAGTAGATTGCACCGAAGCGACGCCCATGGTTTACTACTAGATAACAACAAAATTAATACTCACCCTTACCGCACCCGCTTTCTTTCGTGTCACCGACGGTATGTGTTCCTCTGATTACATACTTTCATTGTAAAAAAATATTTTTAATTTTAAAAAAATTAAGTTCAAATTACAATACAGAAAATTTGATTCTATGTATATGTACATATAAAGAGAAAAATGTTAATTTACATATTTTGTAAAAATTGCGCCGTCCGCTGGTAAATTACAACGAACGATAAATATAAACTGTTGTATACTCGCATAGTATCATGCATGGAAAATTTATGGAAAATTCTAATTGTGTGTATAAAGCGTAGGTTGTATGAAAATGAATGAAAGCAAAATGAAAATGAACAATGTCAAATTTTCTCGGGTATGAAAATCGAAATAATATTGAAGTTTACAATTTTGTAACCTAAATAAATTCAAATTATCTACAGGCGTACTATACAAAATTATTTACAAACAATATCGAATCACTATTGTTTTTATTTATTTCAACGTTTTCCAAAACATCCATAATACCTAGTGCTGGGTGTACTCTATTCATCATTACCGATATCTGTGTATAAGCAGTTTATTATAAACTGAGTGAAACAATTTTCACAAATACGATTGTGATTCGGATGACCCAGATTCGACACCGACTACCGTTAATCCGACCCTTGTAGGGTTCTCTCCTCTTATGTGCGTGCCTGATGTTATTTGTTTTAAATTTAATTTAATTTTTTATTAAAACCACTGACGCGTGCACATCGTGTAGGTACCATAAACTAAAAATCAATTCTGCGATTGAAAGTTACAATATGGCTGTTGCAAGAATTTTTATTATTTATTTAAATAGCCTCAAATTTGACAATATCAACAAATAACCATTAGATATTTTACAATTAATTTTTAAAATTTGGATATTTTGAAAAAGTCACGTGATCTGAAACAGAATGTGACGTCAAACACATACATCTTCATCGGCTCCAATTGGTCCCTTTATAGTGTCAATTCTTTGTGTTTTGTTACAAGTGTTATGATAAGTACATTGTCAAAGTTGTCAAACAAGTGTCAATTTTTACCTTCTGTCACCTTTAGGTAAGGAAGGTATTGTCTTTGGTCAAAAAATTCGATGATGAGTTTTTACTCAATAAGCACGTTTTAGAGTCCCTAGAATACGAATTTACTATTTTTACGATGATGTCTGTATGTGTGTGTGTGTGTGTGTGTGTGTGTGTGTGTGTGTGTTGTGTGTGTGTGTGTGTGTGTGTGTGTGTGTGTGTGTGTGTGTCTGTGTGTGCGGATGTGTGTGTGTGTGTGGATGTGTGTGTGTGTGTGTGTGGATGTGTGTGTGTAACAAAATTTTCGTCTGCGATAACTCTAATACTACAGTTACAAAAATTATAATTTTTTCGTATACTTCTTCGTTACATCCATAGGAAGAGCTGATTAGATTTTGGTTACAATTGGTCAACCGGAAGTACCATCATTTGAAGATTTTAACAGTTTTTCTTGAAAAAACTATGTTAAATATAATTTTTTCACATTTGATGTTATTATAAATATTAAAGAATATTTTATTCTCTATACGATTTGACTGCATTTTATACTTAATATTAAATGGATATTGAGTTAAAAAATTATAAAGAAATTAAATTTCATAAAGTAGCCATACCTGTGGAAACAACTACTATATTAAGAAAATTCTGATTGAAAGATGTCAGTGTCAAGTGAAATTGACATACTGTGTCTGTTTTATAATTTTACTGGAAATATAGGATCTTTTGCTTTCTCTATGGAATTTGTATAAAATACATACAACTGCTTTAAGGTAATGTACAAGAAATAATAATAATAAATCTTTTTTTTCTGCAGATACATTACACTGTATATAGAAAACGTCACAAAATAATAATTTTCTGTATGAAATTTGCATAAAATACATGCAACTGCCTGAAGCTAATGTACAAGAAATAGAATATTTAATTTAGCAAGGAACTTTCCGTATGAAATTTGTACAAAATATATAGAACTGACGGAAGGTAATGTGCTGGCCACATCAGATTTTTTTAGTTTGGTTCATGTTAGATAATAAAAAATCCAATATAAAATACGTAATTTACAGTATCGTATTGTGCTTTCTTGCAAAATTGCTGCAAGGAGCAAACCTACTATTGAATTTATAAATATGCCAAAAGATGCGAAGAAAAGAAAATTGTGGCTGGAAGTAATAGATCGAAGAGTTGATAGTTGGGTTTTTACATTTAATTTTACCTCTTTAACATATAAATTCAGCCACCATCCAGCTATCGACTTTCAGTAAATTGCCCGTTTTGATAAAATATCTTCCGAAACATCAAATTCACTCATTCCATAATCTCCAACGATATAGACCGTTGATGTTTTAAAAATAAATAAATGTTGATAATAAACAAAACAATTAAACAACATCCTTAGCAACGACAAAGCTTAAGCATTATTGTAATCAAAATTATTATAAATGAAAACTTATTTCACATATTCTAGTGAGACATAAAATTTTGTATGCACCACGAGCGTTACTAGATGATAATGCCCATCGGACGACATCTATCCCTCGGGCTAGATCCTCGTCGCCCTCCTGGCATTATCATCATCGTAACGCCCTTGGTACATAATAGTTATTAACGTCATAAGGCTGATATGTAGCAAATAACAGATGAGGAGCCGAGATTTTATAATCAACCGTGCCTGTTATTTGTATATCAGCCGTGTGACGTTCAGTATTTTTCATAATAACATAAAATATCTTCTTAAAATTCTATTTTCTATGGCATGTTGACAGGTGACAGCTTTTCATGACAATTTCATGACGCTGCGATTTTTTTTGGAACACATGATTTTTAATAATTGTACTGTTATAAAAAATAACGGCCGTGGCTGTTTTGATGCATATATCGGTTGAGCATACAGTACTGTTAAAGCACATTTAACAGTATGGTATTATGAAAAATACGATTTGAAAAATGTGAAACAGGCTCATTAAAATTAAAATATAAAATTAAAACTATAACTTAAAATTAAAACAGTAGATGGGAGACGCTTTTTAAAGTATTTTTCTCTAAAATAAACGATTGATAGAAAAAACAACGCTAGCCAACCGCTAATCACCCTGAATCAGTTATTCATAGTAACGTTCATAGTGATTAATTAATTTAAAAATCGCCGATGATATCGCTTCCGGTTAAACCGGAAATAGAATTCTGGATCTTTCCATACTATACAAACTTCCCAATAACTTAAAAACTTCCTCACAAGGAAAGTTCTTCCAAGCCTTTTAAATTCGTTTTCTGCGAGTCTATTAGTATGAAATCGATTTAAATTTAAAGTTTTGATGCGAAAAAATCCTGTCTATAAATGGAAGGAATGGATAAGAAATCCGAAATGATTGAGGTGGCTCTGAATGTTGATATGTTTAATTTGCTTCAAGTAGGGCCTTGGCTGAGCAGAGTTTCTGTTCTGTTCTGTTATTTTTCATCATTATGTACATTAATTTAAATAGTTTCTGTTTCACATTTTAACTGGATGTTAAGGAGGCCATATACTTTTATATCCAGTAAAAAAATTGGGGTGACAAGCCGTAGGGCAAGAGTAGTACATTTTTTCACCTCTCGCTAAGAGAGGTATTGGATTCATGCTAAAAATCTCATATCCAGATTTTAGTGAATAAGCACGTTTTAAGGTCCCTAGAATCCGATTATAACATTTTTACGATTCATGTCTCACTACAAAATAATTATTTTAATATAAATTATGTACAATACATACATTTTCTTTATGTTCAATATCCTGAATTTTTTTTCTACTTTCCTTTTCTTTTTCCTTTATTCTTCATTTTTTCGCAAATTCCTTTTATATTCTTTTTTAGGTATATTCTTTTGCGTTTATTTATTTTCATAATCTTCATAATGATGTACAAATATTTTTGACAGTGGCATACAAATATTTTTGACAGTGACATTTATGTGTGAATTACAAACATTTGAATTTCTTGCCTTGAAGTAGTTTTATCTAAGAATTTTTATATCAAATTATTT
The DNA here is from genome assembly GCA_963082715.1 of Harpalus rubripes. Lineage (NCBI taxonomy): Eukaryota > Metazoa > Arthropoda > Insecta > Coleoptera > Carabidae > Harpalus > Harpalus rubripes. The sequence continues at coordinate 32,288,729 of OY720464.1, forward strand.
TATATGCATTTCTTTATCTCTAAATCCATAGAAGATATAATAATGAATTTATATTTATCGAATAAAGAATTTAACGTTCTTTAATATAAGTATTTACAAAAATTTTCGATAAATAATATTTATATGATTTTTATCTTGTAACTACTACTTCCGGTTGTCCAATTGTTACCAAAACTGACTCGACTCTTCCCATTATTGTTAGATTGAGGAATCCGTAGTTAAAAATGTCTTAAGTTTTATAGTATTTGAGAAATCGTGGATCCAACATCCACACACACAAATCCACACACACACACAAATCCACACACATACACACACACAAACACACACATACGGACATCATCGTAAAAATGTTATAATCGGATTCTAGGGACCTTAAAAGGTGCTTATTCACTAAAATCTGGATATGCGATTTTTAGCATGAATACAATACCTCTCTTAGCGAGAGGTAAAAATTGGGGTGACAAGCCGTAGGGCAAGAGTAGTACATTATTTTTCATCTTTATGTACATTAATTTAAATAGTTTCTGTTCTGTTTTGTTATTTTTCATCTTTATGTACAAACTTTAACTGAACATTAAGGACGCCATATACTTTTATATCCAGTAAAAAAATTGGGGTGACAAGCCATAGGGCAAGATTAGTACATTATTTTTCACCTTCATATACATTAATTTAAATTGTTTCGTGGAGAAAAAATCCTGTCTATAAATGAAAGGAATGGATAGGAAATCTGAAATGATTGAGGTGGCTCTGAATGTTGATATGTTTAATTTGCTTCATAAGGGCCTTGGCCGAGGAGAGGGCGAAGCAAGCAGCAGCAGCCAAGAAAGAAGAAGAAGCAAGACGGGCGGAATTAGCTAGGCAAGAAGCTTTGGCTGCTCAAGCTGCAGCTGAACGTCAGGCTGAACTAGAACGAAGGGTAAGATTATTTTGACTATTTTTATAACAGGGGTGGGACAAGATATTGTATTCCAGTACCGTTAACCACTTTTAGAACAACCATGGAATTATTTAGTTGAATCCTTTAGGATTCACTTTAGTAAAAATTTCAGAATCGCAGAAAGACTGTTTAGGCTCTTCCAAACAAAAGTATTCGCAGCGTTAGGCTTGATTTACATTAGCGGTACAATGTCGGTACAATAACGGTACGATACATCTTGGTCCAATGTATTTTAATGGACCCATTTATATCTACGTTCTCAGTACGATACGAAAAAATATTGTATATCATAGTAACAGCGCAGTATTTCCATGCAAGGGGGAGTGGAAGGCTGTGTTTGAAGAGTACGTGCACTTCAAGTTGACGCCAAAATCAGCCGAGTGAAAGTAAACATATGCTAGTAGGTGATTGACATTTGACGTGGTTTTGACTTTTTACCTTCCGTCACCTTTAGGTAAGGAAGGTATTGTCTTTGGTCAAAAAATTCGATAATGAGTTTTTACTCAATAAGCACGTTTTAGGGTCCCTAGAATACGAATTTACTATTTTTACGATGATGTCTGTATGTGTGTGTGTGTGTGTGTGCGTGTGTGTGGATGTGTGTGTGTGTGGATGTGTGTGTGTGTGCAACAAAATTTTCGTCTGCGATAACTCTAATACTACAGTTACAAAAATTATAATTTTTTCATATATTTCTTCGTTAAATCCATAGGAAGAGCTGATTAGATTTTGATTACAATCGGTCAACCGGAAGTACCATCATTTGAAGATTTTAACAGTTTTTCTTGAAAAAACTATGTTAAATATAATTTTTTCACATTTGATGTTATTATAAATATTAAAGAATATTTTATTCTCTATACGATTTGACTGCATTTTATACTTAATATTAAATGAATATAGAGTTAAAAAATTATAAAGAAATTAAATTTCATAAAGTAGCCATAGCTGTGGAAACAGCTACTATATTAAGAAAATTCTGATTGAAAGATGTCAGTGTCAAGTGAAATTGACATAGTGTGTCTGTCTTATAATTTTACTGGAAATATAGGATTTTTTGCTTTATGGAATTTGTATAAAATACTTACCTACAACTGCTTTAAGGTAATGTACAAGAAATAATAATAATAATAAATCTTTTATTTCTGCAGATACATTACACTGTATATATAAAACGTCACAAAATAATAATTTTCAGTATGAAATTTGCATAAAATTCATGCAACTGCCGGAAGGTAATGTACAAGAAGTAGAATATGTATTTAATTTAACAAGGAACTTTCCGTATGAAATTTGTACAAAATACATAGAACTGACGGAAGGTAATGTGCTGGCCACATCAGATTTTTTATATTTGTGTTAGTGAAACCAAAATGAATTCAAAATGAGCTAGAAATGAGAAATGATTATACTCTTATACATATACATTTATTGAACAAAAGTTTTCTGCTTATAACAAAAACGTGAATTATACACTACAGATTATTACAGAATATACAAAAAAGTAGTATCGTTTTGTAAAATTTTCAAGATTTTTTTCATTTTCTTCTTCTTTGACAAGAGTAAGGACAGTTATAGCCAAGTCAGTATTTGAGAAATTTTTAAACATTTCACGATATTTTCTATTTTTGATAGAAACATGACATATGCACCACAAACTGTCATAATATATAAAAGACAAAACTATATTGTCATGGTATTTTATTACTTTCGTACCGTCGTGGTACCGTCTAATGTAAATGCTTCGTGTTCCATTTAGGCCATTCAGTAAATGGAGCTGGCAACAGCGCAAACTTGAAGTAGCCGAAATTCCATTGAGTAAACTTGTCTCTTGTCTCCAATTTCAGCCAATCAGAGAAATCAAAACTATTCCCTATGCTCTGCAATACCGAATGGCTTAAATGGAACATGGTATAATTGATATACCGTCACTGTACCGTTATTGTACCGTTATCGTACCATCATTGTACGGCTAATGTAAATTAAACCTTAGCCAAACTTTCGCTTTTCCAAGTTATCGTCCACTGAAAGTACACAACGAACAAGTGACAGTCACTACCTTACCTAAAGGTGACGGAAGGTAAAAATGGAGTTTGTGACGTTTGCAAGCAAAAGTAAAATCTAATGGAATATGAAAGTGAATACAGCAAGAATTATAAACACAGTACAGAAAACACATCGTAGGAAGAACAAAATCTTTAATAAACAGAAAAAATATGTAGAAATTAAAATGATAGTTAGTAGTACGTATCCTAGACGTTTTGGTTTGCGGCCGCTAGCTTCTAAGCAGTGGAAAAGGGAGTGGATCATACTTCGAACAGTGTTCATGATATTGGGGTGCCACGTAATTTTTAATGAAAATAATATAACAACAATAACCTAAACTAACATACAAATCTCGACCCGAGTTTTCCAAGCGTGATTTTTGTTAGTTAGGTTCGTTAGATTATATCCAAATATTAATATTACTTACCGTAAACTATTCATCGCTATATACAACGTCTAGCCAGATTGTAAAACATTACTAAATCAACGAAACTTTAACAATCTGGCCACGTTTTATAAAACGACTGATTTACAATTTGGCTGCGACATATGACATATACGAAAGCTTTCACTATCCGTCCCATTTTCTATTTCTGCCTGTTTCATAACCTATATAAATCCACAAATCACGTAAATTTACTATAAATAGTTACCAATCAAAATTTTCTCTTTGCCCAAGCCTATAACAATGTTACACATGGGTAACTTCAAACATTCAATTACTCTCACAGTTCAGGAAAACTGATTTACTCCCAGCGAAGTTTAATTTAATTTGAAACTTTCATTTTCTATATACTCACTACACCTACTCGAAAAGGAAACTAGGGAATGATATCGAAACAACAACAATATCTCATTTTTATTTTCTGAGTTCAAAGCATAAGTTTGTTAAAACTGTACGTTGTTTATAATATTTATATTTTATACAAGTCAATTATTAACTATCCTAAAGGCATTTGCGTTAATGTTTTTCTTTGAAATATGAAAGATTTTCTTTTCGAATCCTACGAAATAAATGTTTGTATACGTTTTATAATTTTATTTAATTTAACAAAGTATGAGAAATGCGAAATATACTATCGTATTATTTCTATTCTATTACTATTGTAAATTGAATTGGGTCATTATGAAAATGTAAACTACGCAATACAAACATTTAAATTTAAAGAGGATTTTAAAATTATTCAACAAAAAATGCCGTGCATGAAACAGACAATGGGGCCTATTCTATATCTCAGTGGTTAATATTTAACCACTGGTTAATTTTTTTAACCAATCAACTATGTTGACATAACAAAAAAAAAAAGAATTTTTAGTTGTCAAATCAATAACTATTGGATAAAATTTTTAACCTGTGGTTAATTTTTAAGCAATGGTTAAATTTTTTAACTAATGAAATATGTTGACATATAACAAAAAAATCTGATGTGGACAGCAGAACTTCCGCCAGTTCTATGTATTATGTATAAATGTCATACTGAAAGTTCCTTGCAAAAGATTCTATTTCTTGTACATTACTTTAAGACAGTTACTTATATGTATTTTATACAAATTCCATACAGAAAGCAAAAGATCCTATATTTCCAGTAAAATTATAACACATATATACTGTCAACTGCACTTGACACTGACACCTTTCAATTAGAATTTTCTTAATATAGCAGCTGTTTCCAGAGTTATAGCATAGCTGGCTAATATATGTGATATTTAATTTCTTTATAATTTTTTAACTCTATATCCATTTAATATGAAATATAAAATGCATTCAAATCGTATAGAGAATAAAATATTCTTTAATATTTATAATAAATAAATAAATATATCATCACGGCTTATTACCCATTGCTGGGTGTGCCAATCTGTTTTGTACGCAGATATCGGTAAAGATGATATATTTGCACCGTGCGGGCGCTTACCAGGCGTCACCTCACGGGCACTCATTGCTGGCGTAGAGAGTGCACCACAGGGGTCAATTTTGTGCCATTTAAAATTGGAAATATTTGGCGTCGGTCGGGATCGAACCCGGTTCCCCAGATTCTCGACCTGACACTCAGGCACGCGGCAACGAGACCCTATATAATAATATTAAATGTGAAAAATGATATTTAACATTGTTTTTTCAAGAAAAAATGTTAAAGTCTTCAAATCAGGGTACTTTCGGTTGACCAATTATAACCAAAATCTAATCAGCTCTTCATATGGATGTAACGAAAGAATTATAATTTTTGGAAGTTATCGCAGGCGAAAATTTTGTCACGCACACGCACACGCACACGCACACACACACACACACACACACACACACACACACACACACACACACACGCACGCACATACATCATTGTAAAAATAGTAAAATCGTATTCTAGGTACCCTAAAACGTGTTTATTCATCAAAAAGTGACCACCCAAATTTTTGACCAATGCCGTGCACGAAACAATGACAGTAGCAGAGTAGCTGCAAGTTTTCTTTTCATTAATTTTTAAATAATAAAAATGGAGAGATGTAAATTTATATACGACTACAATGCATAGTTAAATATAGATTATAAGTTAGCTACGAAGTACTCGTATCATAAAAAGAATAAAAAAATACAATGTTATTGGATAAATTCTTAGAAATAATATTTATTATATTTCCTCTACGGTTTCATCTACCCTATTTAAGTAACTGATAATTCCAAGAATTTACCTGGTAGAAAATTATATTTGATACTAAATAAATTTACAATGCAACCCCTGTTGCTTTGTAATTTCATAAACTATATTAAGACTGCAAGCTTATAAATAGAAATTTTAATTACAATCACTGGAAAGTTTTAAGAAGTTTCTGGAAATTTGCTTCTCAACATATTAATAGGACAGTTCCATACGCGGTATACAGATTCAAGCTTATGCTATAGGAACAGTACTCGTATTCGTAGCATGTCTCATCATTCCTTTTCGGAACATAGGGCCGGAATTCCACCGGTTTTTTTACTAAATTTTTTTACTTGCATTTAATGGTGTGTGTTCAACTCACAGCATACAAGGGACCGATGGTTTATAGGGAGCTCAGACTTCGAACCATTAAGAATTAAGACGCAGTTGTATTGTTTTTTATTTCAACCACTTTCATAATACATTTATAACCTACAAATTGGAATTTCTTCTCACAACATTACCCCTTCCATTGAATTGAATGGCTTAGATCATTTTTTAGTAGATCTGCTGATACTTCTAAAATATTTCTTCGAAGTATTCATGGTTTACTTCATCAATGACTCATTTTCCTATTCTTCTTTCTCCCTTTAAAATATCTACATTCATCTAATAAATGAACAACCAAAAAAAAAAAAGAAAATCTGATGTGGCCAGCACATAACCTCTCGCCAGATATTTTACCTGGTTGTACGCATAAAACAAAAAATATTTTTAAATACAAATACATATATTCATGTCTCACTTCATAATAATTCTCACATATATTTGTAAAATCTATGGGATATTTTAATATAAATTATGTACAATACATTTTCTTTATATTCAAAATCATGAAATTTTCTTTTTCTACTTTTCTTTTTCTTTATATTCGTCATTTTTCGCAAATTCCTTTTATATTCTTTTTTACGTATATTCCTTTGCGTTGTTGACTTTTTTTTTGTTTTCATAATCTTTATAATGATGTACAAATATTTTTGACAGTGGCATACAAATATTTTTGACAGTGACATTTATATGTCAATTACAAACATTTAAATTTCTTGCCTTGAAATAGCTTGATCTGAGATTTTTTACATTAAATTATTTTATATGCATTTCTTTATCTCTAAATCTATAAAAGATATAATAATGAATTTATATTTATTGAATAAAGAATTTAACGTTCTTTAATATAAGTATTTACATAAATTTTCGATAAATAATATTTAGATGATTTTTTTCTTGTAACTACTACTTTCGGTTCTCCAATTGTTACCAAAACTTAATCAACTCTTCCCATTATTGTTAGATTGAGGAATCCGTAGTTAAAAATGTCTTAAGTCATAGCATTTGAGAAATCGTGGATCCTACACACACACACACACACCCACACCCACACCCACACACACACCCACACCCACACCCACACCCACACCCACACCCACACTTACACCCACACCCACACCCACACCCACACCCACACCCACACCCACACCCACACCCACACCCACACCCACACCCACACCCACACCCACACCCACACCCACGCCCACACCCACAACCACACCCACAACCACACCCACACCCACACACACAAACACACACACACGCACACGCACACACACACACAAACACACACACACACACACATACACACACACACACACACACACACACACACACACACATCATCGTAAAAATGTCATAATCGGATTCTAGGGACCTTAAAACGTGCTTATTCACTAAAATCTAAATATGCGATTTGTAGCATGAATTCAATACTTCTCTTAGCGAAAGGTAAAAACGATGCAATGTCCATTTTCTAGCAAAATTGAGATATTGGACCTAGATTGAGGGTGGGGCTTTCAAATGGTATATTTAAAGAAAGCAAAAACGGTAACAGTCCTAAAATACAAGAGCTAAAAATACGACTGTTCAAGAATTTTTGCTCAGAAGATTCGGTAATCTGAATTATAATTTTATTAATTCACTTTGGATGATTATTTTCTCTATTTTGCTTATGTTGTCACAGGTCTCTTTGGCTATGAGAAAACGACATTTACTATCATTTTTCCTTTACAGGCCGCTGAAGAGCGCGCGGCAGAAGAAGCTCGCCAGGCGGCTGAAAAAGCCGCAGCTGAAGCAGCCGCTGCCGAAGCTGCTGCGGCCGAAGCTGCCCGACTGGAAGCGGAAGCTGCTGAACGCGCCCGCCAAGAAGCCGAAGCAGCTGAAGCTGCCGAAAGGGCCAGACAAGAAGCGGAAGCTGCCGAAGCTGCCAGGCAAGAAGAAGAAAGACAAGCACTTCTCAGGCTGGAAGAGATCGCGCGTCAAGCTGAAGAAGAAAAAGAAAGAGAGCTTGCGCGCCAGGCTGAAGAACTCGCCGAGCTTGCACGACAGGAGGCGGAGTTAGCCGAACAGGCTAAAAGAGAAGCTGAACTTGCAGAACTCGCTAGACAGGAAGCTGAATTAGCTGAGCTCGAAAGGTAAGGAATTATTATCGATAATGGGGTGTATTCTGTAAAAAAAAATTTAATTTTAACATGCCTTTAAAAAATTATATTTTAAAATGACTGTTAACAATAAATTCATATTTTGGTATTCTCTACGCGAAAATTTGACACTACTGTTAAAATCATAAATTTTAACATGTCCGTTAAATACTAGAATGAAGTGATCAACAAGACAGAAAAAAGGCACGTCTTTACTAAAGTCATGTAGTTAGTAATCATAACACAAATAAATAAACATGATAAAAAAAGTAAACGACTGTCAGTTTATATGCCACTTTAAATTTTAGAAAACAAATTTGTCACTTTGAAATTTTAGAAACACGAATGGAAATAATGCTTCGCAAAATAAATAAAAATCTGCTGCATAATCATGTCTCATTTTCAGGCTCCATATTAAAAATGAATTACATTGAAATTACAAATTATTAAGTCATCATTAAGCATGTAAAATTTATTCTTCATCCTCAGATCACCCAAAATGTTAAGTTACGTTGGTTTGACGAACAAGACAGGAATAAGAAATTTTAATTGTATTTAATACCTACATTAAAATAAAGTACTATGTTTTACGATACATCTAAATCGTGCTCTCGATATACCATTCAGAGGTTCAATTGTGGATCTTTGTCGAATTATGTTAATTAAATATTCTTACTGGCATCACGCTGTGATACACAAAGACATGCCATGGAACGGGTGACCGTTATTAAATAAAATATTTCGTAAAACAGTTGTATATTTTATTAAATATCACCTAGATATTTTTTATATTCATCCATGGTAATTTGCTTTCGTTCTCTATTACATTTTCATTATAGTGCAACATATTCAAATGCTGTGATAATTTTATTGTATTTTCAGTGAAATATCTGCATCGTTAGACATTTTATCTTCAATAAAAGCTTTAGTAACTTATTTCGATTAGATTTTTTAAAATTATCTGAGATATTCTCACATTTTACGTCTAAATCTCAGTTGCCATAGATCTCAGTTGTTCTTACTATGCGCAGATCCCCATTGCGCATATCTTCTATCTCTTTAAATTGAAAAGGTCCATTGATAGTTACAGAATAAAAAATATATTTTAACAGCAAGTTTATTTTTAACATACTGTTTAAAATTAACAGTTTCCTTACAGAATACACTCCAATAGGTTCTCTTTTAACAAAATATTTGTTTCTAGACAAGAGCAAGAAATAGAAGCCTCTAAAATCGCTGCCGAAGAACCAGAACAAACCACCGAAGAAGCGGAAGTAACTGCCGAATCCAACATTCCCGCCGAGGAAGTCGCTGAAGAAGCTGCCGCTAGCGAACCGGAAGCCGTGACGTCACCGGAACCCGCTGCTGACCCCGAACCCATCGTTGAGGAGCCGGTAACTCCCGAACAGGAAGATGCAGAGTAAGACAAAAACAAGAAAAGAGTAATTTCCTATTGTTATTGTTATAATGCATTTTCTGTATTTATTGTATATTTTAACTTATTAAGTAACTTATTCGTATTAAATTGGAATAATAAATTATGATTTCGAAAAGAAATTTAATGTTATTATGAGGAAATTTAATACTATGTACATGTTATGTATGTGAATTTCTTGTACAGCGTCAATAGACGCTCTTGTTAATATTCTATTAAATTAATAAAAACTCTGCAAAGTTTTATGCTGGTACTGGTGTCACTATCCTTTTGCTTACCCATTTGTACAAAACTTTGCAGGAACAAAAAAATTATCCTTAAAGAATATGACTGGTAGGTAATTGTAGGAATGATGAGAAATATTTGGAGATGCAGTTGTGGTAAACAGTTTTTACTAAATAGTACTTAATTTAATTACCTTTCCTACGTTTCGATTCCAAATGAATCATTCGGCCTAATTCACTAAGGTAGTTGTTAACACAGTCGTTAGGTAACAACTGAGAGTTAACAACGATGTTTAGCAACTCTTGTAACAACTGTCATTCAATTGGTATTCAGTAAATACATTAACGACATTGTAAAAAATCTGATGTGGCCAGCACATTATCTTCCGTCAGTTACATGAGGCATTTACAAAAATTCTACCTGTGATCTATTACCGGTAAACAGCTGTTTATCAGGTTATAGCTACCGGAAACAATATTTGGATAGATCCATAACATATAAAAAAAAATTTGAAACAGGTTAGAAATTTGATGTAGTTAATAACTGAGCAGAGTCATACTTTGAACACATTTCCACTTTTAACGCGTACGCTTCGCTTTGCATCACTACTTTTTTACCACTCGTTATTTCGAACACAGTTGGTAGATGTGGTATCTACCGGTAGAATTTTCGTAAATGCCTATGTATTTTCTATAAAATCTACACAGAAAGTTCCTTGCGAAAGATTCTAAATTTCTTGTATGTACATTACCTTTCGACAGTTGCATGTATTTTATACAAATTCCATACAGAAAGTTTGGAGCAAAAACATCCTATATTTTGAGTAAAATTATAATATAACACAAATATACTACGAATATGTCAATTGACACTGACATCTTTCAATCAGAATTTTCTTAATATAGTAGCTGTTTCTAGCATAGCTAGCTAATTTATGAAATTTAATTTTTTTATAATTTTATAACTCTATATCCATTTAATATGAAGTATAAAATGCAGTCAAATCGTATAGAGAATACAATGTTCTTTAATATTTACCTATAATAACATTAAATGTGAAAAATGATATTTAACATCGTTTTTTCAAGAAAAACTGTTAAAATCTTCAAATGAGGGTACTTCCGGTTCACCAATTATAACCAAAATCTAATCAGCTCTTCATATGGATGCAACGAAGAGGAATACACACACACACACACACACACACACACACACACACACACACACACACACACACACACACACACACATCATCGTAAAAATAATAAAATCGTATTCTAGGGACCTTAAAACGTGCTTATTCAATAAAAACTCAGCACCGAAATTTTTGACCAAAGACAATACCTTCCTTACCTAAAGGTGAAGGAAGGTAAAAATGGTCGTTTTGAATAATCGTTGCTAAATATAGCAATGAAGTGAGTGAACAAGCATGACGATTCTCAATATTTGTACATATTTCTAATGTATTAACAACGTAAAGTGACAGATTAGATTAGTTTGACGTTTGAGTTTTTAATAATGAGTGATAAGAAAATTTGGTATGCAAGATGTTCCGCGGAACAATATTCTCTAATGGTAGATTTCATAATGATTTTGGACTAATTAAAAGACAAAGCTAGTTTTCCATTTTATTTCTGATGACTGCTAGTTGGACACTTTGCAAATCGTTGATTGACTTCACGGAAAATTCAAATTTTGCCCTGTAATCTTTTTATAAGATCCATAATCACGTGTAGAAATGAAGTGTTAGGAGAATATGATGAAGTTCTGTAGTTAAGTTATTATATATGTTTATTCAATTCCTATGGTTGAATGCGACCGATTTCGAAGTTTTAAGAATCTCATCATCAGGCATGACCATCAGCGTCTAGAGGCTTTAATGTGGAATAAATGTAAATCTTTCATCTTGTGACATGAGACCTTCGAGTATATACTAACTCAGTTTGCTTGAAGCATATGAGACCATCCAATTCACGAATTAAATCATGAACGACACCTTACTCAGTTTGAATATTTTTATAAATATTTTATTCCCGATACTGAGAATGGATTACTAACATCTCGCAAATTTCTTTGCATAATTCTAGTCTAAAAATGTATATAATTATTGGTCAAGTAGATATACAGAATGTCTCACAACTCGCGCCCCAGACGAAACTGACACTTGGCAATAGGTTGCCAACAAATAGAAGAAAATAATTTGCGGCTGCTTGCATAACGGAGTTACAAGACTTTTTAATCCACCAATCCCGGAAGGATATCTTGAGGTGTGATGATATTATTACAAAATAAAACTGGTTGCTAGGTTTTAAAAATACTACTAGTGAGTTACAAAATTTGTTTGACTAACTGTAATTTTGATACTTTAGAGTTGACTTTTCACTGTCAACAAATTTAGGTTAGCGAAGGTGTCATCCGAGATCATCATTTATATCGTACAGTGCAACGTGTTGTAGCAGCTGTGTAAAATATGTTAAACAAAAATATTATTGTCATTTTATCTGGCATAACTGGACCGGTCTCAAGCGTCCTTGCGATGGCTTTCAATATCACTTTATGATCCACAAGATTTCTATCCGGAAAACGTTCCGAATAGACTCGTGCTGCCTCTCTGGCGTTACGTCCACATTCTCCGAAAATTATAATCATTTCTAAGTAATCAGCGGGTAAGAATTTGCCTTTTTTTATTCACCTTGTCAAATTTAATTTAACACTGACATTTTTTGAAAACTACTGTCGCCCACACCTTTTAAAGAAGATTTGATTCGTATAAAAGCCTAGTAACTTAAAATTACGGCAAACACACGTTAAAGGTGTAGGTCTCTGATTGGTCAATTTTAAGACGTCTTTTCTCGAATATATTTTAAGCTAGATTTTTTTCTTCGAAATTACACATCCGAGTGCAGTCTCGTGTTTCTTCATTCGCTCTGGGGCGCGAGTTGTGAGATATCCTATATATTGTAGTCCTTCTATTTCCAATAAAAGTTTATTTCCTAACACAAAATTTTCAAGAAAAACCATTTACCAACGATTGTTCAATACTAACAAGAGAAATGCAGTTGCTAGAATAACAAATCGACGTAATGACTAGTTGTGAATTTTTAGCAACTTTATGTAACAGTGAATTGGGATTTTGAACTTAGCAACTGACATTTAGTTTAACAACTTTGCTTAGAGAATTAGACCGATTATCAGGGATAGCTAAAGTACAGTTGAAAAATAAGATCATTACATTACAAAATCAAAAATCTGATGTGGCCAACACATAACCTCTCGCCAGATATTTTACCTGGTTGTACGCATAAAACGAAAAATATTTTTAAATACAAATACATATATTCATGTCTCACTACAAAATAATTATTTTAATATAAATTATGTACAATACATACATTTTCTTTATATTCAATATCCTGAAATTTTCTTTTTCTACTTTCCTTTTCTTTTTCTTTATATTCGTCATTTTTTCGCAAATTCCTTTTATATTCTTTTTTACGTAGGTATATTCTTTTGCGTTGTTGACTTTTTTTATTTTCATAATCTTCATAATAATGTACAAATATTTTTGACAGAGGCATACAAATATTTTTGACAGTGACATTTATGAGTCAATTACAAACATTTGAATTTCTTGCCTTGTAGTAGTTTGATCTGATATTTTTTACATCAAATTATTTACCTTAAAACGTGCTTATTCATTAAAATCTGGATATGCGATTTTTAGGATGAATACAATACCTCTCTTAGCGAGAGGTAACAATGTAAGGATGAAAATGTCGTCAAAAAATATCAGAGGTAATAAAATACGTGCATACATTAGAAACAACTAAAGATAACTAATCATTAGTTATCTTTTATATAAACTTGTTTAAATATATCAGAATCCACAAAGCTATCCACATTTAGATCAAATTAAAATTATTAAATTTAAAAATCAACAAAACTCCTATTTACATTTATAAAAATAATAAACAAATAAAATCAGAAATAAATTTATCAATTAATGTAATGAAATCTAGAGACAATATTTGCCCATCAAACGAATTTAATATTGCGAACTGCGTATTGAACTTTTTTCCATGAAACAAATTGTTTGTTTGAAACAATAAAAAAATTATCTCCGGTAACCATGCAAAATGCTCAATTGTTCTCGAAAAAAACAACTGTAGCAATTATTAAAACAATACCTGGTGCTTATACAAAAGGCCACCAACAATAAAAATTCTAAAAAAAGAAATCCATTGACGTAAAAAGATGTCATAGTTAATAGAGAACAGGATGATTTACGTCAAACTATACATTTGTACGAATCTCAGTTTATTTATATTTGCAAATCGCCAAGTTACAGTGATATATTACAGTCTACCGAATGCTGAATTTAAGCGATTTTTATCAGACATAAATCGAACAATGTTCGTTATAAATAGATTGAAATTAATGGGAACTTGAAAACTTTACAGATTGCACTGAAAAATTTCCGTAACATAAATAAATTCCAGAAATGATAACATCTTAATGCATAATCTAATTCGTATAAAGTTACCTTGAAATAAGATAATATATACAGTGATTCAAAAAGTTTGGAAACAAATCCTACGAGAGATCAATTTGAAGGAATAAATAACTATAAAGGGTCGAAATTTTTAAAAAATTAAAAATTCTGAAAATTTGTGTTTAAGTAGTTTGAAGAGTGTAGATTTAAGATTTAAAACCACAGGTCGATATCTCTTTTCGTGTCCGAGATATTCGTCCTCAAAACTTTGCTCAAAAATGCCCATTTTTGGGTCATATCTCAAAAATGGTCAATTATACACCGCTGGCGATATCACCATTAGATTCTACGAGCAAAATTACATAAGCCTACCAATTTTCATAATTTTTGAACAACTATTACAATCTCCAGAAGGAAAAGTCTGAAAATGGCCAAAAATCGCAAAAAATCTAAGGTGTACCCCTTGCGATTTTTTCAGATTTTGACAATTTTAAGGAATGTTTCATAATTAATGTATCCGTTGGAATTTTTTGATGAAAATTGGTATACTTATGGTTTTTGGTACGAGGAATTTACTGGTGAGGTCGTTGAAGGTGTACCGCACACCCATTTTTGGGTATAAGGATGGTTGTGGTTTAAAAAAGGTAGAAATTTTTAAAAAATTAAAAATTCTGAAAATTTGTTTTTAAGTAGATTGAAGGGTGAAGATTTAAGATTTTAAAACCACAGGTCGATATCTCTTTTCATTTTTGAGATATTCGTCCTCAAAACTTTGCTCAAAAATGCCCACTTTTGGGTCATATCCCAAAAATGGTCAATTATACACCGCTGGCGATATCACCATTAGATTCTACGAGCAAAATTACATAAGCATACCAATTTTCATAATTTTTGAACAACTATTACAATCTCCAGAAGGAAAAGTCTGAAAATGGCCAAAAATCGCAAAAAATCTAAGGTGTACCCCTTGCAATTTTTTCAGTTTTTGACAATTTTAAGGAATGTTTAATAATTAATGTATCCGTTGGAATATTTTGATGAAAATTGGTATACTTATGATTTTTGGTACGAAGAATTTACTGGTGAGGTCGTTGAAGGTGTACCGCACACCCATTTTTGGGTATGAGGATGGTGTGGTTTAAAAAAGGGTCGAAATTTATAAAAAATTAAAAATTCTGAAAATTTGTATATAAGTAGTTTGAAGGGTGTAGATTTAAGATTTTAAAACCACAGGTCGATATCTTTTTTCTTTTTCGAGATATTCATCCTCAAAACTTTGCTCAAAAATGCCCATTTTTGGGTCATATCCCAAAAATGGTCAATTATACACCGCTGGCGATATCACCATTAGATTCTACGAGCAAAATTACATAAGCATACCAATTTTCATAATTTTTGAACAACTATTACAATCTCCAGAAGGAAAAGTCTGAAAAACGCCAAAAATCGCAAAAAATCTAAGGTGTACCCCTTGCAATTTTTTCAGTTTTTGACAATTTTAAGGAATGTTTAATAATAAATGTATCCATTGGAATATTTTGATGAAAATTGGTATACTTATGTTTTTTGGCACGAAGAATTTACTGGTGAGGTCGTTGAAGGTGTACCGCACACCCATTTTTGGGTATGAGGATGGTGTGGTTTAAAAAAGGGTCAAAATTTATAAAAAATTAAAAATTCTGAAAATTTGTATATAAGTAGTTTGAAGGGTGTAGATTTAAGATTTTAAAACGACAGGTCGATATCTCTTTTCTTTTTCGAGATATTCGATATTTTTTTACAAAAAAGTGAATACTCCCTTTCTCTCGGTTATTATTGCAGATACACATATTGATTATTGAATTGTGTGAAAATTGAAATTATGGAACATCCGGTATATACAAATCTACTTTCTTAATTAATTTTTTAAAATAAAATTTATATTTTTACATACGTTCTCAACTTTACTTTTGGTATTTAGTGATAGATATCAGATTTTCAGTACCACGCAATTTAAAAGTTTCCTTTAAATACTAGAATATCTCATATCTTTCATTTTTAGCAAAAATGAGTTATTAGTAGATTTGGATTCTGCGTGTCTTTATAAATTGTAATTAAATCTGCGATTTTACATTTGTATTTCTAAACTTTTTTCGTAATATAGAGGTTTTTATTAGGTTTTGGAACCCTCATTTATGCATTGATTCTTAGGATTCTAGGAACGTAACTACAACATTTCTGTAAACATTTCAAACATTCAGCTAATATTTCCACTTCGCAAATATGTTTATTTATAAACGCTTTAAAATTGTATAAACCAGTATTCAATTAACTTATAAATACAAAAATCATAAAGTCGAAACCTATAAATTACAAACCTATCATATTTCCAAGAAGCTGTAAAACGAAAACAAACGTCGATAAACAAACAAATAGTGTAATAAAACAACATCAAGTGAAACAAACGAAGTATTAGAGCGATTTAATCCCGTTACCATGTGCTAGTCGGTAATATAGTGTGCTAACCCACCCGATTGCGAATCGGAACTGGACCTAAACAAACATATTGTTCCAGGGGTGACAAAAGCAGTTTTGTTGCTAGGCGACTGGCAAGATAATTGCGAGAGGCTCACATGTGTCATAAACAGTTGTTCGCGGTTGATTCGAATGTAGAGCAGAAATGTACAAACAATATTAATTGTGGATGGTACTTGGTACTATAAATAAAATTGATTTCAACGAGGCGTATTCCAGAAATGAGAGAATTTCAAACCAATACTTTCGATCTTCCAAACAAAGAAATGTACATATAATTATTAAATATGGACGGAAGAAGTAGAGAATAAGGGAAAGAAAATTAACATAGATAAAAGTAAAGTATCATTCACAACAAAAAAAATCTGATGTGGACACCACACGACTTCCTTGTACGCAAGACCAATATGAAGATGAAGTATAGACCCAATTATAAAATTGCACGTGTTTGACATAATTTGACATTAACATCTATTTTTTATTTTTTTGTTATTTTTTGTCCTAATCCATAGCAAGCTTCATTACAAAAACCAAAAAGTATCTAAGTTTTAAATTTACATATCTCGCTTATACAAAGGGCTAATTTAATAATACTTGATGTGCTAGACGCAGAATTTAATTCTCTAAAACTCTTATTTGAAGCATTTATTTCTAAAATCAAAATGAAACCATTTTATTCAAGAAAAACTGTTAACAACTTCAGGTAATATAACACTTCCGGTTAGCCTGTTTTAACTAAAATCTGCTATGTTATTCCATTTGATATAAAAGTCTTATATACCAAATTTGAAACGTTTTGGATTATATTTTAATATAGTTTTTCACTAAAATCTATTATGGGCTTCAAATAAAGTACCATTTCTGGAAATTATGTAATGACCAAAAAGGGAGGTGCACAACTAGATGCTATAGAAGTCCTAAATACAAAATTTCAACTTTCTACGGCTTACCTTTTTTGAGTTATGCGAGATACATACGCACGTACGTACGTACGTACGTACGTACGTACGTACGTACGTACGTACAGACGTCACGACGAAATTAGTCAGAATGGATTCAGGGATGGTCAAAATGGATATTTCCGTTGAAATCTCAAAACCGAAATTTTTCGCGATTACAATACTTCCTTTACTTCGTACAAGGAAGTAAAAATTAACGTAGCGGTAGAATTAGTGGCAGTGGTAGTGGCCTGGGTAAAAGATTGAATGCGTTATAGCAAATGTATTCGTTCACATCCAAAAATTAAGAAAATTAGTAGTAGCGCAGTGGCAACGGCAGCGGTAGGAGTTTGCAAACTCCAAACATCTACGTTGCCACTACCGCTACCGCTTAATTTTTTTGACAGTTTTGACGTTTATTGACATCTGATTTCTGATTTCATCAGATAAAATGAACAATAGAAAAAGGATCATTTCGTGGTGTGCCTCAGATGTTGCGCTATATAAATAAACAGACTTATTAATAAACTTTGCACAATTAAAAGTGAACACGTAACTTACCATTTTTGCTTATTTCAAAGGCAATTTATGCTCACGCATTTTCTTTTTTGAAATAATTTTAAATTCCCTTAATCTCTTCGCTTATCTCACACAATGGAGTGCTTTAGGATAAGTGTAATTAATAAGTCATCATCTACGTCAGTTGCTTTTTGCGCAAAAATAAAATGACAGCTATAACTGTCAACCTTGCATCCTAGTAATTTATAATAAAAAATTCCTATAAACTATAATTTCAATAATTTTTCATTGTGAACGGAAATAATTTTTACTATAAATTTCTTACGCTACCGATGCCACTAATTCTTACACTACCGTTAATTTTTTTAATTCTGAATGGGCCTTAATGATAATAAATAACAAAACGATGCAAGAAGGCAACAAAACTAGAAAAAACAACAGCCTACGAACATCTAGGTTTTACGAGAATGTATGATGAGACATAAACATAGTGGAAAAATAGATCTAAAAATAATAAACAAACCAAAGAAGGCAAATAATAGTTACTGTATTATAAACTTTATCCTCTACCTCTAGGTTATTGGGTAAAAATGAAATAGATTAGAAAAGAAAAATGAAGGTATTAATACAATAACCCCAACAACAATCATGTACGCTAGTGAACCCTGAAATATACCAAAGAAAAAATGAGTGAATAATAAAAACAACTTAAAGAAATACCTCAAGAAGATTACAGGAAAAGGTACAACAAAAGCAACTGGGCTGGCACGGGCCCACAATGAGTATGGATCATAACAGGCTAGTAAGAAATATAAAAGAAGCTGGAAGTATGAACAAAAAATCTGGTGTGGCCAACACAATACCTCCCGCCATTAACCGCCTGAGTCACAAAAAAGATTAAGCTAATCCTTATTTTTGGATTAGCGAATTTTACTCTAATTTTGGCAGTTTGGCAGATAATATAACGTAGATTAAATTTTAAATACCGGGATAGAATATAATTCACTAATCTAACAATGAGAATTAGCTTAAACTTTTTTGCGAATCGTTAATTTTTATTAATCTAAATACATACCTACATATTTACTTATGCTGGAAACTGTTTTGATTTCCTTTCCTATTGTTCTATTTACTTTTTTCATTTAAAACGTTACTATTATTAATTTGAAATGATTAGTTCTTTGACAGTGACATTTAACTGTCAATTATATACATTTGAATAACTGTGTAAGAAGTTTTGTTTGTTTAAAGCGTAGGCTCTGGGATTTACATTATAGATAATTTTATAATTTTATCCATAATAAATGTAGAAAAAGTATTAATGCAAATCTGTAGAAAATTTAATAATCTTTAATTTTTATAATAACGTTAATCTCGAAAAAACACTTAAAGGTATTTTTCGAAGAAAAACTATTTTGAGCTTCCAGTAAAGTGCCATTTCCTGTTATCCGATTTACACCAAAATCTAATGGGCTCTTTCCATAATAGAAAAAGTTCGAAATACAGGGTTTCAAAATTTTCTGAACAATAGTATTTGAGTTAGAGTGGAGTATCCACACATACATACACACACACACACACACACACACACACACACACACACACACACACACACATGTACACATACACACATACACACATATACACATACACACAGCCGTCATTGTGAAAATGTTAAAATTGGATTCTAAGGAACTTAAAACGTGCTCATTTACCAAAATCTCGATATGCGATTTTTAGCACGATCCCTATACCTCCCTTACCAAGGGTAGCGGGAGGTAAAAAGTGAAAGAAGGAGACCGAGACAAGTAAAAAATTGTAAGAAATGAAAAAGGTGGGAAAAGACAGAGAGAAGTGAAAGGAATGGATTAAAAATTTCAGAATAGGAAATCCTACAGCCCACTACGGGTATCACAATGTCTTGTAGACTGCTGTTCATTTGTTCTACTGCCCCGCATTGGGCGCCAATATTTGTTGTAACGTCCAGATGGGTAGGCTCGCGTCTGGGCTTCTCCGTGCGTATAAGGCGCTTTTGTGAAAGTTATATTTTAACATCAATTTTCTACGTCTCTATCGTATTGTAGGAACTATATCCATTCGTGATATAATTAGTTTCCTAAGCCTTTAAGCATATCTACTATATTATGTGCTGTAAGCTAATTCGATGCGAAAGGCCACAGTTCATAATCCCATTGTCAAGTGCTTAGATTTCCCAATAATATAGAGGATAATGAACTGCTGAAAATTGAATCAGATAACTGATTGTACTAAGTGCCAAATTATAATTGGTTTACAGTAATTTTCGCAAGTAAATTTACAGTGTAATTGCTTCTGAAATACATAGAGTAACTATACTAATAGTTCTGTTTACAGAAGTTTCTAGTTTCTAGTTTTCAGTTATAATTTTGGTAACATTTGAGATGCGTTTACTAATGTATTACTAACTAGCATTGTTTTAAAGGATTATAATATAACAATAACAAGAAAATTTGTTCAATAAATCGAAGTATGTAATTATGAACAAATTTTTAATGCTGTAATAATATCTAAAGTAAATATTATTATGGTTACAATATTTATTTACAACATATAAGCAAATCAAATATTGATATCCTGTATAGAGCGGAGAACTTGCACTATCATTAAACTAATATTAAATGTAAGTAAATTTTTCGACTGTATTATAGATTATAGATTAAGTGTTTATACAATTACTCGAAATCTCATTCGAACAGTATTTATTCTTACGTTGTTTTACTATATGGCTAGACGTCTATGCGTTTTAAAACAACGAACAGTATAGTTTATTTATTTATACTCTCCCAGAAGTTACTTACTTAGAATGACCCCTAGCGGTGTCGGACTGGGACATATTTCTGTGTGGCGATTCGGATTTTCGGGCCCCCTATTCTGAGCCGTACAAAAATTTATTAATGAACCAAAGATGGTTTTGAATGAGCCTTTTTTAAGAAACATTTTATATTTTTATGTTTGACGAATGTAAACATAAGGAAAACAGATTTATTCAAATATTCCCTGCCTGGGTATCTTGAGAAATAGAAGAGTTATGAAGTCGGGTAAAATAGACAAAAGTTGCCTAATTAGGAGACCATTATAATAGTGTTATTTGTGAAAATGTAAATTTTGAAATGCTTTATTTTGCGAATAACTTCCTAGTAAAATATATTACGTATTATAATTAATTCCTATGCAAAGTATTATTCACGAAAGACGACTATTCAAGGTCATTTATGAACCATCTGATATAATATTACTTGCAGAAAACCTCACTGCATTTCATATCCTTACGACGCGAATTATTTTTGGATACATTTTAACTGAAACAATAAATGTATTTTATTTGAAAATTTTGTTTCTTTTAAAATAATATTTTTCTCAAAGTTTTATCTTCTGTCCTACGTTTTTTGCATAAAACAGAAATATAGACTTGATGTAAACCATAAAATATAATTTGATTTAAATGTCAACGTCACTGGATAAAGATTAGTACAGATGGCAGTGTAGTAAATAATTACATGTCTGTATCTCTATGACATACGTCACTGCTATTTTTAGTGTGTTAGAAAGTAATGGCACCATTTACGTATATCTGTCACACCACATAAATTAAATAAACATACGTCAACTAATCTTTCTCTCTTTCTAATACAAAATGTTGCTAAACTACTGTTATAAAGTGCTGTGTATTCTTTCTTCGAACAAATGACATTGAATAGTCTTATTTCGTGAATAATAGGTACGTTCAATAAGCCAAGCAAAACAAGCAACCGGAAGTAAAATTTGTTGAACGACTTTGCTAGCCTAGCGTTTGCTTGATTTGCTCGCAAGCAATCCAAGCCACAAATTTCTCGCTTGTCTTGCTAAGTGTCAAATATAATGGCGGGAAATACAAATTTTACATACATGAAGTTGACTTGAACTGTCTATTTCTTTATATGGTGTGTGTCTATCAACCGCATGTAAAAAAGGCTTTGAGAGTTTTGTGATGGGTGTTTATAACATTATTAAATTTGAAATATTTTGTTATAGTCAATATAGCTTCTTCCAAATTAATCCCACTATCTGAAAATAAATATATAAATTCATTTTCCATATTTTCGCAGACCAAGAAATGAAAATGAACAGGTACACAATTACACAATG
Organism: Harpalus rubripes; assembly: GCA_963082715.1. Classification (NCBI taxonomy): domain Eukaryota; kingdom Metazoa; phylum Arthropoda; class Insecta; order Coleoptera; family Carabidae; genus Harpalus; species Harpalus rubripes. Next base: position 32,311,175 of record OY720464.1, read on the forward strand.
TTATATTTGACGTTTGACATCTATATACTTTTCTCGATGACAGTTGTGGATGACAGTACGTCATATAGCTAACAAATCGTTCAGCGCACTAAGCAACATGTCTCGTTTGCTTACCTAGCATTTGCTAGATTTGCTTACTTCATTGAACGTATCTAATAATATACTTGTAGGTTTTGTACATGTCCATCGAGCCCTATTTCTAGAATATATTGGTTAGCAACCGGGGTGAAGGCGTCTAGCGTGGGTTGTCTTTGACTTATGCTTGTTCTCTGGTTAAAGTTATACGTTTTACACTTGATCTACAATCAGTTCTTTAAGATATTTTTTCTTTTTACTATATTAACCAATATTAACTATGAAAGCTACAGGTTTGTTTTAGACTGGACCCTTTAGCTGGCTGGGCCTGTGGCGATCGCCGAATCGCCACAATGACCCAGTCCGACGCTGATCCCTAGAATACATGATTAAAGTTCAGGGCCGCTCCGTGGGTATTAGGCGCCTTTGTGCTATTTTACATTTTAGCGCCCCTTCCCCTCATGACGTAAAATTTGCAAATTAAAGTTTAAACTATACCTTTTGTTCTTCAAAAATGCTAGATTTATTATATTGATGAAATTTTCCTATATTCTTGTAAACAATAGGTTATAATCAAAATTGTTTGTTGTAATCAACAATTTTACAACAGATTTTATAATTGTACATGCATTTGATTCTTTGCAAAATAATAACAGGGATTAAATATTGGACTCATTGTGGGATTCATTCTTGTAATCAATATTCTTGAGTTATAATCAATATATTCATTGTTGTAATCAACATTTTCATAGTTATTATTTCAATATAACAATGCTAGAATAACGAACCGATTGATACGATAATTATTATACTTATAACTAGAGCTCTAATGCAAACAAATTAAAAAATATATTGTTCACTTCTATCACGTTAATTTGTAAGTTTTGTAGTAATATTGTCTTTACGAATAGCATTTCATAAAAATTTACTATTATTTATTTTACTGTCTTGAAACGGCGCCCCTCAAAGTCAGGCGCCTTTGTGCGGGGCACAACCTGCCCACCCGCACGGCGCGGCCCTGTTAAGGTTTGTCAGTTTCCTCAGGTGACACCCTGTATATCTTCTCGTGTTTCAGTTGCATACTCGATCCCCCCCCTCTCGCCCTTCTAAGATCATTGTACGATAATTATATTACCCCTTCCCGAAGCTTCTCGATGGAGCACTATAACTTAGCGATTCGTTTCTGTAATGGTTCGTTGATGTTCTGTTGCATTGAAGCTTTAAGCTCTTGTTGTACACAAGATATAAAGGCTTATGAGGAAGAGCGAACAAGCGAAGAAAAGTAGAAGGAAGTAAGACGGACAAGATCATATTTTATAATTATTAACTTAAGGATAAAATTATAAGGACGAAGACCTTATTAATTTCACAAGGAGGATTATTTATTACGTTTTTAATAAATATTCCCAAGTTTCATTAAGTGAAGAAAATAATATAACACGGCGTTGCCTACTACTATTAATGTTGATAAATACGTATTACAAATTTATAATTCAAACAAATCCTGAATATTTTAAACGAATGTATCAAAATATACTCCGAATGTGCAATAGTAGCGTTCTTTTTATCATTTGCCTCATCACAAAATGAGATGAGTTTGACATGAACTAAGTTGAAATCAAGTGAGATTTTTATGAAGTAAAAAGAACGACAAAAGACAAATTTTGTTGGTAACTTGAACGACTAATGTCGCTGTTTGTCTTCTGTGTACAATTTGAATTTGACAATAGCTTTTCAACGGTCAACCCAAAACTATGAGTGGGCATTATTTGGGCTTCTGTTATTCTGTCGATTACATAATAATAGGTAGTGCGACACATTCTAAAATGTTGTTTAAATTGTACGGTACTATAACTTCCACAAAATTTTCAATTCTATGAAGTTTACGTCTCTTTGCTATATTATTTTCCACGGAATTGTCTGCATATTTATTTATTCTTCAAATAATAATAATATGTATTAAAGGAATAAACAAATAATCTTTACAATAACCAAACTATTTGTATCTGACAGCTCGTGACAGCAAAAATTCATCCCCACTATTCATCTAAGATTAAAAACTCAATAAGCACAACAGCACAACCTCCAGAGGTGACTAAGAATAGGGAAGGGGCGACGAATTCTTCTCACTTCAGTCTCAATTCAGTCTCACTTTGTCTCATCTCCGTTAGGATAAAAAGAACGGTCAAAATTAGTGAGGCATCTGAGGTGAGCTACAATGAACTGAGATCTCATGTAAAAAATGGTAAAAAGAACACGACTAATGTTTGCATTGAAGCTGGTGTAAAATAAATAAAACTATATAAAAAAATTTAAAATAAACAAATTTAATAATTGAAGTGATAGGTCTCAAAATTTAGGTAGATAATAGATCTTTTCAATTTAAAGAGATAGAAGATATGCGCAATGGAGATCTGCAATAACTAAGACCTACGGCGTTTGTTTCTAAAATTAGACGTAAAATGTGAGAATATCTCAGATAACTTTAAAAAATCTTATCGACATAAATTACAAAAGCTTTTATTGAAGTTACTATTTGCAGCGATAGAAAGAGATAGCCGTTAAGTTGAAAAGGTCTATTATTGTTTGAAGAGTCTAAATTTTACCTGATTTTACATTTCCTATTAATTTGTAACACATATTCATTAACATCTTGTATGCGTTTTGATTTTGTAATAAAGTTTCCATTGTAGTAATCAATACTATTTTTGTTATATCCATGTAATCGATGTTTTATAATACAATCATTATTTTTATTGTTGCAATCATCATTTTCTTCAAAGAAATCTATATTTAATTATTGTAATCAATATTATTTATTGTTACAATTATATCCGTGATTAATATCTTTATTTATTCTAATTTTATCTGTTATTATCAGCATTTTATGAACGTCATTTAATTTTATTTTTATGATGTTGGTAGGTACACTTCAATTGTAACAAAGGTCGTACTATCGTATGATGGGTTCCGTAATAGCATAAAACTCGTGTATATTTTTAAATATTCCCGTGTATGTTAGCAAATACATTTCTAAATATATTCTACATCCGTATGTAAGTAAGAAAAATATTTTATCTACGTCATGATGAGTACTTGAAACTCAAACCCACTTACTCAATACTGGATGACACCTCATGACGTCAGTAGCCCACATCTATCGACCGATGAGGCTGTTTATTTCACTTTAATCGTAGTTATAATCAAGAAGATTATTGACTATCTTTGGAATATTATTTTAAAACTATACATGTCAAACAGTTTAGATAGAGAGAGGTAAACGATACCGTAAGGCCTATTGACGCACGCTCTTATCAATTGAGGCAAATTTAAATTTGTATTTTTATTGGTAATAAACATTGTTATCAAAGCGTAAACAATTGGCTTCTATTGATTTTTTCAATAAGTTTGAGGTTGATTTTGATTTTTAAATGACTGGCATTTTTATTGAAAATGATTAAACAAAAAATGCAATTTTAAATTTCGAGAACAATGCAGTAAAATTTATTTGTAAAACTATTTTAATATTATGGTTATAGATTACTTAACAAAAGAAAAATAAAAAACTTCAAAATTATTTTATTAATTACGTTTTTCGCCAAATATTGATTAGCCTGAAATGCGTATATGTGTGACTCAGATTTTTTTTATAGACTAATTATTGAACACATTTCTCAAAAATTGATGAGCTGTCACCTGATTCTTTTGTTTTGTCACGTTAGTTGCGTTATTACGTTTTACACACACGTAAAATAAAACAACATTCAATGTAGATAACTAATATGAACATCGAACTTCAATAAAATAAAAAAAAAATGAATCACATTCAAGCTATAATCACAAATAAAAAAAATATGTAAGTCCAATTTAATTTAATATCTATGTAAAGCAAATGTAAATTATGCTGCAATTCTGAACAAATCTGTAAATGTTACAAATCTGTAAATCTGTAAAAAACTGACAAAAACGCATCTATTTTTGTTGATAAATATAAAATTATACATAATAGTGGCAACTGTCGTTGCGATTTTATTCATTATTTACAGATTTACAGATCTGTAAGACTGGAGGGGGCAAAGGCACCTAAACAATACATTTTTTTATTTCCTTGTACAAAGTAAAGGAAGTATTGTATTCGCGAAAAATTTCGGTTTCCAGATTTCAACGGAAATATCCATTTTGGCCATCCCTGAATCCATTCTGACTAATTTCGTCGTGACGTCTGTACGTACGTACGTATCTCGCATAACTCAAAAACGGTAAGCCGTACAAAGTTGAAGTTTTGTATTTAGGACTTCTATAACATCTAGTTGTGCACCTCCCTTTTTTGTCATTACATAATTTCCAGAAATGGTATTTTATTTGAAGCCTATAATAGATTTTAATGAAAAACTATATTAAAATATAATCCAAAACTTTTCAAGTTTAGTATATAAGACTTTTATATCAATTGGAATAACATAGCAGATTTTGGTTAAAACAGGCTAACCGGAAGTGATATATTACCTGAAGTTGTTAACAGTTTTTCTTGAATAAAATGGTTTCATTTTGATTTTAGAAATAAATGCTTCAAATAAGAGTTTGAGAGAATTAAATTCTGCGTCTAGCACATCAAGTATTATTAAATTAGCCCTTTGTATAAGCGAGATATGTAAATTTAAAACTTATATACATTTTGGTTTTTGTAATGAAGCTTGCTATGTATTAGGACAAAAAATAACAAAAAAATAAAAAATAGATGTTAATGTCAAATTACGTCAAATACGTACAATTTTATAATTGAGACTATACTCCATATTAGTCTTGCGTACAAGGAAGTCGTGTGGTGTACACATCAATTTTTTTTTAATATACTTTGGACTTAAATGCATCAATGTAGCAATCAAGAAACTTTAAAATACAATTGTGCAATGCGCACTTACACTCTTTGTCTCGCATCTGCAAATTTAATAATTACAAAGAGAAGTTTTGTAAAACGGAATGATGTTAACAATTCTAGAAGTTAGTGCCTTCACTTCTAAAAAACCGATAAGTTAGTTTACATTTTAATTTTAAATTGACAAAGTAACAATATTAAAATTAGAAAATAGAAACAGACATACATCTTGAGAGTATCAATTTAAAAATGAAATTAGATCGCGTCCTATTTACCTCTTAATTTGATCTAATTTTCAGTGATATTGATGTTTATTTTTATACAGACAAAAAGTAATCGTAGATGCTTAAAGTGCTTTTGTATGTAAGTGGTTATTAAAATGGAATATAGGACATGGTTTTATTTGTAATAATCGACGATATTTCTATGAAATTATAAAGAAAAAATAAACATTTACCTTTAGCGACGGTTAACAATACAGCATCTGAAATAAAAAAGAAGTATATCATTAGTGTAATAGTATAAACAAACATTTAATAGATTGTACTTTATATTTTGTTCACAACATAGAAAACAAGATACCAGAAATTCTTTATATTTCCAAAGGGTATTAACTGTCATTTTCATTTAACTGTATAATGGGGTCCTCCACTCTAATATTTTTTACGAGGGTTGCGCTGAAAATTGTTGGTTATTAAAAGACCGCTGCATTTTTAAACAAAAAATCTTTATTGTTTTTCAAAATATTCTCCATTCAGACTAATACACTTGTGCATTCTTTGAAACCACTTTAAAACATTCGGAAAATTCATTTTCTGAAACGTTTTCTAACATTCTTCGAAATTCTGTAACTGCTGCATCTGCGCTGGGAAATCTTTTACCTCGCATCATTTTTTAGCAGTTGGAAAGAAAATCGCACGGCCCCAGATCTGGGTTATACGGAGGATGAGTTACCAGTTGAACTCCCGAATCTTTCAAAAAATCCAATGTTCTGGCAGCAGTGTGGGAGGATGCGTTGTCATGATGGACTTAGATGTTACCTAAACCGGTGCTTTGGCGACCTGTTTGTAATAAAGCCACTTCGTAGTATTATTCAGAATTAACAGTTCTGCGATCTTCAAGAGGAGTAACACGAACAGGACCACTTCGGCGGAAAAAAACAGCAATCATTTTCTTATTGACGCTTCTGCCACACTTTTGTGGGCAAGTTTTCATCTTCGAATACGCAAACACTAGACTGCTGTTTAGTTTCAGGGTCGTAATTATATAACCAAGATTCGTTACCTGTTACAATGTATGTCACTTGCTTGGAAGCTCCTCCGTCAAAGTTTTGCAACATAAATTTACACCAGTCTACTCGACCCTGTTTTTGACTTTCTGAGAACAAATGCGGTATCCAATGGTTGCTAGTTTTCTTACCCCAAGATGTTTATGCAAAATGGTATTCACCGCCGAGGATCCAATCTTTCCTTCCTCCTGAATCTCCCTATAAGTAATATTTCGATTGGACTGAATCAATCTTGCCACACGATCAACATTTTCTGAACGGGCAGCATCCGCAGGTCTTCCAGGTCTTGCTTCGTCTTCTAACAGCTCTCGCCCTCGTCGAAATTCGCAAATGGGCAGCATCGCCAAATTTAAATTTATAATCAATAAGTGGGAGCCATTTTTCAGGAAACATGTAAAGTGCATCATGAAAATATATTAATTTATTTTCAGATATATACTGATAAACATCCTGAAAGCTCCAAAATTTAGGGTTCGATGCATCCACTTATAATCCGCTCATGGTAAAACCAACTCTGACGTTGGCTGTGGGAAAAATATGAATAACGTTCAATAGTTGAATCATAAAACAAGTGAATCATTTCCATAGTCCTCCATGCCAGAACTCACGCAAATGTTCAACTGTTTATTTTTATCCATTCCTTATATGATGCCGCATTTAGCGCTTGATATTTTTAGATGAATTGAGCGTGTTTTGTTTTCATATTATCATAAAGTCGAATCTACTACGAAAAGAAAAAAATCATATGACGAAAATAGTCCCCTTGCGTTTGATATTTCTGTGCAAGGCATATTTCACAAAGTAAACTAATTTGAAGAATGGAAGGTTCTCTTTAAATAAAACTTTGTTTCGTGAAGCATATATTCATATGTTTTATATGCGGATATCTAAGAATAAGGTAATATTCTATTATTGCTATTTATTTTAGTATGTTTAAACAAGGCTTTGTATATTGTATACAGTGTGTCCCTAAGTACTGGCAATATTTCACGGATGAATTCCAGAACTAATTTAGAGTCGCAAAGTCCATATAAACATAAGTACTAAACGTAACTTTTAATAGTTGTTATATTATAATTTATGTGGCTAAAATTTTAGTTTTCTGAAATACTGATCTGGTTGCCATGATCGCGTCTTTTATTTGGTAACATTTGAACATCGTTCGCCGGACTTGACTCCTATTGGTTTTTACCTCCCGCTACCCCCGGTAAGGGAGGTACAGAGATCGTGCTAAAAATCGCATATCGAGATTTTGGTAAATGACCACGTTTTAAGGTCCCTAGAATCCAATTTTAACATTTTCACGATGATGTCTGTGTGTGTGTGTGTGTGTGTATGTATATGTGTGTATGTGTGTATCTGTATATGTGTGTATGTGTGTATGTGAGAATGTGTGTATGTGTGTATGTGCGTATGTGTGTATGTCTGTATGTGTGTATGAGTGTGTGTATGTGTGTATGTATTTGTGTGTGTATGTGTATATGTATGTGTGTGTGTATGTGTGTGTATGTATGTGTGTGTGTGTATGTGTGTATGTGTGTGTGTATGTATGTGTGAATCCTCCACTCTAACTCAAATACTATCATTCAGAAAATTTTGAAACCTTGTATTTCGAGCTTTTTCTGTAATGGAAAGAGTCCATTAGATTTTGGTGAAAATCGGATAACCGGAAATGGCACTTTACTAGAAAGCTCAATGTTATTATAAAAATTAAAGATTATTATTAATACTTTTTCTATATATTTTATGGATAAATTTATAAAATTATCTATAATTTAAATCCCACAGCCTACGCTTTAAACAAAACGCAGTTATTCTAATGTATGTAACTGACAGATAAATAGCACTATCAAAGAACTAATCATTTCAAAATAATATTAGTAACGTTTTAAAAAGAAAAAACTAAATAGAACAATAAAAAAGGAATTCAATACAATTTCCAGCATAAGTAAATATGTAGGTATGTATTTATATTAATAAAAATTAACGATTCACAAAAATGTTTAAGCTAATCCTCATTTTTGGATTAGTGAATTCTATTCTATCCCGGTATTTAAAATTTAATCTTCATTTTATCATAGCTCCGGTGATTCAATGGTTAAAGCAATGCCTCATTTCATGAGTGCCCTCGAGGCTCTGGGTTCGAATCCCACTAAGGCATGGATGTGTGTGAATGTGAACCCACTCTGTAAATGAGATTTAATCCTTTTGTTAGGTTTAAAAAAACGGTAGTTACTTGGATTAGATTAGACTCTATTTTAAGAAATAAACTGTCAAAATTAGAGTAAAATTCGCTAATACAAAAATAAGGATTAACTTAATCTTTTTTGTGACTCGGGTTGTAAATGGCGGGAGGTATTGTGTTGGCCACACCAGATTTTTTTGGGGCTTTGAGGTAACATGAAACAGATTATTTATGCAACTGAAATTCACATGGTTGAAGAATTGCGCCAGGGTAGAAAGAAGTGAACAAATGGATTAAAAAATAACCCCAAGAAAAAAAGAAGAATCGGGTTTCCGGGATATGGAGCAGAATTTTTTATTTGGTTTTGCGCGGTATGTTTGGTAACACTTTCAAAGTCCATTATTTAACTTCATGTAGTTGGTACCATGTATTTTTCTTGAAATTTACTATATTGGCAATAAAGAAATAACAACAAACTTTACGTTAGTAAAATTAAGAATATGTTATTAATAGAATGCGTAAGCAGATAATGAATGTAAACAGTTATAATTCACATTTGGGGGAATCCCTAAGGAAACTCGGCGTACCCGAGTATTCGCTATATGAAATACCACAATTTTGTTTTTCTGAAGATCCTACAAAATATTTCAGGAATTCATAATACAATGAAGGAAGTGAAAATATATGAAGTAATCTATAATATCCACAAACAAGGATGCAGCAAGCTGTCAAGTTGTTCTAATTATGTCACAAGTAATTATCGCATTATCTCGATGACAAGGGATACAATGAAACAAAAATAAATATCGTACTTTGTCATGTGTCCTTCGTCTAAATTTGTCAGCGTTGATTTTATTTCAGCGGATAATTGAGCAGGATTCATTCACTTGTCAACATCTCGCATAAAAATATTAATTAGCGGTATACCGTCGCTTAATTAAGTGGTGAAAAATCCGCTGGGTACATTCCGCTAGCGATGTTGACCAGTGACGGTTTTGTATTACCGTTCTATATTAATTTTAAAGTGGTACTTTATCTATTGAATTGTAATTATTCAAGAAAAAATATAGATTCAGTCTCAGAGATCCTTCTAGCGCCATAAACAAATTCTTGGATTTAAATTCGAACACAATATTTAACTAACGAAATGTAAAAACAATTTTTTGTTTCATTAACTTCTTTTGATGAGTTAAAGTGTCATACATTTACAGTATTGGCCATAAAGATAAAATTTCAATCACTTTCAAGTGAGGAAGTAACATTCAAAATCCGATATGTCCAAAAGTCATAGTTTTCAGAAATCGATAGAAACTGTATACAAAAATGTAAAGAGTTTTTTTTAATTTTGCAAAAGCAGGATTTTAGGTTATGGCTACTAGATGAGCCTGTTTCACATTTTTCAAAAAGTATTTTAAATGAAAGTTTATGCAATATTTGTCTTATTAATAATTATTTTTTAATAATTTGTTGTTATTTTCGTAAATAATTAAATTAAAAGTTTGGCGCCAAAAATAGTAATGAAAAACAACCCCCCACTCCTGTGTCGTAGAAACACATACATTACGTCATTCACAGCCAATAGAAAAACTGTTTTTCCATCACCTACATTTATTTTTGTTATATAAATAAACGTTAACTTAAGTTAAGTCGGACAGTTTACTGAAAGTCAATAGCTGGATGGTGGCTGAATTTATATCAGCAAACGATTGTTTTACTGCTGCCGAAATAAGGGGTGTTAAAGAGTTAAGGTAAAATTAAATGTAAAAACCCAACTATCAGCTCTTCGATCTACTACTTCCAGCCACAATTTTCTTTTCTTCGCATCTTTTGGCATATTTATAAATTCAATTGTATGTTTGCCCGTAGCAGCAATTATGCAAGAAAGCACAATACGATACTGTAAATTACGTATTTTATATTGGATTTTTTATTATCTAAGACGAATTAAACTAAAAAATTTGACACTTGTTTGACAACTTTGACAATATACTTATCATAACACTTGTAACAAAACACAAAGAATTGACACTATAAAGGGACCAATTGGAGCCGATGAAGACGTATGTGTTGTGACGTCACATTCTGTTTCAGATCACGTAACTTTCAAAATATTATCCAAATTTCAAAAATTAATTGTAAAATATCTAATGGATATTTGGTGATATTTTCAAATTTGAGGCTATTTAAATAATGATATCTTTTTAAATTTAATACTTAGAAGGCATATAAAAATTCTTGCAACAGCCCTATTGTACACTGTACAGAGAGTACGAGTTTTTTCATCTTTAACTCGGAAATTGCGTTTAAATAATAATTTTGAATAAAAAAACGTCAATAACTGAGAAATTTGGTATGGGTGCTTGCGCACCGCAGAGTACCCATGCTTTCGACGCCTATGTTTATAGAGACTATACCACTGATTTAAAGTACTTAGTTATGGGTAGTATGCACTTCACATGCCCTTTATGTCAACATTTATTTTAAGGCTGTCATTTAATTAACTTTGTAAAGGTTATTTATATTATGTAGCTATTGTGCAAAGTGCACCACTGGGACAAATACTTTGTAAATACTCGAGTACATTTGCAATCATGTTAGACACTTCTTAATTATTAGGCCAATTTTATTTGTAATTTCAAAGTATAGATTTTCAACCAACATCCAGGGCAGTGTCTTTAATGAACCTTACAATTTATTATCAGTGTCGAATCACTTAGACATAGTGTTATTTATTAGATCATATTATACACACATTTAACTGAGAGATGTACACTATTTAAATTTATGGTTATATGTTTGCCAAACAAGCGAATTATTAAGCCATGAATTCTCATTCAAAATTGGTCTACTTTAATGCATTGTTTTTTTGCCAAGCCAGCTACGATAAAAAATAGCTTTTTAAACATTTGGCTTAGACAATTGAATAACTTAATTTTCAGTCTGGTTTGACGTAGACAATTTTATTTTTTGCCAAAATATCCAGGTGAGCATTTTCTACTTTTATGCTTCAATGCTATAGTCATCATCAAAATATGGCATAGTAACTCTAATATTTTTATAATGTTTAACAACAGTGACCACGCGTCGACGCCAAATATTTCGAATTTTAAATGGCACAAAATTGACTCCTGTGGTGCACTCTCCACGCCAGCAATGAGTGCCCGTGAGGTGATGCCTGGTAAGAGCTCGCACGGTGCAAATATTTCATCATTACCGATATCTGTGTACAAAGCAGATTGGCACACCCAGCAATGGGTAATCAGCCGTAATGATCAGAGCTGGGCAATACTTGCAAAAACGTACTTTATTACGCTTGCAAGTACTTTCAGTACCTACTTCAAGTACTGTACTTGAAGTACTTTCTATTTATAGTACTTTGTACTTGACAAAGAAAGTCTATTCACAAGTACTTGGTACTTAATACTTGGAAAAATACTTGAAGTACAATGAAAAGTACTTAAAGTATTTTAAATGTACTTGAAGTGCGATGAATAATTTAAAAGTTAACAATATTATGATAATTGTTTGTCTGTCAGTGTTTCTTGTGTGGTGTTATTCCTGTAGTACATAATTATGTGAATTTCATTAATAAATATATTTTCAGCGATAGTATGAAAGTAAAGATTATTTGCAAATATTTTTGGCATAAATTAATTAATTCTAATCTGCATACTGCATATACATACATATAATTTTTATATTACTTAACTACAGTGCTGGGACTTTGTCGTATCACTTGGAGATCGCATGACGTAAAAATGACGTCATTCTAATCCATCAGTACAGCTTCTCGTATCGCTTGGCGATCATATGACGTCAATTTTACATCATGCGATCGCTAGGTTATGCGGTAGACCCAGAGAGGAACTCTTGTTTTAAATAACCCAATAAATATCCCATATTGAAATTTTCGTCAATAATCACCTTTTAAGGTCCATATAATCAGAAAAATATCAATTATCTGAATATATTTATTTATTTTATTTTAGAATAATAAAAATTTGCGTGGGTAGAATGAAACTAGTTCTTGCAACAAAGAAACTGAGAAAATCAAATGAAACAATAATCGAATAAAACATAAAAAACATTGTACGACATACGAGAATATAAGGTCTGAAAATATATCGTAGTGAAAATGGGAAAAGTTACAATACGGGCAGAAAGTTGAATGAATGTTGTAAAGGTTAAGCGGAAGAGAAGAAGGTAATTGTAACATATGAGACTACACTACAAGGAGTTAAGAAGAGAAAACAAAGGTAATGCTACTTAATGAAAAGGGAACCGGACAAAATTTACAAAAGGTTAAAGAAGTATACTCGTACATATATATTTTAGGCTTTAAAACACAAAAGTTGTCGAAGTATTTCAATTATGTTTTAATTCTTTATTAATATTTATTTATTAAACATATACTTTCAATATTTTTTCCTAATTTCTCTTAAATCAATTGCGCTGTAGTCTCGTATTGTCGCTTGAGTGTATCGAGGTCTGCAAAGCAAAGATACTTTCAACCAAAGTTATACACTACATTTTTTCTACCGTCAGAAAGAAGAATCTATTTTTAATTGAATTAATAGAAAATTTATAATTTTCCATTCATATAATCTTAATTAAGAAAGCGAAAATTTTATATTAGGTAATAGGGAAACAATAAACTGGTCTGCAAAGTACCTACTTTATAGCTAGTTACTATTAGCAACGATCTGTAGAGCTTGGTCAAAAATTCTACTTTCCTTATCAATAGTAGAAAAAAATATATTTTTTATGGTATTATCATAAAATAGCATTTATCTCTTTCGTGGTATTATGAAGAGAACATTAGTTGATTGTGGTTCTGACATCACGGTATTTGTGGTTCAGATACGAACAGTACTCGATTAGGGCCGGTATCTGACGATACGCAACAATTTGGCGAACCACATTGGACGATATCAAATTTTGCACTCTTTGTAGGCATACAATTTATTGTTTTTTTACCTTCCGTCACCTTTAGGTAAGGAAGGTATTGCCTTTGGTCAAAAAAATCGGTGGTGAGTGTATGTGTGTGCGTGTGTTTGTGTGTGTGTGTGTGTGTGTGTGTGTGTGTGTGTGTGTGTGTGTGTGTGTGTGTGTGTGTGTGTGTGTGTGTGTTTGTGTGTGTGTGTGTGTGTGTGTGTGTGTGTGTGTGTGTGTGTGTGTGTGTGTGGATGTATGTATATATATATATATATATATATATATATATATATATATATATATATATATGTGTGTGTGTGTGTGTGTGTGTGTGTGTGTGTGTGTGTGTGTGGATGTGTGTGTGTGGATGTGTGTGTGTGTGTATATGTGTGTGTAACAAAATTTTCGTCTACGATAACTTAAAAACTACAATTCCAAAAATTATAATTCTTTCGTATTCCTCTTCGTTGCATTCATATGAAGAGCTGATTAGATTTTGGTAATAATTGGTCAACCGAAAGTACCAAAGTCATTGTATATTGTGGCATTTACTATGAAAATGTGATTGGCCCGTTTTTTTTTTTTAATTGATGCATACATTTTCGGTATCCCAAATGAAAGAACTTGGATGCGACAAAATATGGTATGGAACAATATCATACAGTCCAAATAATAGCAATTTTTCATTCTCTTATCGTTATTTAATCCCACGTTTTTGTAATACACATTGGCCGCCAGATGTCTTGATTTGACAGCCCCAAACTTCTTTTTATGGGGTTATTTTAAAGGAAAACTCTGGATCAGTTGCAGGAAAATATTTGCCAAGAAATCGAAATTCTACAGGCCGAAATGTGATGGAAAATAAAGAACTTGATTTGACATGGCGGATAAGGGTCCCCTTAGCCAATATTATTTTTGGAAATTGACATTCAAAAAAATAAACGACTAAATAAATTTGTATGTTGCTACAAAAAATAATTAAATTCAAAATTTCGCAGTAGTAACAAAATTATAAATCATGTAAATTGGGGCCGCTCTAAAGCCGGGGGCCCGCCTGCAATGCGGGCCCTGCGGGCCCATTAGTTACGCCACTGCTTTTAGACGCTATGGCACGTACTCGTCGCCGTCATCCAGTTGACAATGTGCGGTAAAAATATCATTTCCAAAATCTGCGTAAAATCGATTCATATACTCAGCAATGTGTACATGCAATGATTATGTACTTATTTATAGATACATAATCATAAACACTAACAAATCTATTTTTGAAATAAGTCCAGATAAGAAATTTGCACTGCACTATTTTCACCAGTCATAATTCTTGCGAATTTAACTGTTCAATAACTATCCATTAATATTTTACGTCAATATTAATAAAAAAAAACTGTTATATACATTTTAAATTTCCATGTTATACAACAAATCTATAATTAGTATAATCAATAATGGAAAATTCCAATAAAACAAAAAATCCCAACGACATCTCTCACAACAATTACCCTACATTAGATCCTTTGTTAGGTTTTGACCGTTACACATTACACTCACTCTTCTTCCCATTGTGTAACCTTCCCAACGGAGAGAATATATCGTGCCGCCAAACACATGTGCACACAAAGAGAGGGGAGACTAGAGTGGGGGAATTAGACCAATATACCGGTGTATCGTTGAAATAGTGGAGTATCGCTTTGGAAAACTAACGAGAGGTATTGCTGAAGGATTGTAAGTGAAGTGAAGTGATTTTGATAAATTAATATTGTAACTCAAAATGGAAGCTACAAAAATGGAGATGCCTATTTTGGAAACCACTAAGAGGTTGTCATCTTTAAGGTAAGACAAAGGAATATATAAATAAGTTTGAATTATAGTGATTTTTGTATATTTTTATATATACATGCACTATTGTTTATATAAGTTAAATATTGAACAGTTTTATAATTCGAAATTTTAAATTTGGCGCTTCTGGTAAATCCCCGATTCCGCCATATTTAAACCGTTAAATCCTTGTGGAACTAAACAAACACTTTTTAAACATTTTAATATAGTACATTTATAAACTAATGCCTGATTACACCAATGTAACTTTTAATTTTAAACCTTAAACTAGAATCAAAATGAAATATATCGCTGTCAAAATTTCGATTTGCATTTTGTTTAAAACAACAAAATTTAAGACTTGTTTTAATTTAATTGGGCCATGATGGAAAAAGAAGAAATAGTATATTAAAGAACGTGTTTTATAAGACATGTTTTTCTCGCACGCGTCAAAATTTAGAAAACGAGCGTTAGCGAGTTTTCTAATTGACAAGTGCGAAAGAAAGCCTTATAAAATGAGTTCTTTATATTATTTTTTATATTTTGCGCCTTCTACAATAACATTTACTTACTCAATTTGTGATTATATTTGTAACCATTTGTACATTTTCATGTAAATAATCTTCCCTAAATAAAAAAAATTAATAATTTCGACATTATATTATTAAAATGAATTGTCAATTAACTAAAAATAAATTAGGTAAAAATGGGTAAAAGAAACGTCATCTAGTACCAACCGTCTAAAACAAAAAATTGCGTATCGAAATGAAGGTCATTATGATACGCAATTGCGTATCGTAATGACTTTATTATGAACGCAAAATATAAAAATTATATTTTCGCATTCCCGAGACTAAAGAGCGATTCTAATCACTCATTTCAGGGACTAAATTTCAAATTCAGTCCCAGAGGGATTAAATATGAAAAAAATCCCTGGGGGACTAAAGTAAAAATAAACAAGATGTTTCCATAACATCATATAGTTACTATGATTTATTTATTCGTATCTGCACTACATTTTGAGCTGGCGTTGAGTTTAAATTTGAACAAAATTTTTGACTTTTAATTTTGTTTATTTCTGTAATTAATATTTTCCCTATACACTTTGGGAATACCTAATGGGGTATGTGACCATATTCGAATTTCAATATATATGACATAAAATATAAAAACTAACCACTGTACCTTCTCATTATAACAATAAAAAATAAACATTAATTTGTAATAATATTGTTATTAACAATTTAATGTTTTGGAGAAGGGATATATGCCGTATGTGGACAAAGACAGATAGACTACGGGAAAGAAAGAGACAGTTATAAATCAGCCTATCAGCGTCGCGTTTATGTTGTGGTAGGTGTGGCAGGGTGTGGCATGGTTACATCTGGCTATAACTATCTCTTTCTCTCCCAGTCCAACCGTCCTTTTTCACGCTTCTACCATTGTCACGTCACAAATCCCTTCCCCAAATTTTTAATAATTAATTTTTCGTAAATTACGAATAATTAATCGATTTAAAAAAATACAAGTATTTTATTTATCACGATTATACTTTTTAACAGTGGCGTTCCCAGGATTTTGGTCTAGGGGAGGGGGTCGATGTAGCAAAAATTTATATATAATTTTTGTGAATTTTATTCGGGCCGCCACATAAACTGGTTCATAAATTCTTGTCATCCGCCATTTAAGTAGCTAAATATTTACAATAGTTATATAATAATTTAAATATTTATTGAAGTATTTTCGTATTTTTCTATAAACAGTGTATAAAATAATCAAGAAAATAATTTTACACAGTTTATTTTAAACTATCAAAAAATGTTATAAAATATCTTGTATATTAAGAAGTTTCATTCATGAAATTTTCTTTTCTTTTGAGTCTATATAAGGCTAAAGTATTTCTCATAGCCTTGTGTATTGTCACCGAAGATTGGTAGATTCATACAAAGGTCTATAGAATTTAAATACGGTTGGCACGAATTCTACCTGGACCTGATGTACCGTCTGGGAATACCTTTTACCTTGTGCTATCGCTCGGTATGGTATGACTAACGAATGAAAGTTGACGTTTAAATTATTTTATACATGTAGTTTCTTTTGAAACCCTAGAGAAGAATAGAATTGCACGAAATATTGAGGTATGAAATTTTTGCATGAACGCATTTAAATACTGGACTAGGAAAGCACAGAAATACATTACTATGTCTGACTGAAAATAGATGGCCGACTAGGGTAACTGTATATCAAAACAGGGGTGCGTTTAAAATATTTTAAACTTTTTTCGTTTATGTTGATTATAACAAAATATTTTGATCTTTGAACTATTTACTTTGGCAATTCTATGAAATAGGATTATTTTTAATTTTCTCTAACAGTAATTCCGACTCGAGGGTTGCTTACACCTGAAACGATGTACGTCACGTCAGATGGCTCCATACCCATTATGAATCTAAAACATCATGAGAAGTTAGTGCTAGGTGTGTGCTGATTTGTGCTAGAATCTTAAAGTTTGTGCTGTTTATTTGCGCCAATTATTAACAATTGAAATGGGGAATCTGGCGTGACACTAAGAGTAAACCCACTTTCTTTTTAACAATATTTGGATAATAAGACAACACACAGTTAGAGCTAAGTTTGTGCTGCTCAGATACAATTTATGAAAGTTTGTGCTGTTTCTTTACATCTACTATTAATAAGTGAAATGGGGAATCTGGCATGACACCAAGAGTAAACTTATTTTGTTTAAAACACTATTCGGGTAATAGTAACGTCAATAGTTAGTGCTAGGCTTGTGCTGCTCAGATACAAATTATAAAAGTTTGTGCTGTTTATTTAAATTTATTATTAACCATTGAAGTGGGAAATTTGTCGTGACACCAAGACTAAACTCCTTTTGTTTAAAACAATATTCGGGTAAAAATAACACCCATATAGTCAGTGCTAGGTTTGTGCTGCGCAGGTACAAATTATAAAAGTTTGTACTGTTTATTTACATCTATTATTAACAATTGAACAGAGGTTATTCTAAGGATTTTTTTCCACTGCACAAGAAAATAAATCCCTGTATTCCCTTTAAGCCATTCAGCAGATTTCAATTCAATTTCAAGTAGCCGAAATTACATTGGATAAACTTGTCTCTTGTCTTCAATTTCAGCCAATCAGAGAGGTTAAAAGTATTCCCTATTCTCTACAATACTGAATGGCTTAAATGGAACAGAGTATAGGTTTATAATATTTTGGTAAAAGATCTTTGTTTAATTCAATTCAAGTTAGATTATAACGAAATACTAGAACATCCACAAATAAAAAAGTTGCGGAAACTGACGCTTCCAGAGTTAGTTCTTAACTATTTCTTCGGAATTAAATTAAAAAAATATAAAATCGTGTCTCGGAATAGCTTGTCGGTAGATTCCGAAAATGCGGTTTTGTATATTTATTACAACATGCCTTCTCTGTTAGAATGAGATCCCCGGAAAGCCACAATGATAAGCGTGAGCACCTCTAATGGTATTTTTGCTGAGGCCAATGCCAATGATGAGGATAACACAAGCGAAGAGTCTGAGGGAAAAGCTAGTACAATTTTAGTGGTTACACAGAATGTTTCTAAATCTATGTCACTAATTTTAACGGTGTATAGTACTGACTAATATGTTTAGTTCATGTTTTTTTTAAAATTTTATTTGGTTTATTCGAAATAAATGAAAAATAACTGCACAGATTTTAATTTCCCACTGCACAATTTGCTTTTCCTACTGCACATTTTGTGTCCAACTGCACGTTAGAATAACCCCTGCAATTGAAGTGGGGAATCTGGCGTAACACCAAGAGTATATTAATTTTGTTTAAAACAATATTCGGGTAATAGTAACGTCAATAGTTAGAAAATCCTAACTGCAATGAGAAACTCGGATTGAAAATGACCGATCACGCTTCCACTTCGTGGATTGGAAATGTTTATATAGGGTTCCCTAACATATCTCTATAATAATATGTAAAACAAAAATTTTGATAAAATTAAAGGTTATAACTCAATGATATATTTTGAAAATTATTGATATAAAAAGAGGATAATTGTGAATCAAATAGTTTACCTCGGTGGTAATTTCATTACAGTTCCGCGCTGTATCTGAATCGAGGCTTCGCCTCTCGGTAAAATACATATGATACAAATAACTATTAAGCATTTAGACGAATATATACCCGCAATAAAACGGCGTTTAGCAGACATAGTATGCACTACAAACCCCATTTTCTTCAACAAATAAAATTAGCAACACTTTGAATTCAGCATCCTCCACTACACTAACTCCATTGTAAACTTTCATCCTCCGAATTTCTCTTTCCGGCGTCGTCCGCCACCCGGCCCTGACTTCCGCTGAACGGCATCCCTGACCTTGACACTGCAACCCACGCGATGTAGAAAGAGACGGAAAGTTGGCGTCGGCTGCACTCTTCTAGCATTAGACAGACGTAGAAAAGAGAAGGAAGACGACGAGGAAGACGTTGCTGACGTCATCATGTCACTCAAACTTTACAAGTTGAGGGTCGCCAGGATTTTGAATTCACGGACGGTGGATGAATGATTAGGGGAGTTATTTAGCGGGAACGAGGGTTTAATATAAATGGAGGATGAATAAATGAATAATTATGAATAAGGTGGTATTTTAACCCAATAAATTTATATTACGAAAGTTAACCCTTTGGTGCTCTGTACACACAAGCTCAACGGTTTATATATTTTGTGATTAGCCAAATTTGCGAATAAAAGCAGACTGGTACATCCAGAAATGGGTAATAAATCGTTATAATACAAAGTACCTGATTAAAATAAGGCCCAGAGTGCATTAAAGCCCATGTACCGAAATAGTTATCTATGCTACAAGAAATGTAGGTACCATTTACTATTCGACGACGATTTGAGGTCCTATACTATAGTATAGGACCTCACTGTCGAGAGTGGTCAAATGTAGGTACCTACATCGCGTGTTGAATATAAGATTTTTTCCACTCCCCATGATTTATTTTTTATCTGTTCATTTTCACTGCCAGATTTGTCAAGGCTGTCAAGGAATACAGTTGAATATTGATACTTTAAAAAAAGAATCTAAGTATTCCATGGAAAATTTAAGAAGAAAAACGCTGTCATGTGTCACTTCAACGGTAACTTTTGAATAGAAATATTTATGAAATAAGTACAATTTGATAGAAATTAAATTCAAAATTATAAATTATAAGAATGAATACATATTTGACACAAGTTTAAAATATCTAACTGTTGGTATTTCACAAAGAGGGAGGTAAGTTCAGCTGTACTTCCCGTCGCTAATAGAAACCGATATCTTGACAGTAAAATAAACATATACTATTATTCACGAAAGATGACTATTCAAGGTCATTTGTTCGAAGAAAGAATACACATCACTTTACAGCAGTACCTTGACAACATTTTGTATTAGAAAGAGAAATATTATTTGACCTATGTCTATTTAATTTATGTGGTGGGACAGATATACGTAAATAGTGGCATTACTTTCTAACACATTATAAATAATAAGGACGTACGTCGTAGATTTACAGATACCTAATTATCTACTACAATGCCCTCTGTGCTAATATTTACCCAGTGGCGTTGCCGTTTAAATCAAATTATTATTACTTGGTTTATAGTTAGTTAAGACTATGTTTTTGAATTTTGCAAAAACATAAGTGAAGAACATAAATCTTTCAGAAAGCCATTATTTAGAACGAAACATAATTTTTAAATAAGATACTCTTATTTTTTCAGTTAAAATGTGTCCATAAATATTTCATGTTACACGCCTATGCTTACGAAATGCAGTGAAGTTATCTGCGAGTAATATTATATCAGACCGCTCACAAATGACCTTGAATAGTCATCTTTCGTGAATAATAGTTTACATCCCTACAAACAATGTCCTAATAGCCTACTTACGATATTAGGAGTGGGGAAAATCATATTTACATTAGTTGCACCAGTGTGTTTTTTTTACACATTTATAGATAACTGTAATATAAATGTAAATCAGAAGTGTCGTCTCGTTTACACTACCCTATTGTTGTTGCTTCGAAGTTATAGTGGGAAGTTGTTGCAGATATTCCATTTTATAAAAATTGCCGACAAAGTTAGTTTTTTACAAAAAAAATTATGGCCTTTCTTTTTGCTTTCTACTTTGACTAGTTAACCTACTCTATATCCATCAAAACAAATCTAAACCACGGTAGAATCAAAACAAAATTGTCGAAGAAGAAATTAGCATTATCACCACTATAACAATGGTCTTCAAGAAATGAATTTCCTACTCTACTTTCATCAAAACATCTCTATAACATGATAAAATCACAGCATCACAGCACTCTTCCTAAGTTTAGTGTTTGTCTCTAGTAACCATGAAAATAGCCTGCATATTTTTATTATTAATGCATTTGTCTCTATTTTGCTATTTTTAGATAAGCTTCCTAAATTAATGGAAAGTGCTGAATTTGATCCATTAGCGGTACCACAATAACAAAGGTCTTCATATCTACCCCATATTCTTTTAAAGAGTCAAATTACACATTTAGATTTAATTATTTCATTCTGCAGTTAGTTCGAAATAGTTGAAATTACTTTTTAATAACCAACACGTGGATAGGAGTTAAAAAAATCACTATAATATTTTGGCACGGTCATCGTCCTTCCTACACTATTAGATAGCATGAATAAAATAACTTGTTTAAAAATATACTGAATTATAAAAATATCTTCAATCGGCAGACAGTGTGGTTAAAATAATTTAGGTTTAATCTTTAATTTGAAAGGTTGTTTCCTTGTTTCCGCTGAATTATGTTTGGAAGAACATAGCTAGCAGTGTCTACCGTTTTTAGTCACCTGTTCTAGCCCATTTTTACCTCTCGCTAAGAGAGGTATTGAATTCATTCTAAAAATCGCATATCCAGATTTTTGCGAATAAGCACGTTTTAAGGTCCCTAGAATCCGATTATAACATTTTTACGATGATGTCCGTATGTGTGTGTGGATGTTGGATCCACGATTTCTCAAATACTATAAGACTTGACATTTTTCACTACGGATTCCTCAATCTAACAATAATGGGAAGAGTTGATTAAGTTTTGGTAACAATTGGACAACCGGAAGTAGTAGTTACAAGAAAATAATCATCTAAATATTATTTATCGAAAATTGATGTAAATACTTATATTAAAGAACGTTAAATTCTTTATCCGATAAATATAAATTAATTATTATATCTTCAATAGATTCAGAGATAAAGAGATGCATATAAAATAATTTGATGTAAAAATTCTCAGATCAAACTACTTCAAGGCAAGTAATTCAAATGTTTGTAATTGACACAAAATGTCACTGTCAAAAATATTTGTATGCCACTGTCAAAAATATTTGTACATCATAAGGAAGATTATGAAAATAAAAAAAAAGTCAGCAACGCAAAATAATATACGTAAAAAAGAATATAAAAGGAATTCGCGAAAAAATGACGAATATAAAGAAAAAGAAAAGGAAAGTAGAAAAAGAAAATTTCAGGATATTGAATATAAAGAAAATGTATGTATTATACATAATTTATATTAAAATATCCCATAGATTTTGCAAATATATGTGATAATTATTTTGTAGTGAGACATGAATATGTGTATTTGTATTTAAAAATATTTTTGATGTGCTGGCCACATCAGTTTTTTTGGTTGACTTACGGAACATAGTATAAATAAAAATGGCATACACGGTTAGCTATATTTTCTCAAGTATAAAGCAGTTGAAACAACCTCATCTTTTTGAAGAAAGGTTGAAGAATTCTAAACAAAATCGATTACGCCTATTTGTTGACGAGATTCATTCTAATTTTATTTATCATTGATTTAGTATGAGAAAAACGCGTATTTCTCATTGCAGCTAAGTCATGACAATTGATATGCTTAAAAATGATAAAGCCTAAAAAATAAGAATAATTCATAGCCTACCTACTTTGTAAATTTGATTAAAACTTACTTATCCGTAATCCGTAGTATATTAAAAAATATAGTAAGATATTTAAATGTTGTAGGCACCACGGGAGTTAAACGGACAATAACGCTGTCGGCCAGGGGCTCTCGAAAAGTTGACCTAAGTCATTATTGTCCTTATAACACCCTTAATACCGTAATTACTATAACAGCATCATTGTTCGTATTTGTCTAGAAACGTGCATTTGTCTAATCCTAGTATCCATTTTATTTTCCTATCTGTCCATCTTTGATTCTCTATTGTTTACATCTACCACTACCACCCACGATCCAATATTTGTTTTATTTGTTCTAAGTTCTCATTAATCCTTAATCCAATTAAATCTTTGTCAATCCTGTTAAACATTGGCTTCTACAAAAACTCTGTAAGGGTGCTGGTAATCCCGAAGCCTAGACTGATTAAATATTAAAGTGGTTTAAAATTAACTCCACGAGGCGTTCTATTCAAACACACACGTGTTTCTGATCGATACGAATCGGTGGTGAATCCCAACTTTTGTTACGTATCCTTGCGTGACTTGCTGACGTCACCAGATACAAGGGTGCAAGTTAAATAAATAAATATAGAAAAGATTAAATGGATGAAAGGGTTATTTTTAACATGGAATCACGAATCACGGCATAAAAAGTTTCATTCATATACATGAAGATTATGTATGAATCATGGAAGGTTTTATAGGTATTTACCATGGATTTTTTGTGGATTTATAAATAAAAGTATAAATATATCTAATGAGGTGAGCTTATATGATTTACGTAAATTTCAGAAATAACTAATATTTTTTTAGTAATGGACGTCATTACACCAAAATACGTGGGTATGGACTACGATTATTTACGAATCCTGATTACTAGAACGTTATATTATTTTATGACTTATATTTATTTATTTATTTGAAACCACTCAACAGGACAAAGTCCCAATTACTGAGGGTTAGAAAAATTATTACAAATAAAATACAAAAATTATCTGAATGTAGAAGCATTATGATCAAAAAAACTTGAATAATAAACATTTGCATATACAGAAATAGATAAATAATTAATTTGTTGATATAGGATGGTACATTCGTAAAAGAAAATCAATTTGACAAAAAGTAGCTAGTTAATGAGTTTTTGAATATTGCCAAAGAATTTGAAAATAAATCAATGGGGTTATGCGGCGTGTGAATTGTATTATAATAAAAACACAAGCGACGGATCAGTGATCTTACTTCATAATTACATTTTGTCATTTTAAAGTTAAAAAGAGTTCGATGCCTGGAATTAATTCTAGGTATATAGAAATTGACAAAAGCCATATGAACATATCTATAACAACCGGGGCATTATAAGGGCATAATAGTTCATTATGCCTCATTATCATTCGATCATCGTTTATGGACTTTAAATTATAAATAATATGAACAGTAAATAATGAAAATTATTTTCTTTTAATTATAATTCATTACAATAATAATAAGGATTGATTACAACAATTAATATATTAATTGATTACAACAATTAATATAATAAGAAAACAGCTTTGAAAGCACAACAGAGAAATCTTTTTAAATTTAATTATAATATTTAAAATTGATTTTGAAAAAGGCCTAAAAAGTGATTTACTTTCACCATAGTAAGTACATCGAATTGCAGACTGCAATGTTTCTCATTGATTTTTGACGGATGACGTATCTCCAATTTCTTTGACGATTTTTATCCACATTTGAATTCATTTTTGATATTATTTACCGTCATATGTGACACATCCAAAGCAGTACAAACTCTCTAAAATGTAATAATATTTAGAAATAAGTGCATAAGAAATAAAGAACTGAGATCTCTCATGTGAAAAAGAGCCTCAAAATATAATATTTACATCTTCTACAGACGGGAATGGAATAATTAGGGGAACATTTATGCGTTTGTCTTCCTCAAAGTATGCAGAAGCATTCAACATAATTTCACCCATTCCATCATCTCCAACGATATAGAACGTTGATGTTTTAAAACAATTTTAAAAATAAATAAATGTTGATAATAAACAAAACAATTAAACAACATCCTTAGCAACGCCAAAGCCTAAGCATTATTGTAATCAAAATTATTATAAATGAAAACTTATTTCACATATTTTAGTGAGACATAAAATATTGTATGCACCACGAGCATTTCTAGATGATAATGCCAATCGGACGACATTTATCCCTCGGGCCAAAGACTCTTGGGCTAGATCCTCATCGCCCTCCTGGCATTATCATCATCGTAACGCCCTTGGTACATACAATTGAGTCAATAAATAATGTTATACATATTTTTTGTATTAATAAATAATATTATATCGGATGTATCATCCTCAACTGATAGGAAGCACTTACTGTCCATAATACTTAAATAACTATTTTATTATTGTTTCTAATTTCTATTCACGTGAACATAAATAACAGATAATGTAATAAAATCAAATCCTTACAAAAGTTTTCTCTTTCGAATCAATAAAGATCAGAACAAAGAAACACTTATAATTAAATCCGAAATCTTCGAAAATTAATTACAAGGAAGACTGCAGACTTAAAAGAATTTAATTTCGTCTTTCACAAACAATTTTTACGACTGAAATCACCTGATGTATTTACCTCGTCGATTCTTAAAACTTTTATCGCTCTGTTGAAGGATGAAGAAAAAGAATCAATGTTTTCAATTTTTAAAAGTTCTGGAAATTTTACAACATCGTAAAAATGCACAGGTTCGTAAATATCAGGCGAGAAAACAAGACGATATTTAAAGATCTTTGCCATGTGTTTGATTGAAAGCAAAAAATAAATTAACATACGACTATTTACTTAGCGGGCCAATGGACTCGAACCGAGATACCTCAGATTATAAGAGCTCAGATATTTTGTTGAAATATGCACATATATATTAGGTGGACCTTAAAAGGGGTCAAGTCGAATTTTAACCGGGCCGTCCCCCAATAGGCGATGTGCACATTTTGAGCGTCAGCGCCTCTAACGGCTACATTGACATTTTGGTTACCGAATCAATTTGACATTTCGAGAAAGTGATACAATTTTATTTTGAGTTTTTGCTATTGTGCAGGGATATTATACATCGTAGTATATTGAAATGAATAAAGAAAATATTTAAAATGCTATATATGTGTTGTGACAATCAAAAAAGTCAATATACCAGCGTAAATACTGTGGCAGAAAATATAATTTTTCTCATAATATGTGTGATTTCTGTAAACTATTTTATCATATTTAAATTTATATTATAATTTATAAATTTATATTATTAGTTGAATGTTACAAGATGGACAATACATGGAAATTAAGATTACAAAGTTGGAAAACTTGAATGATTGGAAAGAAGAATATTTGTACATATCACGATATCAGTGTATGATGTCAGCATCTTTCTTTTATATTCGCAATAAATGAAGAAGATTCTTCATTGAAAATATACCAGGCTCTAAGTGCAATCAGTTGCACTAGCTCGGAAAAGAAAATACACGAAAAATACGAACAATGTGAATTTCTACCTTTAATATTAACATTACATGTACAAAATCTATAATAAATAGACGAAATATGTCAAAAATAGACTTCTATTTCATACAACTGCAAGTATTATACAATTTTAAGACAATTTTCTGCTTCTTGTATTATATCTTGTTCAAATATTGACTTAAGAAACACATTTTTATATAATTCATTATTGCAATCACACTACCATTGTTGAAATTTTATTCATACGATAAGTATATTTACAATGAGAAAATAGGTATACCTAAAAGAATTTTTCATATTAGTAGAAGATATCTGTTGAAAAGTTATTTTCTTATACATCTGTTCCTCATATAATCTTCTAGGAAATTTATGAAATTTGATATTTCAATCAGTAATTTTGTAAGAATTATTAGATCCACCACTGCATCACATAATATTTAACGTCTAATCATTCGCATTCATTGCAAATATTTTATAAAATAGAAATTGCAAAATTAATCTGACATAAAACATAACCTTTCTATGTTTCAATGAGTAACTAATTTTGTCATTTTTTTCCGCTGTCGGCGCTGAATACTTTTGTGCACACCGCCTATACCTAACGCCACGTACTGCCCGAAATTTATTGGTACCACTTTAGCAGGCGGCCCGGATAAAATTCGACCCCTTTTAAGGTCCAGTCTAATATGTGGTTATATGTTATAAGTCGACAGATTTCCAAAAAGAATTTGTTCGTGCAATGGCTTCAAATCGCGTTTAATTCATATAATTAATGTTACCTCTGGTGTACCTCAAAGATCGTACTTGAGTCCTTCATAATTTAATCTGTATAATACTTGTAAATTCAATATTAAAATACTTTGTAAATTATGAATTTATATTATTCACTGATGATTTGATATTTTATACATCGATTTTGAATACTTCTGATTGTATTTTGATTCATGAAAATTTGTTCCGATTGCAGAAATTTTGTTAGGAGAACAATTTTTTGTTAAATGTAAACAAATAATATGTTATTAGTTTGTGGCGTAATAGAACAAATATTACCCACATTATAATTTTCAAAATAGTTTTAAAATAAAGTCAGGTTAAAGTCACCGTGGGATATAAATATTAATGGCATTATTTTCTAGCCGTTAAAGGAATTATTAAAGTAAATGTAGTTTAATGACCAATTCAATTACGGATTTACTAGCATTTTAATTATTATTGCAATCATTAATGTCAAAGAACAATGAATAAATTTCAAACCAGATTAATGATAATGAACCATAAGTAATAATAATTACACTTTCCATAAATCATACTTTGATTGTAATTGTCGAGGAAGAATGTTCTTTACTGCTCATATGAAAGTTCAATAACTTATCAGGAACCTTGGTAAATAATTCTTTTCTCACATAAATAAATTTATGTATATAAAGTTTCAATTAAATTGCAAACTTTTAGGTTTAGCATAAAATATTTTTTGTTAATTTTAATATTGTACGGATTCATTTTTGAATTTGGTCTGCCAAATGATGAAATTAGATTTAATTTTTTTACAAATACAAACGTGAAATTAACTTTTTTCGAATAAATTTCCATGTTTTACTTTGTATTATGCGAAAATGTAAAATCTAATTATTAGGGAGGTAAATTACAGAAAAGTTACTACTATACGACATTGGCTGAAAAAAAAATTAAAAATAAGGTATTATTATCATATATCCTAGCAAATCCTAGAATATGCAGATATAGTACCCAAGATAAAAGAGAAGGAACTGCGTTGGTATACTTTAAAACAACAATTGGAAACTGCCTATTTTAAATCGTCACTAAAGTGCACAAAAATTGTGATTAAAAGTTTAGAAATTGGCGCTAAAATAATCTAATATAAGACAGTTTCATGGAAATACAGTGTTGCCAACCTTATGATAATTATTATGCATTAGGGCAGTTGTTACGATGAACAACAGTAAATTTTTACGTAAAATGACAAAAAAATATGTGCTAGATGATAACCGGAAAAGACACTTTACTTGAAGCTCAAATAGTTTTTCTTCGAAAAATACCTTTAAATGATATTTTTTAGAGATTAATGTTATTATAAAAAATATAGATTATTAAATTTTCTACAGATTTGCATTAATACTTTAACGTCCGACTGGTATGTTATTATTATCATAACACACCTGCTTTCAGGGTAGTTATATACTAAATAATACCCTAGAGCGTGTTATGAGTTGTTGCTATAGTAATGTTGTAAATAAATAAATAATGATACTGGAATAAAGCCTAAAAAACAAGCAACAGCATTCATAGCCTACCTACTCAGCAAATTTTATTAACCTTTCTGATCCGTAATTCGTAGAATATTAAAAATTATAGTCGGACGTTAAACATTGAACGCACCACGGGAGTTAAAAGGACAGATTTTTTATAGGGCGCGAACAGACACGTGACTCGAGGGACCTTGACGTGCTTAGAATCAGCTGATTTGGGTGCGCATGTCATTTTGACAAGAACAATGTCATGTTGACAAGACCAATGTTTTGACTTTTAATTGCTAAAATGTTATTATTTTTAATTTCATGTGTTTTACTGCCTAAAAATTATAAAATATTAACATTTTAGCAATTCAAAATCAAACTAAGTCAAAACATTAGTCTTGTCAAATTGACAATGTTCTTGTCAAAATGACATGCGCACACAAATTAGCTGATCCCAAGCAAGTCAAGGTCGCTCGAGTCACATGTCTGCTCGCGCCCTATAGAAGTTGGAAATTTAGGTTAATTCAAGTTTGACAGATGATTATGTAAAGTTAAATTTAGACATAAGAGTCTGTAAAGTATTACTTTAGCTACTTTGGCTAACTTCGCAGAGTGATATCGTATACTTTAATGTCTATTTCGGAAAATAACTATTGTATTATTATTACAATATTTATTTATGTGACAAAGTACATGTAGTTTCCGGAATATTTACAAGATGTCATTTATGTAAATATACATTAACAATTAACATCTTAAGAGTATATTACATCCTTCCTGTAATAATAATTTTTTTGTTAACATATCTCAAAATATATTGCACTTTTATTGTGTTTCTATATTTGTTTCTAACTCCACTCCAGAATTAGGAAGTTGAACAAACCAATTCTTTATCTGAGGTCATAATAATGTCAACTTTACAGATTACAGAAACGGCGGCCATTTTCTTTATTTGTAAACAGATCTGGCTGGAAATAACTTGAGACTTGTAGGTCGAGCGTATGTGTATATTCACTGACCCACAAATTATTATTATTTATTTTACTTCGAGTGAGTCACTTTTGGACTTTGCATACTTCAATGATTTATCCGGACTATCAGTTTATTTTCGAAATGATGAATCATACTCTGAATATATTGGACGTTCATAATCTGACAATCAGTTTCTAAGCGTACTTTGATTTCGCAATTTTGCGAGGATAAAAAGAAACTTCGTGCATTTCGTGGTAAGTTTTATGAAAGTGTTTTGATTGTATTGACTTTGAAATGTAAAAGTAAATATGAAATGTTTATGTAAGAGGATTTCCTGAATTTGTTTATGTAAAAATCATAAATATTTATATATCTTTTTGAATGTAATACGCTATAATTAAAGCAGTTGAAATTAAAATAGCTATTTTTGCAATACTGATGCATTTTTCTACACTTTTCATCCTTGTTTTTATTTACATTCAAATTAGTTTACCAAACTGACAGTTGTTATGGAAACAATATAAAAATTAAAAAGAGAGATAGATGATAATGCCGTCTGAATCTTCCGAATGGTTTCCACCTGGCTGTCGCCCAGTTGCAGGCAAAATTTGATGCAATAACGCTGCTCCAGTCGTTTCCTTACAATGAAAAACCGACGAGAGCACTACACACTACCTCACTCAAATGCTGCTTGCTAAAAACAGACGCTATCGACAGGCGGGACAAAATTCACGCATGCGCACGAAGGTTCAAGGTCGGCTCTTGCAAGCGCGCTTAATTCAAATCCATCAGGATTTCGCAAAAAATAAAGTCGGATACTTTTCTAACAGACCTCGTATTATACACAACAATAAATAGTCTTTATCGACGCTTTCGCTTCTAAACTACACCTTCCACGTGTCGCTAAAGTATCTCTTTATCGTTTTGTATACAATAACTATTTTAATTTCGTTTTGAAATGCCAATTTTTGTTCGTTATTTATAAAATAAAAATGAAATTATTTTTACTTCCTTGTACAAAGTAAAGGATGTATTGTAATCGCGAAAAAATTCGGTTTTCAGATTTCAACGGAAATATTCATTTTGACCATCCCTGAATCCATTTTGACTAATTTCGTCGTGACGTCTGTACGTACGTACGTTCGTATGTATCTCGCATAACTCAATAACGGTAAGCAGTAGAAAGTTAAAATTTTGTATTTAGGACTGCTATAACATCTAGTTGTGCACCTCCCTTTTTGGTCATTACATAATTTCTAGAAATGGTACTTTATTTGAAGCCCATAATAGATTTTAATGAAAAATGATTATAAAATATAATCCAAAACTTTTCAAATTTGGTATATAAGACTTTTATGTCAATTGAAATAACATAGTAGATTTTGATTAAAACAGGCTAACCGGAAATGATATATTACCTGAAGTTGTTAATAGTTTTTCTTGAATAAAATGGTTTCATTTTGATTTTACAAAATGCTTCAAATAAGAGTTTTAGAGAATTAAATTCTGCGACTAGCACATCAAGTATTATTAAATTAGCCCTTTGTATAAGCGAGATATGTAAATTTAAAACTTATATATTTTTTGGTTTTTTTAATGAAGCTTGCTATGGATTAGGACAAAAAATAACAAAAAATAAAAAATAGATGTTAATGTCAAATTACGTCAAATACGTGCAATTTTATAATTGGGTCTATACTTCATACAGAGAATTTATTTTAAAGTGCTACATATGATTCATCACTTCCATGGTTACTACTGTCAAAAAATGACAGCAGTGTAATATTTGTCCATTTTAAAATGCAACATTATAAAAAGTACTGCAGCACAGGAGATACCTTCAGAACACATCACAAATGGTGTCAATTCTTTCTACTACCGACTAGAATATTGCCCCAGTGTAAATGGAGGTATTTTTGAACAATTATTACATTAAAATTATGAATTTTGGAAGCTAAAGTTTGTTAAGATGTGCTACATTAAAGATTACACAGAAATAGACGAAGCAAATATATTGGATATAAATAAATAAATGTAAAAATAATGCAAGAGATGAAATTTATAATGAATTTAATTTAATGAATGTTGATGTGTCAAATTTATTCTACAGAATAAAATTTACTTCCTCGAAAATCAGTGGAGTAATTTATTCTGTAGATTTACTTTGCTAGTATTTTTACTCTTGCTTTATAAAACGAAAATCTCTGGAATAAACTATTTTACTTTAAGAGTAAATTTTACTTTGCTAGTAATTTACTTATCCATCTTTTATAAAACTGGGCATTAATGTGATTAAGTGACAGATCAGGCAAAGACAGTTTAGTTTCTATATGCTTAATTTATTTTGAAGGTGATAGTAAAGTATTCTAACTATTTATTTTCATTTTCAAATTTGCGAGAAACTTTCTTTGACAAATTATTCTGGCAAAATGCCGTCTCCATTGGAAAATAACGACAGTAATTTCTAACGTTGCAACGAATTTAGACTTAGGTTAATACAGTTATGATTTCTTATTTTACGAGGAAATAATTTTAAGTTTCGGCGTATATTATCCCAAAGTTACTAACACTAAAATGCAACTATGTTTGATTCTGAGAACGGGAATACTATTTCTGGAAAACGGATTTATTTTTACGATGCTGGAGAATAATGGAATATAAACTCTACGAATTCAAACTACGCGGAGAAAGGAGGAAACATATTTTATTATAATTTATATCTAGCAAACATAAGATTTTATATGACGTTGGTTCAGGGGCGTCACTAGGTACTTTTAACAGGGAGGGCGCAACAGGGTGCACCTTTAGAACGAAATAATTTTTGACAGTCTGATTGTGCATTTAAATTTTTTCATGTTTAAAACATAAAAATACTTCTTTTGGAAGATTTTCAGATGTAATGAAGCGAACACAAATACTTATCAGTTCTTCTGCAGTAATGTCCCGAGGATCATCTACTATTATTGCAAAATAATCACAATTATTAATTTCCGGAGTTATTTTGCGTATTATACATTTTGCACTACTTGAAATCTATTAGTATTTGACTTTGATTTTAATGGCAAAACGAGAAAAATTCAGTATTAATAGATTTCAATAATTTTTATTTTAAAATGCAGGTTAGTATCGGAAGGACGCTTGTCGTGTTGAATTTTTTAATGCGTTAATAGTTCTAATACAGGAATAATTTATTTGAATTTTCGCTTCATATTTTAGAGCAGCGGTAACCTTTCCTCTTCGGCTAAAGTCGTAGGTACATAATCGTCTCGCTGCTTATTGCAGATAAATAAGTGCATAATAAAATAGTAAAAAAATCTGATGTGGCCAGCACATTACCTTCCGTCAGTTCTATATAATTTGTACAAATTTCATACACAAAGTTCCTTACTAAAGATTCTATTTCTTGTACGTTACCTTCCATGTATTTTATGCATATTCCATATAGAAAATTTATAGCAAAAGATCCTATATTTCCAGTAAATTTATACACAATATGTCAATTTCACTTGACACTGACATCTTTCAATCAGAATTTTCTTAATATAGTAGCTGTTTCCACAGCTATGGCTACTTTATGAAATTTAATTTCTTTATAATTTTTTAACTCTATATCCATTTAATATTAAGTATAAAATGCAGTCAAATCGTATAGAGAATAAAATATTCTTTAATATTTATAATAACATTAAATGTGAAAAAATGATATTTAACATAGTTTTTTCAAGAAAAACTGTTAAAATCTTCAAATGAGGGTACTTCCGGTTGTCCAATTCTAACCAAAATCTAATCAGCTCTTCACATGGATGTAACGAAGAGAAATACGAAAGAATTATAATTTTTAGAATTGTAGTATGGAAGTTATCGTAGACGAAAATTTTGTTACACACACACACACACACACACACACACACACACACACACACACAGACACACATACATACATACATACATACATACATACATACACACACACACACACACACACACACACACACACACACACACACACACATACAGACATCATTGTAAAAATAGTAAAATCGTATTGTAGGGACCCTAAAACGTGCTTATTCATCAAAAACTCACCACCGAATTTTTTGACCAAAGACAATACCTTCCTTACCTAAAGGTGACGGAAGGTAAAAATCAGATTGATTTTTAATAATTTATTTAAATAAAAACACGGAAAGGGGACGCAAAATTAAACAGGGAGGGCGCAAGCCCCCTCAGAAATGGTCTATCGACGCCACTGCGTTGGTTGTTATAATTAAATTTCAATGGTTAAAACGTTAAAATTAATCAGCAACCTTCAAATAATACGATAAAAATTTGTTTACATCACTACATGTTTTGATTTTGCTGCATTATAGTTTTCTATTAAAAGTTAAATTAAAAGTTGTTTATAAAGTTTATAAAAATTTTATTGGTAATACTCGAGAAAAATGATAATGATTTGTAGAAACAAATAAACAAGATGTTGCTATTTGAAAATTTGAAGGTCAATATACGATTGAACAGTCATTCATTTGTAAATAAACAAACATGTGTAGGTAATCAATTTTGTCAATAAGAACTGAATTGTTAACAATGTTTAAAGTAGTGTTCGTTTTTTAAAACAAGGAATTTATCTTCTGCTTGTCAATTTAAATATTTTTTATAGAAATGCACAAATGTCTAATCGTATATTAACCTTCAAATGATCAAATAACAACAACTTGTTTTCATGTTTGATGTAGTAAATCAATTGAAAATAACATTATTAACACAATTAAGACGGCAATAAGATAATCTAATGTTGACATTTGACATTTACCATTTGTTTCTTGAATGTTTTTAGCTATTAATTGATAGTTGTGTAGGTTAACCTACTTTTAAAAATGATGACTTTAATACGCAAAAAAATAATTGGTGTAGCTTCCTCATTGTCACAACTTGGACTTCGAAACAGAGATAAAAAACTGAATTCAAATAAATCTAAGTTCCCTTTTTATGTTTTTAAGTTATCCAACATAAAGTGCACGAAACTATTACGATAGCTGCAACATCTATTGTTATTGTTTTACGTTGGTAACATCAGACGATTTGTATTTCTAACATGATAAATCAAGAAATATTTTTTATCAATTCATTAAAGTTACAATTAACGTTTAATTATAAAATTTTTAATGTTTTTCCAATTTTTGTGTTGATACGAGGGATGCTCTGTTAATAGTTAGTATAGTAGCAGGCCATGAAAGCTCAATTGGGTAGAAACAATTGCAAAAATTGAATGTCGCATTAGTTGACATTCGTTACCCAC
Organism: Harpalus rubripes; assembly: GCA_963082715.1. Taxonomy (NCBI): domain Eukaryota; kingdom Metazoa; phylum Arthropoda; class Insecta; order Coleoptera; family Carabidae; genus Harpalus; species Harpalus rubripes. The sequence continues at coordinate 32,346,412 of OY720464.1, forward strand.
AATTGTTAAACGTTCCGATTTCCTTGTAAAACGTAGTTAATTTTGTAAGTTAAGTAGTTTTGCATTTTCAATTCAGTTAAATGAGCATTCCGCGAACTGCCTTTAGAGCTATGATTTTCTATGACTATAAAATATAGTTAGGATACCAGCAAAGCCATGAAAATTTGATAGCAGCTTTTGGCGATGCTGCCCTTTCATTATCCGCTGTTAGTCATTGGTTCCGCGAATTTCGACGAGGGCGAGAGCTGCTAGAAAACGAAGCAAGACCTGGAAGACCTGCGGATGCTGCCTGTTCAGAAAATGTTGATCGTGTGGCAAGCTTGATTCAGTCCAATCGAAATATTACTTATAGGGAGATTCAGGAGGAAGTGAAGATTGGATCCTCGGCGGTGAATACCATTTTGCATAAACATCTTGGGGTAAAAAAACTAGCAAGCCGTTGGATATCGCATTTGCTCTCGAAAGTCAAAAAAGGATCGATTAGACTGGTGTAAATTTATGTTGCAAAAATTTGACGGAGGAGCTTTCAAGCAAGTGGTATACATTGTAACAGGTGACGAATCTTGGGTGTACAGTTCCGACCCTGAAACTAAACAGCAGTCTAGTGTTTGGGTATTCGAAGATGAAGACTTGACCACAAAAGTTATTCGTGGCAGAAGCGTCAATAAGAAATTGTTTGCTGTTTTTTTCCGCCGAAGTGGTCCTGTTGCTGTTATTCCACTTGAAGATCGCAGAACTGTTAATTCAGAATGGTACTGCGAAGTGGCTTTACCACAGATGTTTGCAAAATTACGAACAGGTTGCCAAAGGACCGGTTTGCGTAACATCTTAGTCCATCATGACAACGCATCCTCCACACAGTTGCCAGAACATTGGATTTTTTTAAAGATTCCGGAGTTCAATTGGTAACTCATTCTCCGTATAGCCCAGATCTGCCGCCGTGCGATTTTTTTTCCAGTTGTTAAAAATGATGCGAGGTAAAAGATTTTCCAGTGCAGATGCAGCACTTACAGAATTTCAAACAATTTTTGAGAACCTTTCAGAAAACGAATTTTCGGAATGTTTTAAAAAGTGGTTTCAAAGAATGCACAAGTGATTAGTCTGAATGGAGAATATTTTGAAAAACAATAAAGATTTTTTTGTTTAAAAATGCAACGGTCTTTTAAGAACTAACAATTTTTAGCGCAATCCTCGTACTGATCAAAAATTGACATCATCGAAACAGTAATGCCAACTTACAACCATAAAGTTGCCATCAGTAAGAATTTTGTAAAAAAATTCACACTCTCACACAGTATTTATATGTTAGTTGAAATAATTTTTAAACATAGGTAGTCAAATTATTTGAGACAAATAAACATGGTCAAATAGTGCCATAAATTAGTTAAAATAAATTTTAAATATAGTTAAATCACGAGACAAATGAACTTGGTCAAAATATGTGACCCATTTCAACACAGTTAATTTTTTTGAGATAAATAAATTTAGTCAAATTGTGGCATCAATTTCTCGGTGAGACAATATGTTATTATTGACAGATTAATTAATATAAATAAGCTGTTGAAGAATTATAAAATAAAATAAGATAAATGTGGGACTTACCACGCCTACTATCAGTCCAATTTGGCAGAGGCACCGCAGATCTCAGCATCTCACGAAATCAGCTACCACTGCTACCAGGAACATTTACTGCAACAAAATTTCAGTTATTTCACTATATAGTCCACTGAAAACCATTACACATTAAAAATTTATATCACGAAAGTTAGTTTGACACTAAGAGAAACAAATATAATAGATGTGGTTTCTTTTGAAAACTTTTCCATGTGATTTGATTTGAAAGGAAACTGACCCTTGTGTAATGCAACTATATTAAGCATATTTTTTAATAAAAGCTTTGTATTATACATATTTAGAGACAAGAAATTATGTCTATTAAAAACAAGTTTCATAAGGCAATCTGTTAACGTACGAGTCCATGTTTTACTAAAGACGAGTGCGATAACAGGCCCTATGAAACATTCTTTTATACTATTTTTTCTATTCTATTTTATAATTCTATTAGATTTTTTAAAAATGCGACTTGTCAAAAATATATGTTTTTATCAGTTATGTTGGTAGCACTTCCCGCTAAAAAAATTAACTTCACAGATGAAAATTCATTGTTGACTGACAGCAAATTGAGGTTATATGTCTTTCATCTGTCAGTTTTGAAAGCAGTCATACCGCCTATAGAAAACTAAAAGCACCAAAAACAGTGCATTTATAGATCTTCTTAACAATGTGTTTTCAGTGTGTTTATATAAAGACAACGAATTGAAAAAAGAAATTTCACAATGGAAACAGTAGGATATTCAAATCCAAATATTACTAATTAATAGATGCCAGTATGAATAGTTTTACTGTAGGTACACTGGCTTGCAAAAAAATCGCGTACACCTTAAAAATCAAGTAACCGAGTTCTTTTTTTAGCTATGTAAATACGAATTTTTTAAAAGGTTATATATCAACTGTCATTGGAGTTGTCACTGTTATGTATCGTGGAGCAAGTTCTGCATTGTGCTTAATTTACTACTAAATTACAAATATATTCTAGAAAAATCTTTCGTGATATTGAGAATTCCTTGGACGATATACTCGTAAACGACCATCATGGCAGGACTTAAATACTTTTTCATCAGAAAAAACTACATTATTCCAAAAATTTAGAGGCCAGTAAATATAATTTAAACTAAACAGAATTCTCGCTTGTTTTTCTTCTTCCAAAAGAATAGCTTTTCTAGCACTTGCTAAGTTTTTCAATTCAGAATTTTTGAGCCTCCGACATGCAGTTGACCATGACCCTGGGAAATTTGTTGCAAATGCAGCGTCTATTGCTTTTCCAAAAGGGTTTTCCCATTAATGATTTACAAGCGCTTCATCTTGCTCATTGGTGAAAATTTTTGGACGTCCGGAACCTTCTCTCTTTCTTATACTTCCTTCATTTTCTCACCGACTCTTCACCCTCATAACAGTTCTTTTATTAGTATTAAAATGTTATGCTATTGTTCTGATTGATCACTCCTCTTCTAACTTAGAAAGTATTACAACTTTCTCGTTTTCTGATAGTTTTGGCATCTTAATTGACACTAATGACATTGACAAATTAATAATCGAGACCGACTCAATACAGCAAAAAACAGGTGTACGCGATTTTTTTGCAAGCCAGTGTAAATACATAATATTTTGCCAAAAACTTTTTGTATAGAATTTGGCCAAAATGTTTAGAGCGGTAGCATTTATTCAAATTTGTTTTCACCCTAACTAATTTCTGTGGCTTCAATTTAAAAATACATTGGTATGATTAAAACGAACTCATCAAGGAATAAGAGTCATAGAATTGATGGCAGATTTTTTGGGTGTGGAACCCTGGTTTCCATTCTCAAACCTTGAAACCCATTATATTTAGCATAAACATAACGTCCTGTTTAAATCCGGCGTTTATCAACACGCGAATATAAATAGCATTGATAGAAAATGCGAATCTGCCGCGGTGCGATACGTCACGCAAAAAATACTCGAATCGCGAATCCATTGACGCAAGCGTGGCCACGCGTTGGTCAGCCGCCGGCCAGCTGCGATCAGCGAAGCGGACTTTCTTTCTGTCTTTCATGTTTCCAACCCAGCACGCGGAAGATTCCGAAGGCTGGTTTGATTTGTAACTGCCAAGGCATAGCGTCACAACAGAGATAAGAAAAGGAGAAAGAAACCTTTTATTAAATTGTGCAACTATTCGTGAATGTCAGTCAGTCAGCTGTCAGATGGTAACTCTTAAAGAAAAAATATGTGGATAGAATATTATCTCCCGCCAATTCTATTTTTAACGGGTAATGGGTAACGTGGTCGCACACACCGTAAAAGATCGAGGAAAACCCTTTTAATACTGGACTAAGAAATCACAGAAATACATTAATATAACAAAATATTTTGACTTTTAAAATATTTATCTCACTAAAGTATTATGAACTGTTTATATAGGATACGGTGTATATAAACATATCTATAACAACCAGGGCATTATATGAGGGCATAATAGTTCATTATGCCCTCATTATAATCCGATCATCGTTTATGGACAAGATTCCATATTTCAAGTACATCACCTTCTGTCAGTTCTATGTATTTTGAACAAATTTCATAGAGAAAGTTCCATGTACCTAAGAGATTATATATTTCCAGTAAAATTATAACAAACATATCAATTGCATTTGACACTGACATCTGTCAATCAGCATTTTCTTAATATAGTAGCGGTTTCCATGGTTATAGCATAGCTAGCTGCTTTATGAAATTTAATTTCTTTATAATTTTTTAAGTCTATATCCATTGAATATGAAGTATAAAATGTAATCAAATTGTATAGAGCATAAAATATTGCTTAATATTTATAATAACTTTAAATATGGAAAAATGATATTTAACAGAGTTTATAATTTTAAAATGAAGATTGACCCATTATAACCAAAATCTAATAATCTCTGCACATGGATGTAAAGAAAAGGAATACGAAAGAATTATCAATTTTTTAATTGTAGTATTTGAGTTACCGGATCCGAAAAAAATGTCACACACATACACACATACATACATCATCGTAAAAATAGTAAAATCTTATTCCAGGGTCTCTAAAACGTGCTTATTCACCAAAACTCACCACCGAATTTTTTGACCAAAGACAATACCTTCCTTACCTAAAGGTGACGGAAGGTAAAAATGTAAATAATCCGTACAGAAAATAAAATAATCATTAATAATTAACAAAATGGGATAAAATTATATTTAACTACGTTTTTTAAATAAAACTTTTAAGAACTTTAAATAAGGGTACTACCAATCAACCATGTATAGGCAAATCTAATCAGTTCTTTACCTACGAGTATATTATATATATAGATGTAAAAACAAGGAAAACGGAGAAATCGTAATTTTTGGAATTGTATTAGAGTTATCGGAGACGAAATACGATAGGACCCTGAAACGTACTTATTGAGTAAACCATCGAATTATTTGACCAAAGACAAAACCTTCCTTACCTAGGTGACGGAAAGTAAAAAAAAAATTTTAACTCAGATTTGAAAAGAATGGATTGAAGAATATGGTACTATAAACGTCGAGAAATGAATATAATTAATGCGGTCAGTGAAGTATTTATTTTTCAACACTTTAATATCGCGTTTATTTTAATGCAAGGTTACAACATACGTAAATTTCTCCAAAAATCACATGTTTTTAAAAATTACTTACGTCAAGTAAAACTTTCCCGTTAGTAGACATTCAGATTACGTTCCATATTTAAATTTTTGTACGACTTTATATCTATGCTTCTAAATATGATTTTGATAGTGCATATTTACATACGAAGTGCCGTTAATGTACTAGTGCTGCGATGGTAATTTTAGTGGCCACAGCCTGCCCTCAAAGGATACAAGTTAATTAAATTCTCTTGTTATTGATAAAGTGCCCAATGCGGATGCAACAGTTGCTCTGTTTTGAAAGATAATTTAATTTAAATTTAAATACAGCTCATTCATATAGGCTGGTATTCTGAACTCGCGATTAAGCCCGATTAAGGAAGCGACTAGCTATTCACCCGTCTAAAGTATATATTGTAACATTATGATAGTCGGGCGACTAGCTAGTCGCTTTTTTAGTCGGGTGTTCAGAATACCAGTCATAGTGTTTACAGTTATCCTACTTTAGGTGGGACAGTCCTGTAATTATTGGTATGTGTATCCTAAACCCTACATTTACTGCAAAAGTCATATTTCCGTAAATGTTCCTCTGATTATATTCTTTAGTGTTTTTACCTTCCGTCACCTTTAGGTAAGGAAGGTATTGTCTTTGGTCAAAAAATTCGATGATGAGTTTTTAATCAATAAGCACGTTTTAGGGTCCCTAGAATACGAATTTACTATTTTTACGATGATGTCTGAATGTGTGTGTGTGTGTGCGTGTGTGTGGATGTGTGTGTGTGTGGATGTGTGTGTGTGTGTAACAAAATTTTCGTCTGCGATAACTTTAATACTACAGTTACAAAAATTATAATTTTTTCGTATACTTCTTCGTTACATCCATATGAAGAGCTGATTAGATTTTGGTTACAATTGGTCAACCGGAAGTACCATCATTTGAAGATTTTAACAGTTTTTCTTGAAAAAACTATGTTAAATATAATTTTTTCACATTTGATGTTATTATAAATATTAAAGAATATTTTATTATCTATACGATTTGATTGCATTTTATACTTAATATTAAATGGATATAGAGTTAAAAAATTATAAAGAAATTAAATTTCATAAAGTAGCCATAGCTCTGGAAACAGTTACTATATTAAGAAAATTCTGATTGAAAGATGTCAGTGTCAAGTGAAATTGACATAGTGTCTTATAATTTTACTGGAAATATAGGATCTTTTGCTTTCTGTATGGAATTTGTATAAAATACATACAACTGCTTTAAGGTAATGTACAAGAAATAATAATAATAAATCTTTTATTTCTGCAGATACATATTACACTGTATATAGAAAACGTCACAAAATAATAATTTTCTGTATGAAATTTGCATAAAATACATGCAACTGCCGGAAGGTAATGTACAAGACATAGAATATTTAATTTAGCAAGGAACTTTCCGTATGAAATTTGTACAACATACATAGAACTGACGGAAGGTAATGTGGTGGCCACATCAGATTTTTTCTAAAGATTTTTGAATACAAGAAAAGCTTGATTAAAACAGAGAAAATTTGATTACAATAATGAAAAAGTTTAATTAATAATTACGTAAAAAAATTGATTATAATATTACTCTAACCGTATAATGTGAAAATTAATATTTTTTTTGCTTTTAAATTTTTTCTTGGAGCTACACAAAAAAAAATCTCTTAGGGGCGCAAGATTTCTAGTTACGCCACTGATTGACATCATAAGTATACTCAGTCTTTTAATATAATAAACTATATACCTATTAGGATAGATATGTTACCAGTCAGCTAAACCAAGTATTTCAAAGAATAATGCTTTATTAATATGTTTATTTCATAAATTGTTGATATTTTTAAAATTCATAAATAATTTTTTTTCTATAAAAATGGCTTTGCCGCCCCCATGCTTGGCCGCCTTTGTTCTGGGAACAAAATGAACACCCGCTAATATCGGGCCTGATTAGCACTGCATTTGAACATCATTGTAAACATGTCATAATTTACTATTGGTCCTATCAGACTAGTTTTTATAATCATAAGAACTGGTCCTATAAATGCAGTGGTCAGGGCCGCCCCTTGGGTATAAGGTGCCTTTGTGCAAGGTTATATTTTAAACCCCCCCCTCCACGTTCTAAAATTTGCAAATTATTAATTTAAACTATACTTTTTAAGGTGCATTCACAAATGAAAATTTGGTTTATGGTTTTTGTTTAGGTTTAAGGAATTCATTCATAAATGTAAGTTTAAATTACCTGAAAATTAGTTTTGATATGTGCAGACATCTATGTAAATGCTTCAAAAACAAGATTAAAATATTGGTAGAGCAGTACTCAACAAGACACATGTGCACCGTGAAACTGTCATTCGCGTGGCATTATTGGTTATATTTCAGCAATTAATTTATGACAGACTCCATGTTCTCGTATTTGTTTAAAAAACCGAATCCACCAAGTCGAAACTAAATAAAGATAGGTGTATATATCTATATCATTTCAGACTCGTTCTCATTGGTGAAGTTTGTGACGTCAAACTAAATCATAAACCTAAAGTTTGGACATTGCAATGTTTAGTTTTATGATTTGGATTTAGAGCCCCTAAATTCGGAAGTGTGAATGTATGCGGCCAAAGTCTTTAAATCTAAAGTATAAACTATAAACCTAAACCTAATTTTCATTTGTGGATGCACCTTTTTTTGGATTCATTCTTTTAATCAATAGGTTAAAATGAAAATCGTTTGTTGTAATCAACAATTTTACAAGAGATTTCAGAATTGGATATAAATCATAAAGCATTTGATTCTTCGCAAAATACTAGTAGGTTTCAAATAATGGATTCATTGTAGGATTCATTCTTTAATCAATATTCTTGAGTTGTAATTGTATGTGACAGTCAGTGACAGCAAAACATTCATCTCAACGTTCATCTAAGATTAAAAACTCAATAAGCACAACCGTTTGTGGTGACTAAATTGGGAAGGGGTGAAGGGGAGGGGGTATCTCTTCTCACTTCAATCTCACTTTATCTCACTTCAGTTACGAAAAAAGAATGGTCAAAATTAGTGCGGCAACTGAGATATCATGTAAAAAGAACGTGACTAATGTTACGCCGGCAAAGTAAAGTTCGGGTTCAAATCCCAGTGGCTGGCATGATGTTTTCACAACTTATTTCTAAAATATAGTCTGTTAACATCCTTTAATTGATCTCAGATATTTTCCGTAAATTATAAATATGTTTAGCAATGATGTTTTAGCGATATCAAAAGATAATTTAAAAAACCTTATTCATATTTCAAAAGTGTGCTCCCGTTTTCGTTTTTATTGCAATCGGCTCTTCGTAGAAATTGTTACGGTGACAAAAAGGTGGTAACTCTAGTTATTTATGTTCTCTTGATAACGTTTGCTAGTTTATCCCCTTGTTTTTCTTTAAAAAGTCCGTAATCATATATCTCGTGGTAATCCGTCTAATTGCATTTTCTTTTCATTTTTGCCTGATTACTTTTGCGTTCTGCAAGCGAAATGCATTTTGCATCCGCATATATCTGAGATAAAGAAGTCATCTACAACTGAGTTGAGTTCCGTATGCACTTAACCGAATTAAAGTCGTATGACTGCGAGTCTGCTGTGTGCAACAGCTTAATGGAAAGAGCCATCGGCCTTTAAATGATGCCAGGTAGTGTTTACACTCAGTGGTGAAGATGAACGATCTTTCAAAATGGTTTGCAACAAACTTTATAAGTTTTATAAAAAAATGAAAAGATGTTTAGCGTATATGGAGAAGATGTCTATCAAAATTTTTAAAATTATATGAGCTGTTTCCAGTATTATTGCATAGCTGGCTGCTTTATGAAATTTAATTTCTTTATAATTTTTTAAATCAATATCCATTGAATATGAAGTATAAAATATAATCAAATCGTATAGAGAATAAAATATTCTTTAATATTTATTATAATATTAAATGTGAAGAAAAACTGTTAAAATCTTCAAATGAGGGTACTTCCGGTCGACCAATTATAACCAAAATCTAATCAGCTCTTCATATGGATGTAACGAAAAGGAATACGAAAAATGCTAGTAAGCAGTGGCGTATTCAGCGGGGGGCTTAGGGGGCTTAAGCCCCCCCATAAAGTCCAATGAATTGAACATATAATATATTTAAATTAATCATTTTCTGAATTTTATTAATTAAAATATTTGAAAAATTCTTTAAGAAGTACAATGGCGATAGATATGCTTAATATTTAGCTCTCATGTTCTCCTGTACTCCTATAATAGTATAATATAAAAATGTACCTATTAATACGGAGGAAGTTTCAGATATTTTCCAAAAAAAGTAGAAAATTAAATATCGTTTTACAATTATAACGAAATGTTAGAAGCGAATCATTTATTTTTCGCTTTAATGTAGTTCGTACGTAGTGCGTAAATAGTTATTAACATTACTAGGCCGATATAAAGCAAATAACGGACAGGGCTGAAGTTAAGCAGCCAAGTCTATTATTTGTATATCGGCCCTGTGGCGTTCAAGATTTTTAGTAAATATAGGAATATCTTCTTCTGAAAATTCTTTCTCCTGTCATTTTGACAAATTTGTTTGTTGTTTATAAATTTTCCGTGACAAAATCTCTCGTTATTCTGTGATACGTCCGTTATACATCTTAACGGCTGGCGGTCGTTAAGGACACCTTTTCACTTTTGTTTTTAGTTCTGTTAAATGTATATTCCTATGTTCACAGTGATTTTTTTATTAACAAAGAATGAACATACTGTCATCTATTGTTTGGTTATATTTTGTACATTAATATTCTACAGTTAATCATCCTTATTTTCAATTCAGAATTGTTTGAAAATATAACTTGCATTTGCTAACTAGACGGTGAACAGTATACCTATGTATATAAGTAATAGGTCCATGGCAGCCCCCCCTTACCATGAGTCCTGGATACGCCACTGCTAGTAAGTATTTAAATATTGGATTCGTTGTAGGATTCATTCTTGTTAACAATATTATGAAACTATACTATAATCAATATATTCTTTGTTGTAATCAACAATTTCACAGTTATTATTTTAATATAAAAATGATAGAAAAATAACGAACCGATTGGTACGATAATTATTTTACTTACAACTATATAGAGTTCTAACGCAGACAAATTAAAAAATATATTTTTCACTTCTATCACGTTAATTTGTATAGTTCTATAGTAATTTTGTCTTCATGAATAAGAGCATTTTATAAAAATTTAATATTATTTACTTGCCCACCTGCACGGAGCTTCTCTGAACACAACATTCTGAACCAAAACATCCATCATCTCGCAATGTGAAGCATCTCTGCTGAAAAAAAAATCAGAATGCAAAAGCGTGGGCGCAAATATTTCCAGCGTCCAGCGTTGAAATGGAACACCCGTTTGTTTATTCTTTTTTCTCTGATTCAGTTGAGAATGTGGTATTATTGTTGAATGGAACTTAGTGTTTACGAGATATGTGAAAACTTTGGTTTAATTCCAGTGATTTATAGGAGTTTAAAATTATTTAATTTATGGGTCGTTGTGGTTGATATACGAGCTTGCGTTTTAAATTTTGAGGTATAGAATGCAACGTTAGACGTATTAATTTTGTACGGGGAAGTTTAAAATACATAGGAATGTCATTGAAAATAAAAATACCGAAGTTGCAATTTGTGAGTTAGTGGACTGTTCTTCGTATCTCATCGTCTATGATTGAACGCTTGGAAACAATCTTTTTTACGATGTGTTAGCGGACGTACTCAAATACTTACTTAAGAAATTAATGCTGTGGGATACAGTGACGTTCCTGGATTATCCACTTACGACTTATAAGATTCAAAGAAATATTTAAAATATCTCTTCCAAAAACTGTGAGGGTAATTTAAAAATTACCAGTAAATTAATCATTGAGTCACATAGACCAGGGATGGCGAACCTTTACGTATCAACGTGTCATTTTTCTAAAGAAATGTTTAATGAGGTCATAGACGTGCCATCAAATAATTTTGACTTTGTGATTATTGGGAAAATAATAATAATAGATACTATCAACTCAAAACTCTTTATTTACTACAAAAAAATAGGAACATTTTGCAATGTTTCAATTATACGCGTATTTTAAATTAAAGTAAAATTAGTGTGACTTCTGTTGTTGCAGATTCGATGACAAATAACATATGTTAGGGTTGTAAGATGTTACTTTTAGCAGAATGCATGCTGAACTGGAGTCATATGTCAAACGGTTTCTAACCGAGTCTTTAATGTATTTCATCTCTGAAAATAATGACTCGCAGGCATGGGTTGATGAAAATATTGTTAAAATAACATGAGTCAGGTTCTTCAAACAATTAAATGTGTCTGGTAACGCATTCCATGTTTCCAAAATTTTGTTATTAGCATTTTCACTCATATTACTTGTCAATTTTTCTGTTTCAATTAATTCTAACTCTTTCCTTGTTTCAATAAATTTTTGAATCCATATTGAACTAGACTGGAAATCAATCAGCTGCATTTAAAATTCTTCAATTTCCAACCAATCGAATTGGGACAAATTCAGTTTATCAAATGACCCGCGCACCGCACCCGAACATTCCGTAGCGTAGGGATCACTCGCGTTCGCTCGTCATATAATACCTACTTCACACTTTTTTTCGTAGTGCATCATAACGAATTTTGTGATCAGTGACGTGCCCAAAATATTGTGACGCGTGCCATTGGTTCGCCATCCCTGATATAGACAATACCTATTTGTGTATCAAGGCACTGAAGTTCGACTTTTTATCATCATCGGAATGATTTAGTTTGTTCTTTTTGCACATATTTTTTGTCATTACGTACAAATTTGCTATTGTACATCGTACAATTGCACAAAGTGCCGAGGTTGAGTTTGACCAATTATTGAAGGGTGTTCATGCAATTCCAGGCTAGTTTTGACTCACAAGTGAAGGCAACTAGAGCCTTTAAGAAAGTATACTGACATTTTTGGAAGGTTAATAATACTTTTTATCTTCCGCTACCCTTGGTAAGAGAGGTATAGGGCGCGAGCAGACACGTGATTCGAGCGACCTTGACTTGCTTGGGATCAGCTGATTTGTGTGCGCATGTCAATTTGACAAGACCAGTGTTTTGACTTATTTTGATTTTGAATTGCTAAAATGTTAATATTTTAAAATTTTTAGGCAGTAAAACACATGTAATTAAAAATAATAACACTTTACCAGTCAAAAATCAAAATAAGTCAAAACATTGGTCTTGTCAGCATAACATTGTTCTTGTCAAAATGACATGCGCACACAAAGGTCCCTCGAGTCACGTATCTGCTCGTGCCCTATAGGGATCGTAAATGACCACGTTTTAGGGCCATTAGAATCCAATTTTAACATTTTCACGATGATGTCTGTGTGTATGAATGTGTGGATCCTCCGCTCTAACTCAAATACTATCAATCAAAAAATTATGAAACCTTGTATTTTTACCTTATTCTAATATAGGAAGAAGCCATTAGATTTTGTTGTAAAACAGATAACCGGAAATGACACTTTCTTGAAGCTCAAAATAGTTTTTCTTCGAAAAATACTTTTTTACCACCCGCTTCCCTTGGTAAGGGAGGTATAGGGATCGTGCAAAAAATGCATATCGAGATTTTGGTAAATGGCCACGTTTTAAGGTCCCTAGAATCCAATTTTAACATTTTCACAACGATGTCTGTGTGTTTGTCTGTGTGTATGTGTATGTGTATATATGTATATATATATATATATATATATATATATATATATATATATATATATATATATATATATATATATATATAATATGTATGTATGTATGTATGTGTATGTGTGTGTGTGTGTGTGTTTGTGTGTGTATGTATGTGTAGGTGTGTGTGTGTGTGTGTGTGTGTCAGAGAGAGAGAGAGAGAGAGAGAGAGAGAGAGAGAGTGGATCCTCGACTCTAACTCAAATACTATCATTCAGAAAATTTTGAAACCTTGTATTTCTACCTTATTCTAATATGGGAAGAAGCCATTGGATGGAAATAATACTTAACTTGAAGCTCAAAATAGTTTTACTTCGAAGAATACCTTCAAATGTTATTTTTTCGAGATTTGTGTTATTATAAAAATTACAGATTATTAAATTTTCAACAAATTTGCATAAATACTTTTTTGTATGTATTTAATGGATAAATTGATAAAATTATCTATAATTTAAAACCCAGAGCCTACGCATTAAACAAGCACAAATCCCTGGTTACACAGTTCATATCTCAAATGTATGTAACTGACAGATAAATGTCACTGTGAAAGAACTCATCATTTCAAATTAATAATAGTAACGTTTTAAAAAGAAAGTAGTAAAAGAAAGTTTTAGTTTGAAGGTGTAATACTTATATGAAATTTGTGAAATCCACCCCTTTCGTGTCAAAGTTTCGTGATGAGGTCCACTATTAATCATTTATAGCATGTTTGTGACGTCACAGACGCCAAGTGACGTCATGTGTTAACTTTGAGCTTTGACCTAGAAGTAACTTGCGTGGATAAATACATAATCTTTTATTCATTTGCCATTTCACCAGTGTTTTATTAATATTGGCGCGTCTAAAGGTGGTGGCTAAGTTCTTTTCATGTTCGAGAATCGAATATATTATTAACAGCAGGTTAAAAATAGAACAGAGACCTTCGATTTTTAAATCTTGTTTAATTTAATAAACCTGCTATTTTTACCTCAAAAATTCAATTAATACGTTTATATTCTTCCGGAGAAAATTTATGTTATTATACCTAATCCATTTTGCAGATCGATATCTTACATGGGTACATACAATCTAAGTTTAGAATCTTAAAAGGTTTCAATTATATTAATTAGTGTATCGTGACAAATTTAACTTTACCTAGCGCCTAACTATAAGTAAAGAAGGTATTGTAATATTAACTTCTTTTGTTATTTTGTTCGACCAACAAATGTTTCTTAGATTAGCTGTTTAGCAAATGTAATCAAGTAGGTATAACACACCTATGCATATAAAGAAAATGCGTTTTTGACAGCTAGCTTCTTTTTTGACACTTTATGTAGATATGCATATAAATACATGCTTTTGTTTCCGTAAGCATTTTGAAATTCATTATAAAAATTGTTTGACATTCCACGAAAATTCAACACATAATAAACCACGCCTAACCACAAATCTGCTAGTCCGTAAAAATAAAAAGAAGTGTAGCCTGGAATAGCGACCGTAAACATAATTCATTTCAGTCAGATTTACACTATGAGTTGATATTTTTAGCACTTCGCCTCGCACTTCCAACTTTGAATAGGATTCTTAAATTGTATTCGGATTCGGTAGCGAGAACTCTACAAGTGAAAAGAGCAAATATTTTTCATTTTGCAATATATCATAAGGAACATCGTACGTAATACAAGCATGCATTTTCGTTTTATTGTATTGAATATGCTCCACATTTTAAATACAGGGTATTCGAAAAATAGAGGGCAAGAACATGTGGCATAACTTTTCATAAAATTTTTGAATGCACGATATTGTGGTTTAGTGAAAGTTTATTGAAACTGCTTATTACTATAAAAATTAACATAGTTACAGCTTAAACATTCATATTTAATATATAGCTAGCGGTCCGTTTTGTTCCATACGACGTTTTCTCCTGACTGCGTCATGAGTCGCTGACAAGTGAAGAGCCAGGGAAAAATGAGTAATAGACTTTAAGGCCGTCGCGCACTTGGGCGAGGCGAAGCGCGACAAAGAGCCGTTTTTTCATTCAATATTATTATGTGTATACGCGCACTTTGGAGCAGCGAAGAGCAGAGCAGCGAAGCGACTCGCCGGATTGCTTCGGAGAGGAGAGAATATTTTTCTCTGCTCTTCGCTTTGCTGATCTGAAGTGTGCGTTAGTGCAGCTACCTAAATCAGAACGAGTACGCCCGAGACGCATTGGGAATAGCCGGTTTAGAACTAAATTTCACACGTTTCAAACATCATATCAAACCAATACGTATAGGTTCTATGAAAATGTTAAACACAAGAGAAATTAGTTCTTCTGGTTTCAAAATATAAAGAACTTTACGATATTTGATGTGCCGAGTATTCTAACCAGACATTGAAAGATAACTGCTGGTCAGAAGTAGCAGAAGAAATGAATTTAACAGGTAAGATATGCTATGTATATTAAGTTTATTAATTGTAAATATACAATGTACATTACAAAATGGTGAATTTTAAGCAATTCATTAAATTTTTGATCCAATAGATATGGATATGACAACTGAATATCTACTTAATACAAAAAAAAAAAAAACAATATATTATTATAAATAAAAATGAAGTCAATAAAAAAGATTATCTATTTCGTTACACAAGGTACTACAAATTTTCAAAAAATTTAAACAATTTTTCGTCCTCTCTGTACCATGGCATTTTGCCAATGTACTGAACCTACGGATGAAACAAAATAATTTATAAAATTGTCTCGTATAGATAGTGCCTGCGTTGTTGCGTTTCCTCCTAGCTAACCATGTTCTGAAGCAAACGCGGCCGTTTCTCGTTGAAAACTGCTCGCAAGAGCGCGTTGGTATTAAAAATGACTCTTCGCCGCACTTCGCTTCGCCGCGCTGTGCCTCTCTCTCTCTGCTCTTCGCTGCTCCAAAGAACGCGTATACCCATAATACATTGAATGAAAAAACTTCTCTTTGCCGCTCTTCGTTTCGGTCGCTCAAGTGCGCGTTGGTCTTCACTAACAGCCAGATGCATTAATATTGAATTGCGAAAAAGATTTGCAAAATGTTTAATTTGGAATATAGCACTGTATGGCTGCGAAACGTGGATCATGCGAAAGAAGCAGAAAAAGTACTTAGAAAGTTTTGAGATGTGGTTGTGGCGATGGCTGCAAAGATAGTTGGAAGGAAAGAGTCAGAAACGAGGAGGTGTTGAGAAGAATAGAAGAATTTTGAAAGAAGTAAGAAAGAAGTAAAGCGGGATGGGACACAGAAAATTATTGAATGGAAAATACATGGAAGAAAGGGTAGAGGGCGAAGAAAATTTGGAATGTTAACGGAAATTAAGGACGAACAAAATTACGAGAGGCTGAAAAGGGACTCACAGAACAGATTAGCTTGGAGACAACATTTTCGTTGAGACCTGTTGATGGACAGAATTTACATAATGGTTATGATCACCTCTAGTTAAAGTGACTGTTTGTTAACTATTGGTTAAGAATTAAACTGAAGGTTTTAGAAGCGATACGAACAACAGTTTTTTTAACTTTCAGTTATCTCTGACCAAAAGTGGTAAGAACAATTTTACAACATAACCGTTGGTTAAGACTAACTAGAGATGGTAGGAGCAGACCTTAATCAATGATTTTATATTGCTAACTTTATAACTTTGTATAGAGTTTAGTATATGAAGTATAAATTAAATTTTATATGGTGTCGTTTTCTAAATGACCTTAACTTTTTGTTACTGTACAAAATTTGCAATCTTCATCATTCGTATTCATACTTAATGGCAGTTCCCGCCAAACTTTTCTTGTTTTAAATAAATTAAAGAAACTTCACTTCCGGTTGCTTTATTATACAGAAGAGGATCGTTAGTTCAATCAACTTGAGAAAACTTGATGGTGACCTTCCGTGCTGGTGAGAGAATTATCTGATGTTCGTTTAATAAAAAACGGACAGGTTTTTGAACTGAAGGAATAACTAATTATTAAACAGGAAAATCTTTTCAATTTAAGTGCTGCATTTAATAAAAAGAACAAGGATCTTGTACACATATCATATTATAATTCAGCTGTTCGTCTTATACAACAATACTCTCACACAAAACAATTCTATTTATCTTTAGATCACCTTGACAACTGTAACAATTTAATGGTCAACGTTTCATTGACGTCACAGACCCGGATGACGTTTGAAGTCATTTAAAGTTTAATTATTGAGTACATTATCTATCAAGCAGCTTGTCTGATATACCAGCTGAAGTACCTGATATTTTTATCTTTTTTTAGATGATTTAAAATATATTTTTTTTATTAATACAGGTTTGGTTTTTAATTTCCAAGAATGATTCCTGCAATAAATTATTGTGTAGAATTTTTTGTTTGATTTGATTTTATAATAATCGTTTGTTTGACGCAAATTCTAAGGAAAATTCATAAAAAAAAGTATTGCAATTAGTTTGATTTATTATTGAATAATCTTTCAACCGATAAAATTGTTATTTTATTTATATATTTATATGAGATTCAAAGTGCATATTTTTAATTATAAATTCCATTTTTTAAGTGGCATTTCCCAAAGAGTTCATTTGTTTCGTTGACAATTTTATTTTTATAGAAATAATAAGAAAAAACTGTTTTTTTGAACCAATAAATATTTTTACGTTATACTGAATCGTAAACGTCATATTATAAAGCTGTCTCTAGTGGTAAAGAAAGTATTAGGGGCTGTTAAAACATAACTATTTACATTACATTATTTACCTCAATTTCGTCAAATAGAGTTCTGGGTTACCGATAGACTGTAGTATATTAAGTATTAAGAACGATAAGGCCAGTTTACCGATCGAAGACAATGTTTCCTTCGCTTCGCTCAGTCCCCAATTTTGTCTGAGATCGATAATTCCTTAACGTTCGTGATGCTTATACTATTTTTTGCACGATCGACACACAAATTCATTTTTGTTTTTATTTATTTACCGTCTCGCCTCCTGAACGGTAAGTGAAGCACATCACTTACCGACGTGAGTCACATCACTTACCGGTCAGTAACTGTCTTGGAAACACTGTCGGTAAACATAAAAAATAACCCGATCGTGCAAAAAAGTATTTTTTGAAAATTTACAAGCGAAGAAGTTATAATTTTCACAAATACAGCGTTTTGAATAGACTCTGAAAGTGATGACGTCAAAATCGAACGGGCAATAAAAAAGTTGAAAGTAGGCTTCCGGTTTCTTAACTGTATTTTGAAAGAGTGTGAACGGACCGTACTACCGCCAAATTTAAAGTAAGTAGTAAGGATACTCTATCTTTATCTCGTCAGTAGAGATCACACTTGCATGTGGTTTGAAATATAGCCATTAGGCCGTTACAAAACATATGGCATAGATTGTACAAATGCAAGAGAAAAATCAGCTGACGCCGGGGTTCGAACCCGGGACCTCCAAATTCGAACCCCGGCGTCAGCTGATTTTTCTCTTGCATTTGTACAATTTATCTAGGTAGTAATTCCTTAATTACACGCTTCTGTACTGTAGCATTACTTTTCAATATGGCATAGATGGCGTTATTCATTTGTCAATTTAATTTAGAGAATACTATTAAGTTATTAATTTTTTTATTAAGAAAATAATAAAAATATAACAATTTTTACCTCCGCTACCCTTGGTAAGGGAGGTATAGGGATCGTGCTAAAAATCGCATATCAAGACTTTGGTAAATGACCACGTTTTAAGGTCCCTAGAATCCAATTTTAACATTTTCACAATGATGTCTGTGTGTATATGTGTGTATGTATGTGTGGATCCTCCACTCTTAACTCAAATACTATCATTCAGAAAATATGAAACCTTGTATTTTGAACTTTTTCTGTAATGGAAAGAGCCCATTAGATTTTGGTGTAAATCGGATAACCGGAAATGGCACTTTACTAGAAACTCAAAAATAGTTAAATGTTATTTTTTAGACATTAATGTTATTATAAAAATTAAAGATTATTATATTTTCTACAGATTTGCGTTAATACTTTTTCTATATATTTTATGGATAAATTTATAAAATTATCTATAATTTAAATCCCGGAGCCTTCGCTTTAAACAAACAAAACTCCTTGGTTGCGCAGTTATTCAAATATATGTAATTGACAGATAAATGTCACTGTCAAAGAACAAATCATTTCAAATTAATAATAGTAACGTTTTAAAAAGAAAAAAATAAATAGAACAATAGGAAAGGAAATCAATACAGTTTCCAGCATATGTAAATATGTAGGTATGTATTTAGATTAATAAAAATTAACGATTCGCAAAAAAGTTTAAGCTAATTCTCATTTTTGGATTATTGAATTCTATTTTATCACGGTATTTAAAATTTAATCTTCATTTTATTATCAAAAAAGTAGTTACTTGTATTAGATTAGACTATACTTTAAGAAATAAATTCCCAAAATTAGAGTAAAATTCGCTAATCCAAAAATAAGAATTAACTTAATCTTTTTTGTGACTTGGGCTGTAAATGGCGGGAGGTATTGTGTTGGTCGCAACAGATTTTTTATTTTGAGACCTGAAATTTGAGGCCCCTTTGATTTAAGAGGCTCCAAACGCGCGCTTCCTGCGCCTGTGCGGAAATGCGCCACTGCCAGACAGTCAATTTTTCTGACACATACCAGAACAACTAAGGTACGTTAAGACAATTGTGTTTTAGCTACAAAAAATACTTCAAAAAGAAAACATCAAATTTTAAAATTTGTCTTGGAGTAAACACTCCTCAACACTAAACTATACAAACACAAGCATGAATTGTTCTAGGGAAATTTTTAAAGTTATTCCTCTTATACCAAGCATTAATAAAGCTCTTGTTTGAAACTTTAACCAAAACTTTGACCAATCTCATGTACATTAGAATACATGAGAGTATTAAAATATTATAGAAACTGCATCGCCTTCTATTTTTAGCTAGTAATTAGCTGAACGTTTAGACCGTGCCTAGAATACTAATCGTGCAAAGTACTTTTAACCAAGCCATAGAACTTCTATTGTGGAAAATTTTCAATGTCGTTGTTATCAATAAAATTAAAGGTAAACAAAATCTAGATTCTTTTGTTCTCAACACTTTTTGATTAAAAATAATTGCACCAATTTTAAAATTAAGAATTGCGTCAACTGACATAATCTATTTTTAATTCTTTGATACATTAAACTTTACTTTAAACAATGAGTTGTGATACATGACCTATCTCGCCCTTTTAAAAGACGCTGCAAGGTTAAAGGTCAAGGGTAAAATAAACCGGTTCGAATTACAAAGTTGGAACGCCGTTTATACTTACGATGTCTTATAAGAATTTGTAATACAAGATTTAAAAGAAGACGGAAACATAATAACTGTATTTTAAAAATTACTTGGGTTTTTCATACTAAGTAATACAATGTTTATTTAGCAAGATTTAAGTGGAATTATGTGTTTTGAGTTCTTTTTTGTTAGAATGTGCAAAGTACAGAATTTGCATTACGAACAAAAACTCTTTTTGCACTTTGAAGAAAATGCAGTGACATATTAAAAAATACTTTTAGGCAGTTATTTTATGTAACCTTTGGTAACCGTAAAGTATCACTTTTATTTTGATATCTGACAAAGACTACTTTACGTCCGCATTTACTTTACGAACTCAATTGTCAAGCTCAATAGCAAATAAATTTACTGTAATATGACATCCTGCTTCAAAAATTTTAAGCGGAGTATTGAAAAAATCTTTACGGCTATCGCTGTAAGTAATTTTCATGATCAAAAAATTAATGTAGTTATTACATCTTCCTTTTTAGGTTGTATTATTTTTGGCAGTAAACATATTGTTTTGTGACTTATTAAGAGGACAGCATAGCACTCTACAAGTGAAATGAATAGATTTTTTTTATTTATTGTGTACAAACTTAATAAGTACATATTACAATTTAATGATCTGGATGGGGATGAGTCATTATTACCTCTCGCTATCCTTGGTAAGGGAGGTATAGGGATCGTGCTAAAATCACATATCGTGATTTTGGTAAATGTCCACGTTTTAAGGTCCCTAGAATCCAATTTTAACATTTATATTGATTATAAAAAAATATTTTGATCTTTAAACTATTTAGGCCCACTTTTACAATTGATGGATAAACTATGGTATAGCTATCGGAGGTATATTTTATCCTAGCAATTATACCTTCGATAAACAAGACTGTCTTTTACAATGCATTTTTATTTGTCAGATAGTTATACCAGGAATTCGGTTAAATCACTTTAGATTGGTATTGGTGCAATAAAATTATCTTGTTAGACTATTTTTCTTCAATATTGTTATTATTTCTATCTTCTAATTTGCATTTTTCACGATGTTAGATGATATAAATGATATTTTTGATTCCGACAGTGATGATGAAATACTTGATTGACATCTGTCAAATGTATGAATAACAAAACATCGTTTGTGTTTACGTGGTATCCATAAGAACCAGGGATAGAGTTATCAAAGGTTTATACGACCAATTTCCATGGGATAAGAAATACTGGTGTTTATTCTATCTGAGGTTTGTAAAATACAATTTCCAATTTAAACCTGGTATAGCGTTATACGAGGTTTATCTAATGATTGTAAAAGTGGCCCTTAGTTTGGCAATTCTATGAAAAAGGATTATTTTTAATTTCCTCTAACAGTAATTTCGATTCGAGGATTGCTTACACCTGAGACGAACAAACTAAAATTTGCGGTATTAAATTTTTTAACTACATCCCTGAATCCTGTTGCTAAGGTCATTTTAAATGCCTCCTGGTATTGAGTACATACATACATAAGGGTCAGTTTCCTTTCAAGTAAAATATAGGGAAGTGTTTTCAAAATAAACCACATCTATTAAATAATCTAAACGTCAACTTTCATTCGCTAGTCATATCATAATAGTTTTTCTTGAAAAAACACAGTTAAATATAATTTTTGACATTTCTGTTATTGTAAATATTAAAGAATATTTTATTCTCTATACGGTTTGATTACAAATAATAAAGAATGTATGTCTCCAAACTAAACCATAGAAATAGTAAATATGTTCACATATTAGTAATTGACTGAAATTAGTGTCAAATACCATTTACATAGTATTTGTTCATGAAATAATTTTACTGGAAATATAGAGTACTTTGCAAGAATCTTTTTGTATGGATTTGTACAAAATACAAAGAAATGTCGGAAGGTACATCATATTGTTATGGTATTGAGATTTATTTAAATGCTTCAAATATGTAAATGAAATTAAAAATTTACCTATTTTATATTTATTTATGGAAATAATATGAGATTATTTTTGCATCAGCAATTCACAACTTTTTAAATTATCAAGACATCAAACTTTTCTCTCCATTTTATTCATCTTTGAATGAAGTTCATCATTTCTTATGCGAATAAATACATTCTAATATTAGCGTCATCCCTGTCCTTCAGTTTCATAGTAGTCTCATTTACGGGGATCGATCCTGTATCCCTAAGGACTTACAAGGAAGCCCGGTAATAGTATACTAATGTATTTATGAAGCTAGAAGTAGGTCGGGAAAAACCCAGGAATTTGTAATTACGAATTTATGATATTAGGCGGACAAGACACTATAAATTATATGTTGCACCACGGGAGATATTAAATAAAATTGAAAGTTGCGATATTAAACTTTAAACAAAAAGAAGGGGTAATTGTGAGTAAACGACGTAAAAATCCCAGTGGTATTTTATTATTGTAATTTTTCATGAAATTTACAAGTTATTCTAATATTTATATTAACTCGTTATAGGCGAAATCATTACAAATTTCAACAAAGGTATAGTATGACTAGCGAATGAAAGTTGACGTTTAGATTATTTAATAGATGTGGTTTCTTTTGAAAACATTTGATTTAAAAGGAAACTGACCCTTATGTATTCCGTTACAGAAGATTAGAATGTTACTCAATACCAGGAGGCATTTAAAATGACCTTAGCTACAGGATTCAGGGATGTATTTAAAAAATTGAATACCGCAAATTCTAGTTCGTTCGTCTCATGTGTAAGCAACCCTCGAGTCGGAATTACTGTTACAGGAAATTAAAAGTAATCCTATTTCATAGAATTGCCAAACTAAATAGTTTAAAGATCAAAATATTTTGTTATAATCAACATAAACGAAAAATGTTTACAATATATAAACGCATCCCTGTTTTTATATTCAGTTACCCTAGTCGGCCATCTATTTTCAACCAGAGATAGTTGCGTATTTCTGTGTTTTTCTAGTCCAGTATTTAAATGGGTCCATGCAAAAATTTCATACCTGAATAATTCGTACAATTCTGTTCTTCTCTAGGGTTTCAAAAGAAGCCACATCTATAAAATAATTAAAACATCAACTTTCATTCACTAGTCATACCATAATAGTTTCTATAATGAGTTGTAGTACTGGAGATATCAGAACAAAATAATAGAGACATACATGCATACAGATATAATCGTTAAAATCGTACTCTTCTTAATTGACCACTGAATTTTCTGAAAAAGTGAATTTTTTTATGTGCAAACTTTCTAAGAGCCTTATCCAATGTTTTAGAAGTGGTATAAGTATGTGTCAGAAAATTCCAAACACGATTGAATTAAACAGACAAAATTGGAACTTATTTTCTGAACAAAAGACTGTCTAGCCAAACAAATTCAAATACTAAAAAAAATAATTAAATGCTTTACGATTTTTGCAGAAAACTATGAGTGGAATGAAAGTTTTTAAATTTAATTTATATATCTGTATTGAAATATTGACAGTTCGTATTCGTGTTGAGTGTAAGTTATAATTGCTCTTGGAACTGATGTCTACTACAAACTCTGCACGAGTATTTCATACTCAAGTGCCCTTGATATGTCAGTTGGAAATTACTTCTAAAATATGTCACCTATAGAATTCTGGCACGTATATAATATAATAATTTATGTACTTCAAATTTTTCTTGAATATAAAAAATGCCAAAAATAAAATACCTACTACAAGTTTTGAACGCGTTAAAATTTTTCTCAAATTCTTTAATTTATACAATATAATTTTCTGTTGGCCTGTTTTTAAATTCTAGTACTAACCGATTTTCAAATGAAATTAAAATACGCGATATACCGAGGATTTACCTATGTAGCATCTGTTGTGCATAGCATCAGTCAATGTGAGAAATTTTCTACCGTTAAAACTATTTCATCTTCATTATCATTAGTAACATCAGAAGTAGAAACTGTATAGCATATTATTACTCCATTAGCCTTCAGTCGCATTAGCACAATATGAGTAGTTTAACAAATACGAATCCAACTACAATAAACTGCGTATATTACTCTGAAATATTCTTACAAATAATTGTTTTACAGACTAAAAATTATTAGGCTTGATTTATATTAGCGGTACAATGACGGTACGATGACGGTACAATGACGGTATGTCAATTACACGAGACATTTACATTAGACGGTAGCACGACGGTACGAACATAATAAAATACCATGACAATGTTTTGTCCACGTTTTGTCTTTTATGTATTATGACAGTTCGTGGTGCATATGTCATGTTTCTATCAATAGTAGAAAATATCGTGCCATGTTTAATAATTTCTCATATACCGACTTGGTTATAACTAACCTTACTATTGTAAAAGATGAAGAAGAAAATGCAGAAAATCTAGAAAATTTTACAAACCGATATTATTTTTTATGTACTTTCTGTAATAACCTGTAGTGTATATTTCACGTTTTTGTTATAAGCAGAGAACTTTTGTTCAATAAATGTATATGTATAATCATTTCTCATTTCTAGCTCATTTTGACTACATTTTGGTTTAACTAAAAGACAAATATAAAAAATCTGATGTGGCCAGCACATTACCTTCCGTCAGTTCTATGTATTTTGTACAAATTTCATACGGAAAGTTCCTTGCTAAATTAAATATTCTATTTCTTGTACATTACCTTCCGGCAGTTGCATGTATTTTATGCAAATTTCATACAGAAAATTATTATTTTGTGACGTTTTCTATATACAGTGTAATGTATCTGCAGAAATAAAAGATTTATTATTATTATTTCTTGTACATTACCTTAAAGCAGTTGTATGTATTTTATACAAATTCCATACAGAAAGCAAAAGATCCTATACCTATTTCCAGTAAAATTATAAGACAAACACACTATGTCAATTTCACTTGACACTGACATCTTTCAATCAAAATTTTCTTAATATAGTATATCTATTTAATATTAGGTATAAAATCCAGTCAAATCGTATGGAAAATAAAATATTCTTTAATATTTATAATAACATTAAATGTGAAAAAATGATATTTAACATAGTTTTTTCAAGAAAAACTGTTAAAATCTTCAAATGAGGATACTTCCGGTTGTCCAATTCTAACCAAAATCTAATCAGTTCTTCGCATGGATGTAACGAAGAGAAATACAAAAGAATTATAATTTTTAGAATTGTAGTATGGAAGTTATCGTAGACGAAAATTTTGTTACACACACACACACACCTACATACATACACACACACATACAGACATCATCGTAAAAATAGTAAAATCGTATTCTAGGGACCCTAAAACGTGCTTATTCATCAAAAACTCACCACCGAATTTTTTGACCAAAGACAATACCTTCCTTACCTAAAGGTGACGGAAGGTAAAAAGGCAAAAACATGTTATATTTTTTGAATAGAAACAAAACTATACTGTACCCTGGTCGTATCGCTAATGTAAATCAATAAATATCACTGGGCCGTCATCGTACCGTCATCGTACTGAGAATGTAGATGTAAATGGGTCCATTAAAATACATTGGACCAAGAAGTATCATACCGTTATTGTACCGCTAATGTAAATCAAGCCTAAGGCATTTAGGATAAAGTCGGTGGAGATAACGCACCTTTCTTGTATGTTCTCTAATTTTATTGTTATCTATTCAAATCTCAATCTGTCAATTTTTTAAATTACCTATCTAAATATTATCATTTTCTTGCAGTATCGTCGTTGACGACTTCGACTGTGACACAAGCAGTTCAGCTAGTCCTCGCACATTAGAAAGCATGCCTGAAGTGTCATTATATCAACCACCACCTAAGCCATATACCAGGCAATCATCAGACGCCATGATCCAGAAAATATTGGTGAGTAATCATATATACCATATCTATGCGAACTAGATATTCAACTTAATATTCTGTGAAATCTCGGATGACGAATGTTTAGAATAATATGAATAATAATACTCGTATAAGAATTCTGTGTGTAATATATTTAGGACCTACTATCCTACTAGCGGTAATTTTGACGGAGATAGCTGTAACTTATACCTAGTCCCTCGGGAACTTGTTAGCTTGTGCGTTACGAATATGGAGAAATTATCCCAAAGGAAGAGATATTTATGAAGGAAAGTTGGTTTATGTTAAGCTGTAATAAATAAGATTCAGGACTAGGAATACATCAGAATCTCAAGTGTATTTTGAACAAAATAAAATTTACATTTGAACTTATTATACTTAAAATAAATATGTGTTGAAGAAGTAAAATACTAACATTTTCTTTCTAAAAAAAACATAATAAAAGCGATTCTTTTACCTCAATTCATGCTAAAAATCGCATATCCAGATTTTAGTGAATAAGCACGTTTTAAGGTCCCTAGAATCCGACTATAACATTTTTGCGATAATGGCTGTGGGTGCGTGCGTGTCCGTGTGTGTGTGTGTGGGTGCGTGTGTGGGTGTGTGTGTGTGTGTGTGTGTGTGTGTGTGTGGATGTGTGTGTATGTGTGTGGATGTGTGTGTATGTGTGTGGATGTGTGTGTATGTGTGTGTGTGTGTGTGTGTGTGTGTGTGTGTGTGAGTGTGTGTGTGTGCGTATGTGACGATTTTTCTCCGTCGATAACTTAAATACTATAAGACTAAAGACATTTTTAACTACGGATTCCTCAGTCTAACAATAATGAGAAGAGTTGATTAAATTTTGGTAACAATTGGACAACCGGAAGTAGTAGTTACAAGAAAAAAAATCATCTAAATATTATTTATCGAAAATTTATGTAAATACTTATATTAAAGAACGTAAAATTCTTTATTCGATAAATATAAGTTCATTATTATATCTTCTATAGATTTAGAGATAAAGAAATGCATATAAAATAATTTGATGTAATAAATCTCAGATCAAACTACTACAAGGCAAGAAATTCAAATATTTGTAATTGACACATAAATGTCACTATCGAAAATATTTGTATGCCACTGTCAAAAATATTTGTACATCATTATGAAGATTATGAAAATAAAAAAAAAAGTCAACAACGCAAAAGAATATACGTAAAAAAGAATATAAAAGGAATTTGCGAAAAAATGACGAATATAAAGAAAAAGAAAAGGAAAGTAGAAAAAGAAAATTTCAGGATATTGAATGTAAAGAAAATGTATGTATTGTACATAATTTATATGAAAATATCCCATAGATTTTGCAAATATATGTGAGAATTATTTTGTAGTGAGACATGAATAATATATATTTGTATTTAAAAATATTTTTTGTTTTATGCGTACAACCAGGTAAAATATCTGGCGAGAGGTTATCTGCTGGTCACATCAGATTTTTTTATTATCATTTTACTCATATTTTAAAAATAACTGGTTAATTTTAATCATTACAAAGCATCATGTATGAAAAAATTTAAAAGAACAATTGCAAGTAGATCGTTAACAAAAATGTTCATTCAAAGTATTTCGCGAAACTATGACAGTGTTTGTTTACATTGTGAATCCCTTTGAGTTTTTTTACAACACTTTCTAGAATATTTCTATGCAAAAGGTGAAAAAAATGCTTCCGCATGCAATTATGCAGTTACGTGAAGTGGAAGTAAAATATTCAAAGGGAAAAATGCATCTATTACAATCGCCATTTTATTTTCAAATAAAAATCAACTGTAGGTAGTGTAGTCTGATATTTTTTTAAAATTTATTACTCCAGCAAGTATTCTACGCTTTAATACTAGAAACTAACCT
The DNA here is from genome assembly GCA_963082715.1 of Harpalus rubripes. Classification (NCBI taxonomy): domain Eukaryota; kingdom Metazoa; phylum Arthropoda; class Insecta; order Coleoptera; family Carabidae; genus Harpalus; species Harpalus rubripes. Next base: position 32,374,464 of record OY720464.1, read on the forward strand.
AACCTAACCCTGCACAAATGGAAGACTTTCGGTGCTATTCTGTAACTTTATCATTATCTGTTATCGATCATTAAATTAATGACAATCGTTTATTTTTAATGATCAAGTTATCGATTGTCTCAATTTTCGTATTCTATAACTACAATTATTTTCTTTGTCATTTATTTGCAAATTTTACGCATTTCGCGCTCATATGAACTTAGCAGTCATTTACCAATAAGTATTTCAATTATTTACTTATTGCGTTGTATTGTAATATTTACTACGTTTACATGCAGTTTTAAAAATGGTTTTAGTTTTCAGTCAAAATTATGCAAAACTGTTTACATGCAGTTTTTAAAACAAGTTTAAAAATTGATTTGAAATCAGTTTTGGCGCATGCACATTTAGCTGATGTAAGTGACAGATCCTCTTCACTCCAAATACTTCGTTTTGCTATTATTCCAATTATTTTTATACTTCGTACCACTACGCACTAAAACTTCACAACTGTCAGTATATTTGAAGGTTAGTAACACAAAGCGACAAAAATGTTATGCTCTGTACGCATACGCAGTATCGAAACTGAATTTTAAGTGTTTACATGAGTAGTTTTGAAACTAGTTTTCAAGTCCAACCCATGAATTTTAGTTTTGGTTTGAGATAATTCAAAACCGTTTTGACACTGTATACATGGCGTTTTCAAAACTAAAAACGTTTTAAAAACGGTTTCAAAACTGCATGTAAACTCAGTAATTGTAAATGTATATAAGTAAATAGTTTTAACAAGCAAAATAAAATGTTATTTAGTTTTAAATAATTATGAAGGCACATTGTTCTATTGAGCCCCTTAATACTATTATTTTTATTGATTACAACAAATAATTTTTGATTATTACTCAAGAATACTAAATGCACAAATTAATCCAACAAAAAAATTATTAGTAGTAGTATTTTGCGAAGAATAATTATGATTTACTATCATATGTTTTTTATTCATTTAAAAACTACGGTGGAATTTTGAAAGCTTGATCTATTATTTATATTTAGTAGAAAAAAGTAAAAGAAATATTCTTCCAAACGCATATTTCTCAGGCATTGTTATATTGAAAACTATATAAATATAAATATATTTATAAATATATCATCACGGCTCATTACCCATTGCTGGGTAAAACTATAACTATAAAATTATTGATTACAACCAAGAATATTTTATTGATTACAAGAATGAATCCAACAAAGGATATTTTATCAATATCTAATAATAGCATTTTTCGAAGACAAAAATACAATAAAATTGTGGTGGAAATTATAAATGTATAGTTTCAAAGGGGCCTCACATGTCGTAATAATTGCTCTGGGCCTCGAGGTTTCTAGCAGTGGCGCGGCCCCCGGATGTCATTTCTACCATTTCGCAGATGAGTTTTGAGTGTTATGATTAAATATTGGGCGAGTTCCCGGATTGCTTAAAAGATTTGTTTAAAATTTTCATTGCATAAGGATAAAGGGTCACTTGCATTTCTTGTTGTGAATACATAACCTAAATCTATAAACAATATAAAAATGTAAATACTACGAATTATATTATATTATATAAAATGCTTACTTGTATTTTATTTCAATTATGTATATTGCATTGTAAGTACGGGCGATATATAATTCTAACTGATAATTTTATGTGATTTTGACATTTATTATCGATCATTAATATGATAACGACAGCATATTACTGATCGATAAATTTCAGTGTGTTATCGACTATCATTAACCAATTTTAATGAACAAGTGACTTATAGAATCCCAATTTGAATAGCAATCGATCATTACCTCGATAATGATCGATAAATGATAATGATTGAGTTACAGAATAGCCCCGTTTATTTGTTTAATGTATTACTATATTTATCATTATCATTAATTCTGTATCAATATAATCTCATTATCAACGTTTAGTTAAATGGCAAATGTCATCTAAATAATATTTAATTAATTTGAACGTTGACAACGTTGAAAACATAATAATTAAGTTACACTTGACACGTGTAACTGTAGAAGAAAAATTTTCTACCTAGAGGACATTAATTTAATTTTAATTGCAGACAAAAAATGAAAACAGTTTTAATTAAAAAAATGTCTACCACTTCATCACTTTCTCTTGCATCAAAACAATTTATCTCCAGGCAACGAAAATAAACAAAGATTTCGCAACTGTGAAATAATTTTCATTCCAATTTTAAAATAAGAAAATATTTTATTGAGAAACCATACATTCAACAATTTAAATCTCTAAGGAATGTTTCTGTATTTATACAGATGTTAGAATAAATTCTTCAATGTTGCAATATTTGCACAGTTATAAATATATATTTTAATAGTACCTTATAGTAAAACAACGAATATATCACGTGTACTGTAAGTTTATTCATGAGAAAATGTAATTTGTTTTAACCGTAACCTAAAGGAATGCCAAGTTCAGAATATTTAAAAAGATAATTTGATGTCCTCTGTGTATGACATATTTAAATTAACTGGATATGCATATATTTTCATGTATCTTGTGAAGTAAACTTCATTTTACCTTTCGTCATAACTTTAGGTAAGGAAGGTATTGTTTTCGGTCAAAAAATTCGATGGTGAGTTTTTAATGAATAAGCACGTTTTAGTGTCCCTAGAATAAGATTTTACTATTTTTGCGATGATGTCTCTATGTCAGTGTGTATGTGTGTGTGTGTGTGTGTGTGTGTGTGTGTGTGTGTGTGTGTGTGTGTGACGATTTTTACTCCGTCGATAACTCCAACACTACAATTCTAAAAAGTATAATTCTTTCGTATTCCTCTTCGTTACATCCATATGAAGTGCTGATTAGATTTTGGTTATAATTGGTCGACCGGAAGTACCCTCATTTAAAGTTTTTACCAGTTTTCTTGAAAAAACGCTGTTAAAAACCATTTTTTCACATTTAATGTTATTATAAATATTAAACAATATTTTATTTTCTATACGATTTGATTATATTTTATACTTCATATTCAATGGATATTGAGTTAAAAAATTATAAAGAAATTAAATTTCATAAAACAGCCAGCTATGCAATAACACTGGAAACAGCTAATATAAATAATAAAATTCTGATAGACAGATGCCAATACTAAATGCGATTGACATAGTATGTTTGTTATAATTTTACTGCAAATATGGAATCAATTCTAAGAAACTTTCTGTATGGAATTTGTACAAAATACATAGAACTGAGGGAAGGTAATGTACTGGAAATATGGAATCTTTTGCAAGAAACTTTCTATGTGAAATTTGTACAAAATACATAGAACTGACGGAAGGTAATGTGCTAGCCACATCAGATTTTTTATTTTATTTTCATGGTTATTTATAAAAAATATAAATCTGAATTCTGTTACACAAAGTAACACGAGAAAGAAAATCTGTGACATAGGCTTTTATATTATTACGAGGTATACTGATTATTGATATATGATTTATAAAATTACGTATAAACTATACAATGTTGTTTTACAAATCCCAAAATAAATAAAAATAAAATTCTAAAGAATTACTCATCCCTTTCATGTACCTATCCGTGTTTTAGAGATGCAAAATCAATAAAACTCTCACAAAGTACAAAGTAATTAAAAAAAGATTAATTACCATGATAAAAAAAGTGAAAATGCAACAAAAATCATTGTTTTACAACGATGCGCGATAAATACGATAAAAAATTAATTTTGAAAGATTACAAACATAACCATTGTTGTGAATTCTAAACAAGTGAAAATTGAAAACAATTTTTTGAACAAAAGTGTATTATGATCTTGACCTCAATTTAAAAATTCTACTTTTACAACAATTTATTATTATAACATGTTCGAAAGTGTCATATTTTATAAAAACAATAACATAAAATTAAATTTAAAAACTACCTACAGTTTATTGTTTTTAAAAGTGCTCAAGGTCATCTGTATTATGAACGAATTAACAAGTTGGCAGTTGGCATGCATTTATCTCTCTCATTTTCAATGACAAGAAGCGTGTACAATAAAAATGGATATAACACGCTTGTCTGTCAAAAATTTATAATATTTCGACTAAGTTATGAAATGCAATTTTAAAACGATGCCCGTTGTTGACAAAACAATCGCTATACCGTAAGTTCATATATTATTTCAGACAGGGCCGCTCCGTGGGTATTAGGCGCCTTTGTGCTATGTTACATTTTAGCGCCCCTTCCCCTCATGATGTAAAATTTACAAATTAAAGTTTAAACTATAATTTTTGTTCTTCAAAAATGCTATATTTATTATATTGATGAAATTTTCCTAGATTCATTATTGTAATCAATAGGTTATAATCAAAATCGTTTGTTGTAATCAACAATTTTACAACAGATTTCAGAATTGTGTATATGCATTTGATTCTTTGCAAAATGATAATAGGGATTTAAATATTGGATTCATTGTGGGATTCATTCTAGTAATCAATATTCTTGAGTTATAATCAATATATTAATTGTTGTAATCAATATTTTCATAGTTATTATTTCAATATGACAATGCTATTTTTTATAGAATAATAATGAACCGATTGATACGATAATTATTTTACTTATAACTAGAGCTCTAATGCAAACAAATTAAAAAAATATATTGTTCACTTATATCACCTTAATTTGTAAGTTTTATAGTAATTTTGTCTTTACGAATAGCATTTTATAAAAATTTATTATTATTTAATTTACTGTCTTGAAACGGCGCCCCTCAAAGTCAGGCGCCTTTGTGCGGGGCACAACCTGCCCACCCGCACGGTGCGGCCCTGATTTCAGATATATTGACTACGTTTACAAGTATGAGAAAAATTTACTTTGACTTGACTTTCAAAAGGCGACTTATGAAAAGTCAATTTAATGGTGCGTTTACACATAAGGTCAAATATACTTCACTTTACGTTTGTTACTTGTCCTTCACTCAACTTTGACTTTGACAGAAAAGTAAAGTTTGGTTATAATATGTGTGATGTAAGTTACCTATTTAACTATTATCATATAATAATAAAAAGAATAAATTATTTATATAAAAAATGGATAGTAAACTACAGTTACTAAATTTAAGCGCGATATGTTTAAATAATATAACTATGCAGCAACAATATTGGATGCGAAGTAGATTAAAAAATAATCGCATAAAATATTTTAAAATTCGAGAATATTTTAAATTCAGATATAAATATCTAGGAATTTGTGGATGAAAACTAGATGTCACTGTTAGTAAAGTATGTTTCGTTCACACGACTTTTTAGAAGTTACTTATATGAGTCAAGTCTATTTTATTTTGGACTTGACTTTAGGAAGAAAAGTAATAGGCGAGAGTGTTTACACAATGGCAAAAGTCGCCTTTTGAAAGTCTAAGTCAAGTCAAAGTACTTTTTTGCTGTACGTGTAAACATAGTCATTAACTTGATTCAAAGTCATGCGTATATAGCGTTATATTTTGGTAAATGTTTTGCATTGAGCATCATACATAGCTATCTCATCTTTAAAACTTCTTTAAAATAGGTTCGCTGTAATAATGTCAAATTGCACCGAAATCCTGCATGGATACCAATTATGCATTCGAATCAAGTTATTTGTGACAAGAATTCAGTTGCCTCTGGTACTTCAAGGCCGTAAGCTTCATCACTCTCATTGTGAAATCGTTCTTGAGATCACTCCCGAAAAAAATGGACTAATTTTTCAGGCGCCGAACATATGCAGCTAATTATTTCACTGAATATGCATATTTAACCTACTTTTATTTTAAGATGAAATATTTCATTTGTGTGCTGATTGTATGATATCCAAGTAAAACTTAATAAATTTGTCTCTTGTGCTCATTTTGTAGAACTTAATTTTGGAAATTGTTAATTTATTTATAAAGGAACTGCAGAATTTATCTGATTCTGCCAAACTTACTTTAATTTATTGGTTATATAGAAATTACTGAATGAATTTTACATTAGTGCATTTAGGAATATTTGTTTTTTATTTACCTAGTTACCCAAGGCATGTTTGGCAACACTTTCCAAGGCCTTATTTTTAAATTGATACAATTGGTTCATGCCGTTTTTACCTCCCGCTACCCTTGGTAAGGAAGGTATAGGGATCGTGCTAAAAATCGCATGTCGAGATTTTGGTAAATGACTACGTTTTAAGGTCCCTAGAATCCAATTTTAACATTTTCACGATAGTGTCTGTGTGTATGTGTGGATCCTCCACTCTAACTCAAATACTATATCATTGAGAAAATTTTGAAACTTGTATTTCGAACTATTTCTGTAATGGAAAGAGCCTATTAGATTTTGGTGAAAATCGGATAACCGGAAATGGCACTTTACTAGTAGCTCAAAATAGTTTTTCTTCGAAAAATAACTTTAAATATAATTTTTTCGAGATTAATGTTATTATAAAAATTAAAGATTATTAAATTGTCTATAGATATGCATTAATACTTTTTCTATATATTTTATGGATAAATTTATAAAATTATCTACAATTTATATCCCACAGCCGATGCTTTGAACGTTTGAACAAGCAAACCGCAGTTATTCAAATGTATGTAACTGACAGATAAATGTCACTATCAAAGAACTAATCATTTCAAAATAATATTAGTAACGTTTAAAAAAGAAAAAAGTAAATAGAACAATAGAAAAAGAATTCAACACAGTTTCCAGGATAAGTAAATATGTAGGTATGTATTTAGATAAATAAAAATTAACGATTTACAAAAATGTTTAAGCTAATTCTCATTTTTGGATTAGTGAATTCTATTCTATCCCGGTATTTAAAATTTAATCTTCATTTTATTATAGCTCCGGTGACTCAATGGTTAGAGCAACGCTTCATGTCATGAGTGCCCTCGGGGCTCTGGGTTAGAATCCCACTAAGGCATGGATGTGTGTGAATGTGAACCCACTTTGTAATTGGGATTTAAGCCTGTTGAGGGGTTTAAAAAAAGGTAGTTACTTGGATTAGATTAGACTATATTTTAAGAAATAAACTGTCAAAATTAGAGTAAAATTCGCTAAGCCAAAAATAAGGATTAACTTAACCTTTTTTTGTAACTCGGGGTGTAAATGTCGGGAGGTATTATGTTGGCCACACCAGATTTTTTCATCTAATTATATTTAAAATTTACTACTCTTAATATTGGCAATAATGATTGTACGAAGTTCACTTTAGTACAGTTTGTCTTTTTTTAGTTACATTAATTTTTAAATTCGTGTAAACTATCAAAAAATAAAATTGAACTTCGTTTAAAGACTTTTAAACTTATATGAAATATACAATTTGTTTAGTGAAATCTACAACTAAAAATATCTTGAATCATATTGAATATTTCTCTGAAACTACAAAAGTTTTTATAATGCTGTTTTCAATGTATAAAGAAAAATAAAACCAACAATACGGGTAATAAAAAATGGATAAATCTATTTTTAAACTTACAATACTTCATGAACTAAATCGAAAACAGTTTAAATTTAAAATGAGTTTGATTTTATCTTGTAATGGAAATAGTTACAATCTTTGAAACTAGTTTATAGTGGCTCAATATTTATTTTATTGATTCTAACAAATATTTTACTATTACACGAATTCCAATCTGACTATAATCAATTATTTATTAAATAGTTAAGGACAAAAACACTCGTCATTATTTCAGTCTAAAACTAATAAAATTACCCCTTAACTTTAAAATTAATTTTAATAAAAACTAAATACGTATTTCGAAAACCAAGTTCTCATCATCAGTAGTACAACAAGGGGATTTAACTATTATTATTGGACGAAATTTATCTTAATTTATAGGAAATCATTCACCTGTGACTCCCGTCCCTATATAATCCCAGTTTTCTCCCTTGTTTCACCTCTGCATGGTTCACATGTTGAGTAATCTTGACTACTCTGTTTAACTTTCCCTTGTTGTACTACTGATGATGAGAACATAGTTCTCGAAATACGTATGTAGTTTTTATTAAAATTAATTTTAAGGTTAAGGGGTAATTTTATTAGTTTTAGTTATATTTAACCTTAGACCCCATCTATTTTTTAATTTCAATCTTTGTTAAACAAATTAACACAGGGCATACTTGACAACGAAAAATATTTTTTTTTCTTTTTATACTCAGAAGAAAATATTCATAAAGCAACTGTAGTTATAACTTTTATAAAACCATAACAAAAATTACTATCAAGGGATATGTTGACGAGTTTTTAAATGCTTCCCAAATTTCCCAAGTGGGTAAATTAAAATATAATAATAAACTTTTCAAGATTCAGTACAAAAAATAATTCTTAGTATATCATCACAGCTCTTAACCCAATACGGCATATGGCGATATGATTTTCTTCCTAAATATTTTGGTAATGATATTGACCGGTAATATTTAATCTTAGACCTGCTATTTTTATCTCTAGTTAAACTGTTTGTTAACTTAACTGTCAGTTAATTTAATTGTGAGTTTATTATTGTGGCCCGTGTCCGAATGAGGTATTTTGCTACCGAAAATCGGTCACTTTAATATGTTAAGAGTGAGGAATATTTTCTGTCTGAAGATGTACAGTTAGTAGGAATGTTGTTAAAAGAGTGGAATAAGCCAGCTGAGTTCTTATTGTTCTTATTATCGTTTTCGGGTTTTGTGCCAACCCACGATGTGAAATATACGTGATATTTTTATTTTATTTGAACGATTGACAATGAAAAAATAATGCTAGTCAACTGCTTGCTAATCATCCTTAATCAATTATTCATTTTATTAATTTCCTATAGCGATATTTTATAAAATATTTCATTTAAATCAAAAACAATTTTATTATTTTTACAATTTTAATGGCAAAAATAATCAACATCAATATTTCTTTCAAAAAACGATGTTCGACTGTGTTAGGGATGGAGTAAATAAAGTTTCAGACTAGCAGTCAATATTACAATATTATTCTCGCCGACGTTTCGACTATACAATAGTCTTCTTCAGGGCTAGAATGGTCCAGTTTAAGGAAAATGTATACATGTGGATAAGCGTAGATACATAAAAGACGGACATTTAAAAATATAAATAAATAAATATTTAAAAATCACAGATCACAGAGTGGAAATCGTCAATTAATAAAAAAACTTCTCATTGATGACTAAAATAAACTTTGCTGAAAACAATTTTTTTAAAAAAATGGTGATTTTTAACTTTTTGTTTATTTATATTTTTAAATGTCCGTCTTTTATGTATCTACGCTTATCCACATGTATACATTTTCCTTCAACTGGACCATTCTAGCCCTGAAGAAGACTATTGTATAGTCGAAACGTCGGCGAGAATAAAATTGTGATATTGACTGCTAGTCCGAAACTTTATTTATTCCATCAATATTTCTCTTTTAAATAATAATTAAAAACCGATGCAAATTGCGTTTTCCCAATCGGTTATCGTTAAAAGCTTAAAAAGTGGCTATCCTGTTTCCACTGACGTCACAGGAAGAAACGGAAACTGGGGAACTATCCCGAGGGCTCCCACAAGAGTAACGAGCTTCGGAGGAGATCCCATAGGAATAACTTCCAACCACCTTGTAATTAAATGTAAATAGCGGTTCGACATTTTGGTTTGGAAAATATTTATATTCAAGTATTGTGGCTGTTTCGTACCTTTGTTTGGAAAATGATTTCAAGGTTATATCTATATTTAGAACTTGGTATATTTTGTGAAGTTATATTTCTCGCGGTCTGTTTAATATTACGATAAAATAAATACATTTTATGTCTCACTAAAGTGTTATGAACTGTTTATTGCTAGGATACGGTGTATATAAACATATCTATAACAACCGGGGCATAATGGGAGGGCATAATATTTCATTATGCCCTCATTATAATCCGATCATCGTTTATGGACCTTAAATTAAAAATAATATGAACGGTATATAATGAATTTATTTATCATTATATATCATTACAATAATAATAAGAATTGACAACAACAATTAATACATTAATTGATTACAACAATTAATATAAGAAAACAGCTTTGAAAGCACAACACAGAAATCAATTTTAATTTAATTATAATACTTAAAATTGATTATCAAAAAACTTTAAAAAGCCATTGACTTTCACCACACATGAAAATAGTAAGTCCGTTGAATTGCAGACTGTAATGTTTCGCATTAATTTTTGACAGATGGCGGATCACTAATTTTTTTGGGGACGATATTTATCCACGTTTGAATTCATTTTTGATATTATTTACCGTCACATGTGACATATCCAAAGCCGTACAAGCTCTCTAAAATGTAATAATATTCACAAATAAGTGCATAAGAAATAAAGAACTGAGATCTGTCATGTGATAACGAACCTCAAAATATAATACTTACATCTTCTACATACGAGAATGGAATAATTAGGAGATCATTTATACTTTTGTCTTCCTCAAAGTATACAGAAACATTCAAAATAAATTCTTTACACCGTTTCGACAAAATATCTTCCGAAACATCAAATTCACCCATTCCACCATCTCCAACGATTTAAAACGTTGGTGTTTTAAAAATAAATAAATCTTGATAATAAACAAAACAATTAAACAACATCCTTAGCAACGTCAAAGCTTAAGCATTATTGTAATCAAAATTATTATAAATGAAAATTTATTTCACATAATCTAGTGAGACATAAAATCTTGTATGCACCACGAGCGTTACTAGATGATAATGCCCTTGGTACATAAAATACTATTTTGGCTTTCACGTTCACATATTTTGTATGTTTACGTTATATTTTTGCTTCTCAAAGCCCCAAATGTTTTATATATGGAAAGTAGAGAATAAATTAATATTTTAAAAGAAATGCAAATAAAAAATAAATTGTTCCTGTACAGGAACTGTTATACATTTTAAAAAATTCAACATTACACGAACATATTCCTTATATGAACTATGAAATAAATAAATAAATATATCACCACGGCTTATTACCCATTGCTGGGTGTGCCAATCTGCTTTGTGCCCAGATATCTGTAATGATGGTAACATATTTATACCGTGCGGGCGTTTACCAGGCCTCACCTCACGGGCACTCATTGCTGGCGTGGAGAGTGCACCACAAGGGTCAATATAGTGGCCTATTCAGAGAAATACAGTCATAAAGGTTGCTATGCATATAAAGATTGTTATCATACAGACATTTGTAACAATCTTTATGAATTTGTCAATGCAGAACCTACGTCGGTATTATTAACAATCTTTACAAAATAATACTTGTGAATGAACAAGATTATTTGACAATAGCTAACTTCATTATACATATACGAACCTAATCTAACCTTAATCTTATCTGTCAACGCTTTAATTTTTTTTAAATAATGAATTACTAATTATATTTAGTAAGTAAACGTTTTCCCAAAACAACTAAAGAACAATATGATATTTATATCATATTTGGAAACTTCTGTATTATTTAGAACAGCTTTGTTAAATCCTACAAAGGACCTCATCGTGATTGAAAATTAATGGGAAGATTTAAATTTTGTATTTTGATTGAATATGTAACAAAAACATCACACATCACAAACAGTTTTCAAAAATACCACAGAATGTCAAAAGTAACTTTCTTCCACCACAGTCTTTATCGTTCTAATGATCATTATTTAAGTCGAAGCAGAATCTATACGTATAATACACTGCATCCTGCTAAAATATAAACAACCATAAATACATAGTTTTAACAGTCGTTATGATAAAGACTGTCAAAATGCTTAACAATTGTTGACAGTAACCACTTTCAGTACTGAGAATACCAAATTCGATTTTAACAATCTTTATAGCACATAACAACCATAAAGACCATAACGACTACACAAATATTGAGTTCTGAATAGGCCCCTTAGTGCCATTTAAAATTTGAAATATTTGGCGTCGGTCGGGATCGAATCCTGTTCCCCAGATTCGCGACCTGACTCTCAGGCACGCGGCCACGAGACCCCATATGAGCTTGCATTTAAAAAAATCTGATGTGGCCAGCACATTACCTTCCGTCAGTTCTATGTATTTTGTACAAATTTCATACAGAAAGTTCCTTATTGCTAAAGATTATATTTTTTGTACTTTACCTTCCGGCAGTTGCATATATTTTATGCAAATTCCATACAATTTACAGCAAAAGATCCTATATATCCAGTAAAATTATAAGACACACCCACTATGTCAATTTCACTTGACACTGACATCTTTCAATCAAAATTTTCTTAATATAGTAGCTGTTTCCATAGCTATGGCTACTTTATGAAATTTAATTTCTTTATAATTTATTAACTCTATATCCATTTAATATTAAGTATAAAATGCAGTCAAATCGTATAGAAAATAAAATATTCTTTAATATTTATAATAACATTAAATGTGAAAAAATGATATTTAACACAGTTTTTTCAAGAAAAACCGTTAAAATCTTCAAATGAGGGTACTTCCGGTTGTTCAATTCCAACCAAAATCTAATCAGCTCTTCACATGGATGTAACGAAGAGAAATGCGAAAGAATTATAATTTTTAGAATTGTAGTATTAGAGTTATCGCAGACGAAAATTTTGTTACACACACATACACACACACACACACACACACACACACACACACACACACACACACACACACACATACATACACACACACACACACATACAGACATCATCGTAAAAATAGTAAAATCGTATTCTAGGGACCCTAAAACGTGCTTATTCATCTAAAACTCACCACCGAATTTTTTGACCAAAGACAATACTTTCCTTACCTAAAGGTGACGGAAGGTAAAAAAGTATTATTGAAATCTATTAGTATTTGTCTTTGATATCATAGGGTACACGAATTTCTCGTTTTCCCTATAAAATCAAAGTCAAATACAAATAGATTTCAAAACATTTTTAAAACAAAATACAATGACTAACCTTTACGAAGTCTGCTTGCATTTCTTTCCTTGGATTGCAAAACTACGGATCGTAACCACATTTATATCAAAGTTAAATACACAAATATAGTATAAACAACAGGTAAAACACTTGATAAAGTTTATAATAATAAATAAAACGTTCAAATTGTTCGTAAATAGCAACAAAATCACTCGTTTCACACCACAAAAACATTGAGAGCTGACGCTACCACGCGTACAAATACATTATGCAAGAACAAGAACAAACCAGAGAAATCAGAGAAATAAACGAATAGACAGAATAATATATAAATAAAATAACTATATTTTGGAACTATTTTTATCGCGGTAATTTTAAATGTATCAAAATGTAAAGAAAATATTAAAAATAATTATTTATTTTGTATTATATGCTAATTAATTTTTAATAAATATTTAAGTAAATAAATAAATAAATAAAAATAAAATAAAAAATCTGATGTGGCCAGCACATTACCTTCCGTCAGTTCTATGTATTTTGTATAAATGTCATACAGAAAGTTCTTTGCAAAAGATTATATTTCTTGTACATTACCTTAAGGCAGTTGTATGTATTTTATACAAATTCCATACAGAAAGTTTCTAACAAAAGATCCTATATTTCCAGTAAAATTATAACATAAACATACTGTCAACTGCACTTGACACTGACACCTTTCAATCAGAATTTTCTTAATGTAGCAGCTGTTTCCAGAGTTATAGCAAAGCTGACTAATATATATGATATTTAACTTCTTTATAATTTTTTAACTCTATGTCCATTTAATATGAAGTATAAAATGCATTAAAATTGTATAGAGAATAAATAATTCTTTAATATTTATAATAACATTAAATGTGAAAAAATGATATTTAACACCGTTTTTTCAAGAAAAACTGTTAAAATCTTCAAATGAGGGTACTTCCGGTTGACCAATTATAACCAAAATCTAATCAGCTCTTCACATGGATGTAACGAAGAGAAATGCGAATTATAATTTTTGGAATTGTAGTATTAGAGTTATCGCATTAGAAAATTTTGTCACACACAGACACACACACACACACACACACACACACACACACACACACACACACACACACACACACACACACACACACACACACACACACACAAACATACACACACACACATACAGACATCATCGTAAAAATAGTAAAATCGTATTCTAGGGATCCCAAAACGTGCTTATTCATCAAAAACTCACCACCGAATTTTTTGACCAAAGACAATACCTTCCTTACCTAAAGGTGACGGAAGGTAAAAACGATATAGAAGTTCCAAAATGTGTCAAAACCCAATGCTATTGAAATAGAGAAAATCAAGGGCATTTTGGCACGGTCAATTATTAATATTAACCGAAATCATTGCCAGCACAATTTTTATTTATTTATTTAAAACCATTTTAGGGGGCGTCCCGGTTAAAATTCGACTTGACCCCTTTTAAGGTCCATCTTAATATACATATATTTTAAACAATTTCATATACTTATTTTCTCATATTTAAAATAAAAGCAAAGATTTTTTAAAAATATTAAGGTATAGGAACGTTACATTAAAAATATTAAAAACCTTAAATAAGAAAATCTGTCACCTAATAGCATGATTTATACTTGAAAATGGCTGTCTCTTCCCTAGAAATTTTAGCGCAATTTTTTCATCACGCCAATTTTTACCTCCCGCTACCCTTGGTAAGGGAGGTATAGGGATCGTGCTAAAAATCGCATATCGAGATTTTGCTAAATGACCACGTTTTAAGGTCCCTAGAATCCAATTTTAACATTTTCACGATGATGTCTGTGTGTATGTGTGTGGGGATCCTTTACTCTAACTCAAATACTATCATTCAGAAAATTTTGAAACCTTGTATTTCGAACTTTTTCTATAATGGAAAGAGCCCATTAGATTTTGGTGAAAATCCGATTACCGGAAATGGCACTTTACTAGAAGCTCAAAATAGTTCTTCTTCCAAAAATACCTTTAAATGTTATTTTTTCGGGATTAATGTTATTATAAAAATTAAAGATTATTAAATTTTCTACAGATTTGCATTAATACTTTTTCTATATATTTTATGGATAAATTTATAAAATTATCTATAAATTTAATCCCGGAGCCTACGTTTTAAACAAGCAAATCTCCTTGGTTACACACTTCATATCTTAAATGTATGACAGATAAATGTCACTGTCAAAGAACTATTAATTTCAAATTAATAACAGTAACGTTTTAAAAAGAAAATAGTATATAAAACCCTAGTTATATGGAATGGATCTTAATACAGTTTCCGCTATAACTAAATATATAAGTATATATATTTAAATTAATAAAAATTAAATAGCGGGAGGTTTGGTGTTGGCCACATCAGATTTTTTTCTTGATAACAAGTTGCAATTTCTTTTTTATTGTGAATGGTACTTAAGTCAGATTTACTTAAATGAGTGGCCATTATTAGAAGAAATTTCGAGATGAAATGAACAAAACTTAAAGCTATTTTATGACAATTGATACATTTAACTCGAAATATCACTGATGTAAAAAATATGTGTAGGTCTAGGGGGGGGGGATTGCCCTCCCTCTGGGTACGCCACTGCTTTGCTAGTGAATATTTGAGAGAAGGGAGAAGGGATATGATGACGTCAGTATGGCTTGAGTTTATATTTCTACCGCCACCGCATTCAACTGCTATGGCATATTGTTTGTCTTTTTCTACCATGTTCCGGACATGGTGGCGTTACTATATTCTTTCTCCGAAATTTTAAACAATTTCGTTTTCGTAAACTTCCTAGTAAACTACAAATAATTAAACGATTTAAAAAAATATGTGTATTTTATTTTTTGTCTAGTATATTATACTCGTATGTAAACATCAAAAATTAATCACATACCCCATTAAATTTATGAACATAGAAATAATTGTATTAAATATTTAAATTTAAACTTACCTATTTTTCTTTTGCAGGAAGAGGCAGAATCACGGAAGAACGAATTCTGGAAACTCATCGACGAACACAACGCCGTAGTCGAGAACTTAAAAAAAATGGAACAGCTGGAAAACAACTGCTGTAAGGTGTCGTCGACGTCAAAAGCTCTCCGAACTTAGCCGATTCCTCCAAATCTTATTCGCTCATCCTGGAAGGTTCCTCGTGCATTTTAATAAAAAACCAACAGGTTCTCCACCAATTAGAGCAGCTAGCGCCAAGCAATTAGAACGGAGAACTGTGTCCAAATCCAAGGAATGTCCAAAGTCCAAAAATTATTATTAGGTTAGACTAGGGTACAATAATTTATTTTATTTGTAGTGTAGCCCCTAAAATCAAAGTGCCTAAGAACATAGATGTATTTCTACGATCTGTATTTATCAAAAATAAGTATTAACATTAAATTAGAATAGACTATTTTGTATTTTGTAAATTTAAGACTGTGCTTCATTTTGTAAAGATATAGTTAGTCTTATTTTATAATTAATAAATTAGACAGTTACAGATAAAGTAAAACAATTTTCTTACTAAAATCGAACATTTTATTCACAGCCTGTCCTTTCATATAACAATCCATATTATTTACAATCATTTTAAAAATAGTTTAATTTAATCAGTTTGCAGCATAAACAAAGAAAGTATACACATAATTTTAACCACTGAACTCAATATATATTTTGAATAAAACTACCGTTGGCAACATTGGAATTGCTATCAAAACGGCAGCTGAAAAACGTATACCAATTATTATAAACTGTAATTTTCTATTTTTGTTAACAATTAATTTTAAAACGGTACGTTAGAATTATATTTGACATTAAAAAAAAAAACTACACCAGATAGTCAAAGGGTGTTAATTAAAAAGCGGGCCATAGGCGTTTAACATGGGAAATCAGTTTTTCCTTGCGCAAAACTTCCCATTTAATTTTAAAGAAAAATGTTTGAAATAAATGTTGTAGAGAATTAAATTCTACACCAGCATCACTACACAGATTTTATTTTGCATGTTTAGTTACCTGTAAAATCCAATTTGAAATTTTATAAATATTACTCATTTGTAGTGATAGCCATGAAATTTAAACAAAATTACAAAGAAGTGCATATCGTTTGAATTGTCAGAATTTCGATTTTGTAGGTTACAAAATAAAAATAAATAAAATCTAAGCAATAATTTAGATGTAGATTATAAAAACAATATATTTTGAAGGATTTACGATAGAATATAATCATCAGTAATTGTTATTTGAAAATCGAATTTCTGATAGTTCAAACGATATGCATTTCTTTGTAATTTTGTTTAAATTCCATGGCTATCACTACAAATGAGCAATATTTATATAATTTCAATTTAGATTTTAGAGGTTACTAAACATGCAAAATAAAATCTGTTTAGTGATGCTGGTGTATAATTTAAGTATCTACAACTTTTATTTGAAACACTTTTGTCTAAAATTAATTGGCAAGTTTTGCGCAAGGAAAAACTGATTTCCCATGTTAAACGCCTATGGCCCGCTTTTTAACACCCTGTATATATATATATATATATATATATATATATATATATATATATATATATATATATATATATATACCGTGTGTCTATTTTAAAGGTGTACATAGGAGATTAACATGGGAAATCAGTTTTTTGCAATTTCCTGCTCGCCTAATTATTTTAAGTAAAAATGCGTCAAATAAAAGTTTTAGGGTATAAAATTCTACATCTAAAACAATAAACAGAATTACCTATACATACATGCTTTATAACGACAAATTAAATATGGAAATATCAAAAATTACGTTAAAAATATCGACAGCCATGGAATTGAACAAATAAGTTAACTTACGTTGTGACAGATAAAACGTCAAGCATTTATTTATTTTTTGTTCAATTCCATGGCTGTTGATATTTTCAACGTAATTTTCGATATTTTCATATTTAATTTCTGTCGTTACAATGCATGGAAAGGTAATTCTGTTTCTTGATTTAGATGCAGAATTTTATGCTCTAAAACTTATTTGACGCATTTTTGCTTAGAATAATTAGGCGAGCAGGAAATTCATTGTTTTAGATGTAGAATTTTATACCCTAAAACTATTATTTGACGCATTTTTGCTTAGAATAATTAGGCGAGTAGGAAATTGAAAAAAACTGATTTCCCATGTTAATCTCCTATGTACATCTTTAAGATAGACACACGGTATATATATATATATATATATATATATATATATATATATATATATATATATATATATATATTATATATATATATATATATATATATATATATATATATATATATATATATATATATATATATATATATATATATATATATATATATATATATAGGTGTCACAGGAAGAGCTTACGCTATCGTTATTTTAAAAACTATTCAATATTATTTTACGAAATTTGGTATCTAGGGGTTTTCCGACATGCCCGTTTCACCTAAAATATTTTCAAAGCAGTAGCATTTCCGGTTTAACCGGAAGTAGACCCTAACTTTCTTATTTTAAATGGAATGCTATATTTTTTATTTTACGTCGAATTCAGCAGAAAATATTACATATGAAACCATAAAAAAATTTACTCATGCTCAACCACTTCCGGCGTAATTCAACTTTTTCTGATTTTTCATCTAAAAACGGCCACTTCTTTATCACTCTATGCCTCGAGAATGGAATCGAATTTCTATAATACGTAAAAACAGTTTTAGAAAGAAAGCTTTTGGTTACAGTAATACAAATTAATAATCGACTATTTTTGAAAATTGTAATTTCTACGTGAACGTAAAGTTACAGTTCACAAAATTCAAAAAACTCATTTTTTTTAAATGAAACACCCTATTTTTTATTATAAAAATGAATTCTTCGTTATAAAATAAGGATAGATTCTGTAGCATGTCCTATGTTGAAAGTTCATAGATTTTTAGTAAAATGGAAAATATTTAAATTGCATACTTTAGCATTTGTTTATAAGTCTAGTTTAGTTGGCTGTGAACCTTTTGTTTTAGCTTTATTTTATATTTTCTTTTTATGTTTACTTCGTATTTTACATTTAATATGATAGTATTTCATAATAATTCGTTAAAATAAAAAATAATAAATTTCTTCTTTTTCATCATGGCCTACTTCAATTAAATTTAATAACTATTGTAAATAAATGCAAATTAAATATTTTCCGTTTTACTAAAACTATGTATAGATTACATATCATAATACTTTATTAGACAACTGTATAAAAAAAGTAGATCCACTTTTTTGATGCTCTGCCCTCTTTCCGGAATATTGGTGTCAGGCGCGTTCCAGAATACACATTGGGTTCAGTGATTTAACATAGGTACTCATTTAAAAACCATAAGATACACAAATCCAACGAAATATGATATTAGATTTACATTTATAAACTTCTCGATATCAGATATGACTTTTATTATATCAATATTTCGTTGAAGTACACATATTCAATAAAAATATAACAAATTAAATATATGCTTCAAAAATATTCATCTTTCTTGCCATCAGCAATAACATCTTTCATAAGAAATATGAGTAACATCTATAATAAAACGCATATGCTTTGCAAAGAATTTACGTTTCACAGTATGAAGCCAAAGGAGCTATGAATATTCTCGGTAGAAATTGAGTTTGGTTAGGTAACACAGTTACGACAGAATTCATTACATAATTTGAAATTGGCGCCAAATTAGTAGAACTTTTATAGGTTATGATGAAGCCTCAGAAGTGTGGGTGTAAGTCGTTAGGTATAGAAGTTATTTGACACAATAATTATTGGGTGTATATTGGTACAAGAGACGTAGGAAATTCTGTACCAGTTAATTTGTAATTGTAAACGGAGAAGACAATTGTAACTCTTGTTCAACAAATCATGTAATTCCGTAATGAACACGTGATGTAAATCTATTTTCGAACTCTTCGTTGTAATTGAAGTAGGAAATTGTTTTGTTCAATTATTCAAAACTTTCTATTTCAAGAGCCTTTTTTAAAATCATAATGTAACAGCGATATATGGGTATAAAAAGCTTAATAGACAATTTTAATTTCATACATAAGAACGATCCGACAAATAATTTGCGTCTTGTAAGAGAATGGGAAATGGCATTGTATAATACTTATAAAAATAAGGTATATTAACCCCCCGCCCCTATTTGAAAACATTAAAACTAAAGGAGAGTTGAAAATAAACTACAAAAAGAATGACAATATAATGCCATCCCGGTCCAAAAATTTGATAGACTCAATGGCTCGTTATTTAGTTGTTACAAAAACGAAAGGAAACCCAACAAAATGTTTATTAAACATATACCTATAAACAGTTTAAAATTTTAAAGTTTTGGTTATCGTATGGAGACTTTTTACCTCCCGCTATAGGTGTAGGGATCGTGCTAAAAATCGGATGTCGAGATTTTGGTAAATGACCACGTTTTAAGGTCCCTAGAATCCAATTTTAACATTTTCACGATGATGTCTGTGTGTATGTTTGGATCGTCCACTCTAACTCAAATACTATCAATCAGAAAATTTTGAAATCTTGTATTTCAAACTTTTTCTGTATTGGAAAGAGCCCATTAGATTTTGGTGAAAATCGGAAATGCCACTTTACTAGAAGCTCAAAATAGTTTTTCTTCGAAAAATACCTTTAAATGTTATTTTTTCGGGATTAATGTTAATATAAAAATCAAAGATTGTTAAATTTTCTATAGATTTGCATTAATACTTTTTCTATACCTATATTTTATAGATAAATTTATAAAATTATATATATAATTTAAATCCCAGAGCCTACGCTTTAAAAACAAAACGCAGTTATTCAAATGTAGTTACTTGGATTAGATTAGACTATAATTTAAGAAATAACCTGCCAAAATTAGAATAAAATTCGCTAATCCAGAAATAAGGATTAACTTAATCTTTCTTGTAACTCGGACTGTAAATGGCGGGAGGTATTGTGTTGGCCACACCAGATTTTTTCTAAAATAGATTGAAACTATTGTCGTACAACGACTGTAGGTATGTATTATCTTTGATAATCAAGATCTTAAGTCAAGAATAAATACTAAAAAGAAAAGGAAAAGCAAAAAATAACATTTATTGTTAAAAATAATTAATTTGATCATCGATGCAGGATGTTAATAGTGTGTCACGTTGTCGGATTGTCGTTGAGCCCATTATATATGCGGGGCTCTGTGCTGCAGCCTGTAAAGCCCATACCTAAATCCACCCCTGGTAAAGATAAACTATTTTGACTCAAAGAATTTTGATTGTGTAAGAAGTTTTTGTTTTATTAAAAAAGATTATTACACTTAGCGCAAAGTGCATCACAGGAATCACTTTTATAAGAATTTGTATGAATTCGACATCAGTAATTCTAGATGTATAGCGAGTGAATCATAAGAGTAATTTTTGTGCTATTAATAATTAGTTAAAATTGTCAGTCAAAAGAAATGTATAAATTGTCATTATGATTATGTTAAGAAAAAACAATAGCCCACCTGCTCACGTGCGCTAACTTAGAAGAGGAATGCACGAGAGAAGATCTGGCTAAATCAACACCAGCTCTAAATTGTACTATTGTTTGGAAAAATACAATTTAGCCAGGCAATTTCTCTACCAATGTTTTCTGCTGGCAGTGGCGTAACTAAGAGTTCGGGGGCCCGCCCGCAAAATTTTTTGGGGCCCGTTTTAATTGTATCGTTTATTATCAAGAACTACATATCACAAGAACTTGTGGAAATTGTGACTAGGCTCACTTTCATCTGAGTTGATATGTTAAGAAGCAAAATAACCAATATTGGAGGCCTGAAAATCCAAGATTAGGCACTTTTACATCCCACCAAAGTCATTGTATGTTGTGGCATTTACTATGAAAATGTAATTGGCCAGTTATTTTTTTTTACTGTCCACTGGTGAAAGTTACAGGGAATTGATTCTTACATTTTTGGTATCACAAATGAAAGAACTTGGATGCGACAAAATATGGTATTAGCGAGAAGGATCAGTATCATATAGTCTAAATAATAGCAATTTTGCGAAAATCATTCTCTTATCGCTATTTAATCCCACGTTTTGCTAATACACATTGGCCGCCAGGTGTCTTGATTTGACAGCCCCAAACTTCTTTTTATGGGATTATTTTAAGGAAAACTCTGGATCAGTTGCAGGAAAATATTTGCCAAGATATCGAAACTCTACCGGCCGAAATGTGATGGAAAATAAAGAGCTTGATTTGACATAGCGGATAAAGGGCCCCTTAGCCAATATTATTTTTGGAAATTGACATTCAAAAAAATAAACGACTAAAGAAATTTGTATGTTGCTACAAAAAAATATTAAATTCAAAATTTCGCAGTAGTTACAAAATTATAAATTATGTAAATTGGGGCCCCTCTATGCCGGAGGCCCGCCCGCAATGCGGGCCCTGTGGGCCCGTTAGTTACGCCACTGTTTGCTGGCGTGAAGGAGAAATTTTCGGAGAAAATGCGTCCTCCTCGTCTTAGTTTATGCCGGGCGATGCATTTTAAAAGACACTGAAATATTGTAACGAGCCGTTTTGAAACTTTATGAGTATTTATGAATATGGGCGTTAATAAATTATATTATTACCAAATTGATTAGATTAAAGAAAATTCAGCAGCAAATTTCGGATTGATATAGTCGCTTTTGCATTTTACAAAAAACTACTTAAAATAAATACATGTAGGTACATCTTTCAGACTTCCCGTAAGATATGGAAATAATTGAAGATAATATAATATTAAGTCTTTGATTCTTCTAGAGGCTTAGAACACATTAGTATGTCGAATCAGTTAATGTGCAATAGAAATGGAAAACGCCTTAAGCTACTAACATTTCTAATTCAAATTATGTAATAAATTCTGCCATACTATATAAAATAAGGAATTTTTCAATGTTTTTCCTGGGAAAACCACTGAAAAGTGCATTTTCTGTATGGAGTCTACAGTCTTAACTTGGCACATTGACAAAGTAGCTGTCTACCAAAATCTTACTGATTGCTCTAGGTAGATAAGAACATTGAACCAACCTAGTCTAGGTGATTCTATATCGGTTTACAGTATCTGTTACTGAAGAAACATTGTTCAAGTACTTCAGTAGTACTACACTAATTCTTTGGCAAGATGAAGTGAAGTAATCCATTCACAGCCCGAGAAGTTTTTCATCAATCTTTTTCTTAAATATTTTCACATGATAAATGGATATTCAATGCATTTTTTTAATCATGTAAGTGGAAAATAAAATATACAAAACAGAATTTGTTGGTGGTGATAAATGGTAAGATAAATTGACCATCAACATATTTTGTAAACAAAATAAAAAGGATTGCTAATTTTATGAAAATATAAAAACAAGCATAATCTTTTATAGGTCAGTTTTTGTTAATAAGTTCATAAACAATCACCATCATAAGGAACAAGGAAGACAATAGTCAATAGTCCAAAAGTTTGCATTTTGTGCAAATTAAATGGGGTATGTGACCAAATTTTTATTTTTACATAATATGATACTAGACAAAAAAATAAAATACCTACCCGTATTTTTTACATCGGTTAATTATTCGTACTTTACAAGAAAATAATTATGAAGAGAGAAAGGATTTGTGACGTGACAATGGTAGGAAAGTGAAAAAAAAAACGGTCAGACTGGGAGGGAAAGAGATAGTTATAGTCAGATGTGATCATGCCACACCCTGCCACACCGACCACAACATAAACGCGACGCTGATTTATAACTGTCTGTTTCCCTTCCCGCAGTCTATCTGTCTTTGTCTACGATTCTAACATACTTACGGCATATATCCCTTCTCCAAAACATTAAATTGTTAATAACAAGATTATTACAAATTAATGTTTAGTTTTTATTATTATAATGAGAAGCTATAATGGTTCGTTTTTATATTTTATGACATATATATTGAAATTCGAATATGGTCACATACCCCATTGTATTAAATAAAAATCTGCAAATGTTGCTTTTAAAAATGTTTACAATAAAAACATATCCAATAATAGAACAACTGAAAAAACTAAAAATGCAGCAAAAAAATTACCAACTCTGTAATTTCATAACTTGACACGTATTCATACATCCCAAACACAAATTGGTTATTATTGTTTCGTTTTACCTTTTGTTATATCTTTTGCATTGTTTTAGAAAATTAATTATAAAATTATTAACGGTTTCGATTAAATACCAATTTAGTAAATTTGTTTCCACGTTTATTGTTTTAAAATATGGCACGTGTTTTCATTTTATTCATCCAAGAAAAATTTGTACAAAAACTTTTCACACAAATTTGTAATTTCGTTTGTTAATAAATTTATTGTAAGGTAAAATGGTCTACAATGCAATATACAGACCATATTAGCAGGCTCGGATTAGCATTTCTTTACGCCCTAGGCCAAAATTCATGACTGCACCCCCCTCTCCCTCTGAATATATACCGAGTTTTAATAATGCTTGATTTCATTAAATTTTTGTTCTATATCGGTGCCTTTATGAGTCTATTAACGCACTGAAAACATGTTAAGATGATCTATAAACGTACTGTTTTTAGAGCTTTTCGTTTTCTAGAGGTGGTATGACTTACTGCTTTTAAAACTGATACATAAATGACATATCAACATCAAATTGCTGACAGTCAACAAAGAATTTTCATCCCTGAAGTTCAATTTGTTAGGGAAGTGCTACCAACATAACTGATTTTACAAGTCACATTTATTAAAAATCTAATAGAATTATAAAATTAACCCAATAGAAAAAAATATATAATAACATGTTTCATAAGAACTGTGATCGCACTCGTCTTTTACAAAATTCACCGCAAAGCGGCTCGTTTTCCAAAGTTGGACTCGTGGGTTAACAGATTGCCTTATGAAATTTGTTTTCAATATACCTACTATCACCAGTCATCAAAACTACATTTACCATCTTTTTATAACTAGCTAAAGATTACCACTTTTATTTTGCTTCTCTCAAATGGCGTAAACAATAATTTTGGACTTATTAGATGCAGTTTTTAATTCTGAACAGTTTTACAGTCATGAAAATTTTATCATTGTATTTGCTAAGATAAATAAGTAGACACCCGGTATATAAATATTAGAATTATTTAAAATCTTCGACAACTGTCATAGCTCAACAGGATTTACCAATCACTCTACTACACTGATTTTGTATAATTAAAGCAAATGTGACTGTTTACGTCGTCTAGTAGAGGTAGTACCAAATGTCATGAGCTATGAAATGCGCAGATCAAGAAGAGAGACAGCTAGAGAAAGGTCAGGCAATAGGGGAGAGAGAAAGAGTAGAGTTTTGCTTTCCGCGCAACAGCTCTTGAGATTTGGCACGGCTATAACTGCAGGTACTTCTCTCTTTCCGTTTTCTCATTTATCCAACTACTCGATATGCACCCACTCCGTGCCTGCGCCCTAGGCCATGGCCTAGGTTGGCCTTATGGGTAATCCGGGCCTGCATATTAGTATATACAGGGTGTTTTTCAACTTTGAGTAAAAACTTCAAGGCAGTACTTGACTTCACTAGTTTCCCAGAAAAAATAAGGCAGTGAAAATTGAGATTTGCGGAATTTACTTCTGCTCTTTCGAAAACTATAAGAAAAAAACTAGGGCGCATAATTTGAAGTTTGCCTCAGTTGATTCGAAACCACCGTCCAGCTCTGTTGTAAGTTTGCCTACTGTAATTTATTCCCTTACCTCTTACTTCTTGGTAAAGATTTACCGTCGATCTATCCTTTTTCGTTTAACATATAAATAATTACATTCATCATCCATTTACTTACATATCAAACGTAGAAATGTGTTTTCTTCAATATGTTAAAACAAAATTAAATTAAATTGGTTTTGCAAATGCTGAAAATAAATTAAATTCAAACACAGCTTCAAAGAACCGTAACTTCAACGCTAACTAAAAGTAAACACCAATATTTCCTTTACGACTTTATAAAAAGAAAATTAAACTCCTTCCCGCAGTGCATTAAATATCCATTTTGTCAATCTAATAACCGATTCGTTCGAATGGAAATACTTCTGATTTGAGCTCCATAACTGTTAAGGCAGTATTTCTCAGAAAAATATGGAATCATCTAGAAAATGTGCGTAAAGATATCTAATCGTATATTTAATCTTTCTGATACTTAAAATAGTTGACCTCCACGATACCTTTCTTATAAATAAATGCAAAAAATATTTTAGTACCCTGCGATTGACAATATAGTACTACATTTATTTTTGACTATAATTAGTTTTGATATTAACACATGAAGTTTTGATGTTGACGTGAAATATTTATGATCTATCATATAGTTTTAAAAACATGTAACAAGCAATTTTGTTACAAGTTTTTAAGTATTTGATTGACATTGTAGCAACGGAACACGCACAATGAAAATAGGGAATATGATATAGTTTTAGTGAGCTCAGATTTCATAAATCAACTTTACGAAATAATCATTAAATTAGAAGAACATACATTTTCATAATAAAATAGAAACGATGATGCCTGTGTGTATGTGTGTGTGTGGATCCTCCACTCTAACTCAAATACAATCATTCAGAAAATTTTGAAACCTTGCATTTCGAACTTTTTCTGTAATGGAAAGAGCCCATTAGATTGCGGTGAAATCGGATAACCGAAAATGGCACTTTACTAGAAGTTCAAAATAGTTTTTCTTCGAAAAATATCTTTAAATGTTATTTTTTCGAGATTAATGTTATTATAAAAATTAAAGATTATTAAATTTTCTTTAGATTTGAATTAATACTTTTTCTATATATTGTATGGATAAATTTATAAAATTATCTATAATTTAAATCCCAGAGCCTACACTTTAAACAAACAAAACGCAGTTATTCAAATGTATGTAACTGACAGATTAATGTCACTATCAAACAACTAATCATTTCAAAATAATATTAGTAACGTTTTAAAGAGAAAAAAGTAAATAGAACAATAGAAAAGGATTTCAATACAGTTTCCACCATAAGTAAATATGTAGGTATGTATTTAGATTAATAAAAATTAACGATTCATAAAAATGTTTAAGCTAATCCTCATTTTTGGATTAGTGAATTCTATTCTATGCCGGTATTTAAAATTCAATCTTCATTTTATTATATCTCCGGTGGCTCAATGTTTAGAGCAACGCCTCATAAGTCATGAGTGCGCTCGGGGCTCTGGGTTCGAATCCCACTAAGGCATGGATGTGTGTGAATGTGAACCTACTGTGTAATTGGGATTTAATCCTGTTGAGGGGTTTAAAAAAAGATATTTACTTGGATTAGATTAGACTATATTTTAAGAAATAAACTGTCAAAAGTAGAGTAAAATTCGCTAATCCAAAAATAAGGATTAACTTAATCTTTTTGTGACTCGGGCTGTACTGGCGAGAGGTATTGTGTTGGCCACACCAGATTTTTATTTCTTGCAATCTAA
Organism: Harpalus rubripes; assembly: GCA_963082715.1. Lineage (NCBI taxonomy): Eukaryota > Metazoa > Arthropoda > Insecta > Coleoptera > Carabidae > Harpalus > Harpalus rubripes. The sequence goes on from OY720464.1 coordinate 32,401,913, forward strand.
ATAGTTTACTGTTTCTTGGAATTTGAAAAAATGCCAAGAAAAAAAAACACAAAATTCCAATTTACTGTTTACCAAAAAGTAAACCCCTAAATTTTAAAAATTAGCTCTAAGATGGCGCGGGGCCGCCTTTAATAAAATATCTTGTGTGCGCCCCTGAGAGAAGATGATGATATTCTGAAAATTATTGTAACAAGAGTAATCTGTTAAAAACTCAAAAAGCCATTATTATATTTGTATCGTCGAGACAGTCTGACTGCTCTCATTTTTCACAAAAAAAAATACGAGATATTTTTGTTTCGAAAAATGTATGTTTACTAATTTATAATGATTACTTATTATTTCCATGAAAAAATAATTTGAAATCTGAGCTTTGGTAATAATAAGATATTGATTTAAAAATTCGTAATGAATCTACGAGTATGCCAAAAATGTATTCTCTCTGCGATGTTTTCTAAAAATGATTTTAAATGTTTATTCGTCGGTTGCTACAACTATAGAAGCGTATTTGCATTCACAAATACGAATTCAAATTAATTTTACCCCACTCACATTTGTATTCAGATTTGTGCTAGGGCGTCAGTCTATTCGCTTTAATACTGAAACACTACATTTAGTTAAAATAAATTATTATTTGAGTCCATTGGTGTCAGTAATTGACTAGACGTTTTCTCTGAAACCTTTTGAGAAACGACAATTTTAAAGAGAGCACAGCAAGAATATTCGGGCCTTGGAAATTGGCGCACATTTACTTATTACGTAAACAAAAGAATAATAATTACTTTTCTTAAAATTATGTTTATGATTATGTAACAGGATGGTTTCACATATTTAATATACCTACATTACCTTTCTAAATATATGGCTACACTTCGGATACACATATTAATTTGTTAAAATATTTGTATTCAAATTATTTCCTTTATATAATTTGTAATGAAAATTTCCGAAGATAATAAAACAGAACTTTTTAAGCGTCTTTTTACCTCCCGCTACCCTTGGTAAGGGATGTATAGGGATCGTGCTAAAAATTACATATCGAAATTTTGGCAAATGACCACGTTTTAAGATCCCTAGAATCCAATTTTAACATTTTCACGATGATGTGTGTATGTGTGTGTGTGTGTGTGGATCCTCCACTCTAACTCAAATATTATCATTCAGAAAATTTTAAACCTTGTTCTAATATGGGAAGAGACCATTAGATTTTGGTGTATATAAGATAACTGAAAATGGCACTTTACTTGCTCAAAATACATTTTCTTCGAACAATATCTTCAAATGTTATTTTTTCAAGATTTGTGTTATTATAAAAATTAAATATTATTAAATTTTCTACATATACTCGTATGCATAAATACTTTTTCTATATATTTTATGGATAAATTTATAAAATTTTAATCCCGGAGCCTACGTTTTAAACAAGCAAAACTCCTTGGTTACACAGTTCATATCTCGAATATATGTAACTGACAGATAAATGGCACTGCCAAAGAACTAATCATTTAAAATTAATAATAGTAACGTTTCCGCAATAACTAAATATGTAAGTATGTATATTTAAATTAATAAAAATTAAATAGCGGGAGGTTCGGTGTTGGCTCTACCGTTTTATTCTTGACTTGTGGGAAGATAGGTGCAGTTTAATCTTGTTGTTTTGTCCTAAATATTTTATTCTTTTTTACCTTCCGTCATCTTAGGTAAGGAAGATATTGTCTTTGGTCAAAAAATTCGATGATAAGTTTTTAAAGAATAAACACGTTTTAGGGTTCCTAGAATACGATTTTAGTATTTTTACGATGATGTTTGTATGTATGTATGTATGTATGTATATATGTTTGTATATGTATTTTTGTGTGACGATTCTTTCGGATCGCATAACTCCAATACCACCTTTCCAAAAATTATAATTTTTGCGTATTCCTTTTCTTTACATACATATGAAGAGTTGATTAGATTTTGGTTATAATTTGTCGACCGGAAGTACCCTAGATTGAAGATTTAACAGTTTTTCTTGAAAAAACGCTGTTAAATATCATTTTGAAGAATATTTTATTCTCTATACGATTTGATTACATTTTATACTTCATATATTAATTAAATTCTGATTGACAAATGTCAAGTGCAATTGACAAAGTATGTTTGTGTTACAATTTTGCTGGAAATATGTAGAATCTCTTACAAGAAACTTTCTGTATGGAATTTGTACAAAATACGTAGAACTGGCGGAAGGTAATATGCTGGCCACATCAGATTTTTTTATAGATACGAAAGTTTTAAAACCATCCTATCACAAATAACTAAATAAATGAATTTGGAAACTCACCGAGTGCGCCAATTTGAAGACGATATCACAATCCTAACTTTTTTGGTCCTAATTGAACGAATCCTGACCACTAACGCATGCAGGATGCCCGAAACTAACCCATTTATCCCTTGTACTATCCGAAACTTCTCGCTATAAATTTCGGGGTCCGCCGCAATCTTTCTACTTGACATGAGAATTAAATTGAGATATTTGTTGCTCCCTTCCTAAAAGAAAATAAAGAAAAAGTTTTATTCCCAGTTTCTACAGAAATAAGTTTGTTCTTTTCGGGAAGTTTCCTTTGAGTTTTGATTGGCGAAAATCTCTAATAATTGGTATCTACAATGATGATAAAGAGTAAAAGATCAGAGAGACATCTCGAATTCAATAGCAAATTAAATATAAAAAAGGAAGTGAATCTAAGTGTAGTTGTAAAACTGCTGCAATAATATGTAGACAAGTCGAACGACAAAGTGAAAAAAGTAATTTGTAATTATTGTTTCGCTTACTGAAGGTCCCAAAGACGTTAATATAATTGTCTAAATATTTATATAAATAGATCCTTTTTAAGTTTGTACGACTAGCGAATGAAAGTTGACGTTTAAATTATGTTATAGATGTGGTTTCTTTTGAAACCCTAGAGAAGAATAGTATTGTACGAAATATTCAGGTATGAAATTTTTGCATAAACCCATTTAAATACTGGACTAGGAAAGCACAGAAATACATTACTATGTATGGCTGAAAATAGATGGCTGACTAGGGTAACTGAATATCAAAACAGGGGTGCGTTTAAAATATTTTTTGCATGATCGGGTTATTTTTTAATATTTACCGACAGTGTTTCCAAGATAGTAGGTCTTATTTACAAATTACTGAACGGTAAGTAATGTGACTTACGTCGGTAAGTGATGTGCTTCACTTACCGTTCACGAGGCGAGACGGTAAATAAATAAAAACAAAAATCAAAGTCTACTTCAAAAATGACAAATAAAAAAATTTAATATGACAAAATAATTTTCAAATCATATGTTTCTTTTAAATTTTGTGCGTCGATCGTGCAAAAAATAGTATAAGCATCACGAACGTTAAGGAATTACCGATCTCAGACAAAATTGGGACCTTCGCTTCGCTCAGTCCCCAAACATTGTCTTCGATAGGTAAACTGTCCTTACCGTTCTTAATACTTAATATACTATTAAACATTTTTCGTTTATGTTGTTTATATCAATATATTTTGATCTTTAAACTATTTAGTTTGGCAATTCTATGAAATAGGATTGTTTTTAATATCCTCTAACGGTAATTCCAACATGAGGGTTGCTTACACCTGAGACGAACGAACTAGAATTTGTGGTATTCAATTTTTTAAATACATCCCTGAATCCTGTTTCTAAGGTAATTTTAAATGCCTCCTGGTATTGAGTACAATTCTAATTTTCTTTATCAGAAAACATAAGGGTCAGTTTCCTGTCAAATCAAATATAGGGAAATGTTTTCAAAAAAAGCACATCTATTAAATAATCTAAACGTCAACTTTCATTCGCTAGTCATACCATACATAAATAGTAGTTTAATTGACGAGACAATCTGTTAATTTATATTTTCATTAATAGCCGCCTCAAAATGATCTTTTACTTTTCATAGTATGTAGATTACAATTTATACTGTCAAATATAATTAAATTTGTTATTAATAAACGTCTTTCTATTATAAAACCATGTTCATTTTTTAATTATATTATCTAGAATATGAAAATTTATTAAATTGCTTCATCAAACAACTTTTAAAAAACAAAGAATCTTTCTACCCAATAAACCTTCCAATTAGCAAAATTCACAGCTTCAGAAAATTTACAACAATAAATTGCTTCATGTTTGTTTTTTTTAAAAAATAATAAACAAGAGCTTTTAATGGAGCTTTTCAATTTAAAGAGATAGAAGATATGCGCAATGGGGATCTGCGTATAGTTAGAACAACTGAGATCTATGGCGTTTGTTTCTAAAAAATTGAGACGTAAAATGTAAGAATATCTTAGATAACTTTAAAAAATCTTATCGAATAAGTTACAAGAGCTTTTAATGAAGTTAAAACGTCTAACGATGCAAATTTTCAATGAGAATACAGGTATTTTAATGACTGCAATATTTTTGACGTTTCGTTTGACAGCCCAACTGGCAGTTGTTCGCGCCATTTTCTTACTATTTGCAGCGATAGAAAGAGATAGCCGTTAAATTGAAAAGATCCATTATTCCTAAGCATGCCCAATGTCTTAATTCAAGAAGGGAGCAAACCGAAGAACTTTATTTCAGTTTTTAGTTTTGGTGATAGCTCTGCTTATTTTATGATATATTTAGCACAATAACTTACTTGATAATCTTTGGCGTTACACTTACACAGCACTCGCACTAGTCAAACACCGTCCACTTTCACTCTTTCTGACCACCACTGTCTCTCTGCAATCCCTACACACAACAGTTTCTATCAGACTTTTGGACAGTCGAACGCCCTTGATGGGTGTTGTAGGGCTTTCGGACAGCAACCCAGAAGACTCTGGCCTAGCGATTGGGACGAGAAGAAACTCTGGATCTGGACAATCGAGACACTTGACTTCTTCTTTCTGGGCGACGTGGTTGATGAAACTTGCGTGCTCGCCGTTGGTTACGGCTGCGCTAGGTGGTATAGGATCTGAACATGGTTGGTGGGAGTGGTAGGTGAATCCTGAAGAAGAAGAACATTGTTAGGGGTTGATATTTTTGCAAATGATGCAGAGTAGGGTTAAGAGGTGCAATTGCAATCCAGATTTCGCTGGTCTTATCTAGACGAAAGATGCATTCAAACATGAAAATTATGTTTAGATTTATGGTTTATACTTTAGATTTAAAGACTTTGGCCGCATATTATGCAATGACTTCATTCATACTTCAGAATTTAGGGTCTCTAAATCCAAATCATAAAGCTAAACATAGCAAGGTCAAAACTTTAGGTTTATGATTTAGTTTGACGTCACGAACTTGACCAATGAGAACGAGTCTGAAATGATATAGATATATGCACCCATCTTTATTTAGTATCCACTTGGTGGATTCGGCTTTTTAAACAAATGCGAGAAGAACATGGAGACTGTCGTAACTTAATTGCTGAAATATAACCAATAATGCCAAGCGAATGACAATTTCACGGCGCACAGGTGTTTTGTTGAGTAACTACTGCTCTACCGATATTTTAATCTTGTTTTTGAAGCATTTATACAGATGTCTGTACATATCAAAACTAATTTTCGGGTAATTTAAACTTAGATTTATGAATGACTTATGAGGATCATCTTCTAGTCCAGATTTATCTTCTACCGAGACCTTTTCTTTTGGCACAACATGAAAAACAATTTCGTTCTGTTATTACTAATAAACGCGATGTAAACCAATATTAAATGACGGAATTCTAAAATAACTTACACAATTTTTGTAAGTTTAAAATCTATATTTAATCAAGGCAAAAGAAAATTGCAGAAATTTCTCAACATTTGCATAGGTTGGTAAAATGGCATAGAAAACAACACAATTTCGCAACATTTGAAAGATTGAAAGTCGCTTTTGCTTTGTTTCGTTGGAAAGGCCAGTACAAGGAACGGTGAGCAAGTGGAGACGGGAGTGGGTAAATAATTCTTGGGTGCCAGCCGGTCTACGGAAACTCACAAAACTGACCAACAAACCATGGAAATTAAACCTACAGAAGTTAAACTCTTAACTTTAACTTTAGTAGCTCTGGTGTATGACGATATTTTCATCCTTGTATTAATTCATTTTCGTAATATAATTGTCAGTTTTTCCAACTATATATTAACATAGCTCTGATAATGGTTTATTAGGAACCGAAACGTCAGATTGTTAAATAAATGATAATTTAAGAAAATCATTTTACCAAAACTGCATCTCCAATTATTTTTTTCCCTAACATCCTTCCAACAGTCAAGAAATACCAATAAATAAATAAATAAATATAACTTCACGGCTTATTACCCATTGATGGGTGTGCCAAATTGGCACTGCCAATCTGCTTTGTATATACAAATTTCGGTAGTGATGAAATATTTGCACCGTGGGGGCGCTTACCAGGCGTTATTCACGGCCACTCATTGCTGGCGTAGAGAGTGCACCACAGGGGTCAATTTTGTGACATTTAAAATTCGAAATGTTTGACGTCGGGCGGGATCGAACCCGGTTCCCCAGATTCGCGACCTGACACTCAGGCACGCGGCCACGAGACCCTTATTACTTTGATCCAGTCGAGAAATACATATTTGAACTATAATTCAGGTTTTATGAGTTTAAAATCTTTATCATAAACTAATCGAAAGAAATTAGAAATTTTTCCAATTTCCAACTTGGTCCTTATTCCTCTTATTCAAACGAGGGGGTGGAAACGAATGCATATTCTGCAGAGTTAGACCAATCTTATTATTTGGACTGGATCAATAAACTGCAACGTTTGGACGAAGTGTATAAGAAAAATACGTTAGAAATAAAATAGTTTTCATTTTTGCACAAACTTCTCAAACCAAGGAAAAAATCTCATTAAAATAGTTATTCTTTCACAATCTCTCACAAATATGACATTCATTCCCGCGAGCAACTTTCATTTCTCTCAAAAAACCAATCACAGCATCTTTTAGTGTCTGAAAAGATGTTTTGTGCTTTACCTAACGCTGTGAGGAAGTCGTCTACAACTCGTCGGACTGCTGAACGAAGCTCAGAATTCCTGTAGCCGTATACCCACGGATTGAACGCGCTGGAAGCCAAGATTGGGAGAGCTAGGTATACAGCTACCCAGGCAGTGAGAATTTTGGTTCCGATGAACACGTCCATCAACATGCAGGCCTGAAAGAAAAGAAACAGACAAAATGAAATATGTTGTGTATGAAATATAGAATATGACAATATTTTATTTGCGATTCTGGTAAATGGTATGTATTATACATAATTTATATTAAAATATCCCATAGATTTTGCAAATATATGTGAGAATTATTTTTTAGTGAGACATGAATATATGTATTTGTATTTAAAAATATTTTTCGTTTTATGCGTACAACCAGGTAAAATATCTGGCGAGAGGTTATGTGCTGGCCACATTAGATTTTTTTTGTGTGTGAATGGAAACTGGCTGGGAGCGATTCGAGCATTGTATGCGGGTAGTGAAGCTGCTGTAAGAATAGATGGTAGGTTAAGTGATTGGTTTCGTATAAATGTTGGTGTGAAACAGGGCGGTGGTATGTCTCCGTGGTTGTTTAAGTTGTATATGGATGTGTTGTTGCAGAGAGCTTTGCGTGAAACGGATGGTGTATATATTAGTTAAAGTATTGTGCCTGCGTTAGCGTATGCGGATGATGTAGTTGTTTTAGGTGAAAATGAAGAGCAACTCAGAAGAATGACAGAGAGAATACATGTAGTTGGAAGAAGTATGAATCTGGAGTTGAATGTTGATAAATCCAAGGTGTTAGTATTTGAAAAGAGTAAATTGATAAGTGTGTGCAATTGGAGCAAGTGAATGAGTTTGTATATTTGGGTAGCATGATATCAAGGGATGGTCGAATTGATAGAGAAATTGAAAGGAAAGTGAGTGCGGGGTGTAAGGTAATGGGTGCTCTGGGTACGTTTGCTCGAAACGTAAATGTATCTAGAGAAGCTCGGTTTAGTGTGTATAATGGAGTGCTACTGCCTGCTTTGATGTATGGAAGCGAATGTTGGGCATGGACGGGGAACCACAAAAAGAGAGTGTCTGCCGTGGAAATGAGGTATTTACGTGGTGTATGTGGATATGTAAGACGAGATCGCGTGAGCAATAATTTGGTGTATGAAGAATGTATGGTTAGGAAGAATGTTGTTAAGAGAGCAGGAATGAGCCAGTTGAGATGGTTTGGTCATGTGAAGAGAATGAAGAGTGAACGGCTTGTAAAGCGTATATATCTTGGTGAAATTGAGGGTGTTCGATTGCGTGGCCGTCCAGTATGTAAGTGGATGGATGTGATTAATAAGGTGCTAAAAGAGAGAAAGTTTCCGAGTGAGAAGAGAAGAACAGCGTGTATGAATGCGATTATGAATGTGGCCGAGGCGAAAGAAGTATGCTTAGACAGGAATGTGTGGCGAAGGATGATTGTTTCGTAACTATTACTGTGGTCCTGTTACGGTATTTCGCTACCGAAAATCGGTCACTTTAATATGTTAAGAGAGGAATATTTGTTGTATGGTGTCAGCTTAGTAAGAATGTTGTTGAAAGAGAGAGTGATTATTTTTGTGGTTGATATTATTATTATTGTTTCGGGTTTGTGCTAACCCACTAAGTGGGAGATGCGTCATTTTATGTATGTATGTATGTATGTATTTTTGGGTACACCCTCGTCGTATGTTATACACCACCAAATTTAATTTTAAAAAACATGACAAGGCCACATTTCAATGGACTCCAATTATTGGGCATTGAAAGTCAAAATTCAAGTAGGCGGTGTAAAACAAAAATATCACGTCCTTCATTCCCTACGTAAAAACAAATCAGGCGCCCGTAGGCTGTGTTACTGTGTGCTAGCGCAAAACACGTATTTATCTTTCTATTAACCCCGCAACACCCACATGATTTCGCTCTTGAAACTACGAATTTTCAATGCAGACATAATAAGATCTTAATATAAATCACGTCATATAATATTGCAAATTTTCCACCGAGAAAATTATGCTTGATTACATCTATGAATCTGTAATTTGAGAAATTATATGATCACTAACGAGGTGACAATCAGGCGTTAAGTGCGTAAGCAAAGACCTTGAATTTCTCATCAAGATAGTGTCTTTCCAATCTTCTTTAACAGTATCATCGGTGAATATTATTTCTATACATTTTAAAATTTATTATTTCCAATTTTTTTTATTGATTATGTGGGTACATGTGTTAATGATGTATTATAATTCATTAAAACAAAGTGTTAGGGTAGTATGATACTTTTCATATAAGCGGAGCGGATATATAAGACAGTGATTCACGCTAACTTTCTTTCCGTAGCCCATCATCAGAGCTGGGCAATACTTGAAAAATAAGTACTTTATTAGGCTTGCAAGTATTTTCAGTACTTCAAGTACTGTACTTGAAGTACTTTCTATTTATAGTACTTTGTACTTGACAAAGTAAGTCTATTCACATGTACTTGGTACTTAATACTTGGAAAATTACTTGAAGTTTGAAGTACAAAGACAAGTAAGTACTTGAAGTATTTTTAAATACTTGAAGAATTTTAAATTTACTTGAAGTATTTTAAATGTACATGAATTACTTTAAATGTACATGAAGTGCGATGAATAATTTAAAAGTTAAAATGTTATGAGAATTGTTTGTCTATCACTGATTCTTTTGCAGTGATGTGGTGTTATTCCTGTAGCACATAATTATGTGAATTTCAATTTTTTTAGCATAAATAAATAAATTCTCATTTGCATACCGCATATACATATACAACCGTATTTATAGTAACTGAGATAGACCTGGTTTAAACTAGGTCTAAGTAGACTAGTTTTAAACTAGGTCTAACTTAGACCACCCTGGACTTATTCCTAGTATATTTTAGACCCAGTTTAAACCTAGTCTACGTAGACCGAGTTTAGCCCTTGTATCCATCTGGACATGGTCTGCGATGAATATAAAGTAAGCTTCAGACATAAATATTCGAATATTTTCAAATGTCATTTAGTTATCAGTGTAAAAATTGATACTTAATATTATCTAAAATAAGTATAGTATGTGGCACAAGAATAGGTTTATAGAAGCATGTATTCATATGTACGAGTATACATGAGGAAAAATGGGAAGAATAAAATTTATAAATTAAAATATGAATATTTAATAAATAAAATTGCTCGAGGCTAACGGCGGTGCTGGTTTTGACAATATATTAGAACTTTTATTTATGTATGAAACTAATTGCAATTTACAGGAAACGTGTGAAATTAACTAAAAATCATTTATTTATACTCCAAATTTTGTCTAACACATTAATTTTTATAAATACCCTATCCGTTTTAACTATAGAGTGGTGGGAAGATAGGTGCAGTTTGATCTTGTTCTTTGATTGGATAATACCCCGATGTTATCCAATCAAACAACAAGATCACACTGGTGCTATCTTCGCATCACTCTATAGTTAAAACGGATAGGGTATAAATATATGTGAGGTTTGAAGTGTTTTCGTTTCCGGGCCTATTGAGATTTTGTCTAAATATGCTTCGTTACATATATCATTATTTAATTCAGTATTATCTTCATCTGAATCTCTGTCTCTCATTATATTTCCTAAAATTAAATACAATTTTCACTTGTACCAAATTTGCAGATATGATAAATGTTGCGCAAATATCCTGCATACCCTCAATTTTATTAATTTAATATCAAAATTGTCAATTTGACTATTAATAAAAAAAATTGTCTTACGAATGCATTTTTTTAAAACACACTATTTTTCGTTACAATGACGGGACTTTGATCTAGTACCTAGTTTAAACTAGGGGTACGCTCGGTCTAAATTTTAGACTAGGTTTAAACTAGGTCTAAGTCAATCGTTACTATGAATAAAAGAAAATCTTACACCTAAGATTGACCTGGTTTAAACCACGTCAGAATTACTATGAATACGGCTGAAAATGTTTTTATTACTTAACTACAGTGCTGGGACTTTGCCGTATCTGGCGATCGCATGACGTACAAATGACGTCATTTTAACATCTCGGTTCAGCTTCTCATATTACTTGGCGATCATATGACGTTAATTTTACGTCATGCGATCGCTAGGTGATACGGCAGCCCCAGCGAAGAACTCTTGTTTTAAATAACCCAATAAATCTTTTGTCAATAATCACCATTTAAGGTTCATATTAAAGAAAATATATAAATTATCTGAAAAAGTACTCACACCCAAATTTACAAGTACTTTTTCAAGTACTTGGTACTTTCAAGTACTTTAGAAACTAAAAAAGTACTTGTACTTCAAGTACATTTAGAAACATTAAGATACTTGGTACTTGTACTTCAAGTACTACTCTCCGGCACTTGCCCAGCTCTGCCCACCATTCGTGTCCCGGTCAGTACGATCACATATCAAAACATTGCATTTCTCGATCCGTTTGTCCTCGAAAGCACACCGTTGAAATCTGAATCATTCGACAGTGTGTGTTGTGTAAGCCTTTAAGCCGCTTTGTCTTAAAATGTTTAACTTATTAAATACTTAAACCCCAATTTACCAGTAGCTAAGAAACGTAAATTTAACCAGTAGCTATACTATACATTTTGACAGCAAACGCCAAAATATGATAATCTGATTATCTTCTTACCTTCTGTTTCCCATTCTGTTTTATCAACCTTGAATTCATCTTTTATGCCTTAATCACGTTATTTATTATTCTATTTTATGTGGATTTTGAAACGCTGAAATATAAGTAGAGTGTATGAATTAATAAGTGAAAAGCCGCAAGCAAAATTCTATTTTTAGAAATGCAAATAACATCCCTCAGCTTCTCAAGAGAACAGAAATTAAAAATAATATTACGTAAGCAACGTATTTTTCTTTTGAGTTGCTCTTTTCAGTGAATGTTTCGTTTTTAATATCACAAAGAGAACAAGATTAAAAATACGTTTTGTTTAATTCGCTCATAAATTTAATTAAACTGCCCTTTTTTTAAGTATGCGTATAGCGTAGGTACCTACTATAATACTGTAAATATTTATTATTGTACTGCTAGCTTGGTGAATTATTAAAAACTCAATAACATAGAGGTAGAATTACTTTTTCATTTCAATTTATTCAAGTATTTAATCAGTTCTTTATGCTGAATGCAACACGTGTGTAAAATAGTATTTTTTTCTCGTGCTACAATAGGGCTGTTGCAAGAATTTGTATATGCCTTCTAAGTATTAAATTTAAAAAGATATCGTTATTTAAATAGCCTCAAATTTGAAAATATCACCAAATATCCATTAGATATTTTACAATTAATTTTTGAAATTTGGATATTTTGAAAAAGTCACGTGATCTGAAACAAAACGTCATAATACATACATCTTCATCAGCTCCAATTGGTCCCTTTATAGTGTCAATTCTTTGTGTTTTGTTACAAGTGTTATGATAAGTATATTGTCAAAGTTGTCAAACAAGTGTCAAATTTTTTAGTTTGGTTCGTGTTAGATAAAAAATTCAATATAAAATACGTAATTTACAGTATCGTATTGTGCTTTCTTGCAAAATTGCTGCTAGGAGCAAACCTACTATTGAATTTATAAATATGCCAAAAGATGCGAAGATAAGAAAATTGTGGCTGGAAGTAGTAGGGCGAAGAGCTGATAGTTGGGGTTGTACATTTAATTTTACCTTTATTTTTTAACACCCTTTATTTCGGCAACAGTAAAACAGTCGTTTTCTGATATAAATTCAGCCACCATCCAGCTATCGACTTTCAGTAAACTGTCCGACTTAGGTTGAGTGTAGTCTGTATTAGCCATTATTACTTTATTACTCATTTACACTCATTTATAATGAAAAATGTCAACGTCAAATGTCAAATTAGAAGTTTGTTATTAACATGTGACAAACTAACGCGTACGTGTATTTATCTAAATAACAAAAATAAACGAAGGTGATGGAAAAACTGTTTTTCTGTTGGCTGTGAATGACGTAATGTATGTGCTTCTACGACACAGGAGTGGGGGATTGTTTTTCATGACTATTTTTATGCGAAACTTTTAATTTAATTATTTACGAAAATAACAACAAATTATTAAAAAATAATTATTAATAAACTTTCATTTTAAATACTTTTTGAAAATGTGAAACAGGCTCATTTCAAAAAACATCGCACTCGATCAAAAAAGTACCACTTTACACACTTGTTGCATAAATATTTTTTGTATCTAAAATCAAACTTCCATGTGAAACCTATGCTAGAGAATTCAAACTATGAACTCGCGCCAAAGGTAAATTCTAACCTCACTTTTTTAGAATGGAGAATTGGGAAATAATCGGACACGCAGTCTAATGTAAATAATTTATTTCCTGGCCTACGTTTCGACTGTTACTACAGTCTTCCTCAGGGCTAGTCTATTAAGTAAGAAAATATCGAAACTGAGGGATTCCAGCCTAATCCATATAAGAAAAATTTGTAAAAAAGGGGAAGTACATATATGCTTATTAATAAATATTAATAAATAAATAAAATGATCATTTTTACAACCTTGGTACACAAATTACTATTATTGGTTGAATGAGTGATATGTCATCCATTGTCTAGCTTTTGTCAATGTAACTCTGAAAATGGATTACATTTAGCCAGTATTCAACCAATGCGCAAAATTCAATTATTTAGTAGTTCGCATAGGATAGGAATAAATTTTCATCTGAATTTCACAGAGCATCTGTTGTCACGCTGAATTATAGTCACGATAATTCAATTCTGATAGTAAGAGTGTACCTATGCAGCATGCATATAGGCGATGTGCACATTTTGAGCGTCAGCGCCTCTAACGGCTGCATTGGCATTTTTTGTTACCGAATCAATTTTGACATTTCGAGAAAGTGATACAATTTACAATTTTATTTTGAGTTGTTGTTATTGTGTATGAATATTATACATCATATTATATTGAAATGAATAAAGAAAATATTTAAAATGTTATATATGTGATGTGACAATCAAAAATGTCAAAAAACCAGCGAAGTTACTGGGCAGAAAATATAAGTTTTCTGATTTCTGTAAACCACTTTATCATATTTAAATTTATATTATAATTTATAATATTAGTTAAATGTTACAAGATGCACAATACATGGAAATTGAGATTAGAAAATTCGGAAAACTTGAATGATTGGAAAGAAGAAAATTTCTAGATATCACGATATCAGTGTATGATGTTAGCATCTTTCTTTTATATTCGCAATAAATGAAGAAGATTCTGCATTGAAAATATACCAGGCTCTAAGTGAAATCAGTTGTACTAGCTCGGAAAAGAAAATACACGAAAAATACGAACCATGTGAATTTCTACCTTTAACATTAATATTACATGTACAAAATCTATAATAAATAGACGAATTATGTCAAAAATAGACTTCTATTTTATACAACTGCAAGTATTATACAATTTTAATACAATTTTCTACTTCTTGTATTATATTTTGTTCAAATATTAACTTAAGAAACATATTTTTATATAATTCATTATTGCAATCAGACGACTATTGTTGGAATTTTATTCATACGATAAGTATCCTTTACAATGAGAAAATATGTATACCTAAATTAATTTTTCATGTTAGTAGAAGAAAAAGTTAAACATCTTAAACATCTGTTCTTCAAATAATATTCTAGGAAATTTATACAATTTGATACTTCAATCGGTAATTTTGTGAGAATTATTACATCCCCCACTGCATCACATAATATTTGACATCCTATCATTCGCATTTATTGCAAATATTTTATAAAATAGAAATTGCAAAATTATTCTCACATAAAACATAACATTGCTAAAGGCGATTTCGGGCGACATAACCGTTCACTTCTTCGGATCGGTTAGTTGCGGTATGATATGGTTAATGGTGGCGCCAAAAATCGTTGGTTCACTTGTTGACACCGTGCTTGGTGGTTATGTATATTCTGCGACATTTAAAACTGTCAAAAATAGTGTCTGACAATTAAAATGCATTAACGGAGAAAGATAGTTTTTTCCATATTTGTCCAAAAAAGAGTCAACGAAAATAATGTCACCCTGTTTGACATAACACCACGACTCCGACTGTTTTGACTTTTGACATTTCAAAAAAAGACGATAAAAAGAGATAGAAATTGTGAACAGAGAGCTGACCCGACTCGCAAACCCGTTCAACTGTGAGCACTGATCCAAGCATACCGGGTATGTTGTTCCTAGCGCCCGAATGTATGAACGTACCTGAACGCAACATACCGCAAGTGAACGGTTGTCGCCCAAAATCGCCTTTAGTTTCAATGAGTAACCATTTTCTCATTTTTGTCCGCTGTCGGCGCTGACTACTTTTGTGCACAGCGCCTATACATATATTTGAATAGAATTATAGGTAAGGTAAACCTTTTTAAATTTATAAGAATATCTAATTTTGAAACCGTCGTGACTATGAATAAAGAAAAAGTAGATTCTAAAAGGATTTATTTCAATTTGAATGTGTCAATATACAGTGCATTTTTTGCAGTTTTCTTTTACAATTTAAATTCTTTTAAAGCTTTCAAGTGAATGCAAATAAAACCTAGTAGCACCTCTCAAATATCAAACAAAAAAGTGTAAAACAAACTCTCTTTCACATTCTATTCAGCGCAAGAAAATATTTAAACGAAAGGTATTCTGAAATTTTTTACACTGTTTTTCTTAGTTCAGTAAACTTGTGAATGAGAAAGTGATTGTAATTAAGTTCCAAATAAAAGAATAAACTTTCTTGTTTTTCTAAGACCTCGCAAAAAGTATTTTCATTTCATTACAGGAATTTCATTTTTCGCTGGTAGTAAAAAGTTAAGGTCTTTTTATATCCTTCTATAAGTTTTTTAATTCAAATTAAAAGCATAAAGCAATATAACCTTATAAAAACCACCTGGAAACTTCGAGAATGAAGAGTTTGCTAGTTTCGAAATTATAATCGGAGTTTGGAAAGTTTTTCTATTGGAAACTTCAAATCTTGGCGATAATTAAAATTAGTATAATACATTCCACAAAATAACGTGCAGCGTACAATCTTTTTTCATGGCAAATGGGTGAACATGACCTCGATTCTGAATCTTATTAGGTTAATCAGAGTTATATATTTCTAATTTATTAATGGAGAATATACCGGAAGTTCCATAAATACAATTTTCACACAATTCAATAATCAATATGTGTATCTGCAATAATAACCGAGAGAAAATATCGAATATCTCGAAAAAGAAAAGATATATCGACCTGTGGTTTTAAAAACTTAAATCTACACCCTTCAAACTACTTAAATACAAATTTTCAGAATTTTTAATTTTTTAAAAATTTCCACCCTTTTTTAAACCACACCATCCTCATACCCAAAAATGGGTGCGCGGTACACCTTCAACGACCTCACCAGTAAATTCCTCGTACCAAAAAACATAAGTATACCAATTTTTATCAAAATATTCCAACGGATACATTAATTATTAAACATTCCTTAAAATTGTCAGAAACTGAAAAAATCGCAAGGGGTACACCTTAGATTTTTTGCGATTTTTGGTCATTTTCAGACTTTTCCTTCTGGAGATTGTAATAGTTGTTCAAAAATTATGAAAATTGGTATGCTTATGTAATTTTGCTCGTAGAATCTAATGGTGATATCGCCAGCGGTGTATAATTGACCATTTTTGGGATATGACCCAAAAATGGGTATTTTTGAGCAAAGTTTTGAGGACGAATATCTCAGACACGAAAAGAGATATCGACCTGCGGTTTTAAAGTCTTAAATCTACACTCTTCAAACTACTTAAAAACAAATTTTCTGAATTTTTAATTTTTTAAAAATTTCGACCCTTTTTTAAATCACACCATCCTCATACCAAAAAATCTGATGTGGCCAACACCAAACCTCCCGCTATTTAATTTTTATTAATTTAAATATACATACTTACATATTTAGTTATTGCGGAAACTGTATTAAGAAAGTTTTTTTTTTTTGATTAACCATCCCAATTCAAAATGGGCTAAAGTTGTTTTTTCTGAAGATTCGTATCTACGTTACAATGAATTAAAAAAGACTACACTATGAGAAATATTCGTTTTCCGGGAATGGACTGTGTCATATTTTGAGTCAGAGCTCAACGTTTCGCCCGCAGTCATATGGGGCATCTTCAGGAGCAAGGGGGATAGTACTGTCTTAAACACGGTTAGCCGACGTGTCAACCACGCTAGAGGTCGAGTTTAAGCAACAAGGAGGGAGACTCAGTTTACAAGGTTACCCGACGTGTAAACCACACTAGAGGCCAAATAAACCAAGTGACGAAAAGAAGGCCGAGAAGACAGTTATATACTAATTTAAAGATACGGTAGATGAGCAGAGCTAATGAGGACCAATGGGAATCGAGATCGTAATGGTAGATTGGGCGTGTCGTGTTCCGAGAATCACCGGTTTCCACATGTGGCTCAAGAAATAGCCATCATACCGATTGATGTTATTCGGATGTTTCCATATTTCTAAAGTTTCCCTGTATTTACGTCTGTAAAACTCAGGGACAGGAGACTACACTATACCTAAAGATCGCTGCTAACATAACGTTATTATCAGCATTGTCTTACCTGGAACGGAATCCACAATGCCAGGAACATTCCTGTGGTGATAGCCAACGCTAGCCCGTATCTCGGTGGACATGCTCCATTGTGCTGTTGTTGAAGGGAATGTCGTACCTCTGATATGGCTCTGGCATGGCCTCTTGCTACCAAGTACACGTACCCGTAACAAGCGACCAGAACCAGGGCAGATGGTCCGTAGACGGCACAGAACATGAAAAGTTGCACTGGACGCGCGACCAACGAACCGAAGGAGCAGTCGCCTCCCCTAGAAGAAAGCAGAAAATACAAGATAATAATAGTGTAACATGGGACGCCCGCAGTCGCCGCCACTGTAAGCGAGTGTCTATTTATACCGGAGACGTAATCGCGCTAGTAGCCGGCCGATGTAAACAGACTGGTCGCGGCGTGTTTAATTACTTCCGGTCGTCTGAACCTTTTGTGTTCATTGTTATTATACCTTGTTCGAAGATATTTCGTTATGGCTTTAACTTACTAAGCCTGTGGTGAACCGCACACAGCAAGAGATTGTACCTGTTGGCGCTCAGGGTAGGATTGCAAAATATTTAAATTCGGAAATCTCTAATCTCTGTGCGCATTACGTATTTCAGATTTACTTGAAATAATAATGAATTCGCAAAATTAAATTGTCTTTGACTATTATTAGAAATATAAGATGAGAAGAATCGTCCTTGACCGGTATTAATACATATTAGGGAAAATAAGATACCAAAGTCATATCGTGCTGAAAATCGCCCGATAATATATTTGAACGAAATTTGGTTTGACAGCCACGACACATTACCAAACAGTTGGACAGACGGTACAAATGATTGTGCTATCGATGTTCCACCAGCACGAGGCAAGAGAATTAAAATACTTCATGCCGGATGTGACCAAGGATGGATAAAAGGTGCGCGATTTTTAGCTGGCCATAACGTTAAAAATTTGTGTTTGTATTATCATGGCAATATGTCCGCTGATATTTTTGAGACGTGATTTCGTGATAATTTACTGCCGAATTTGCCAAACACAGCGTTATTGTTATGGATAATGGCAGTTACCATTCGCGGCAAAGCGCGAAAATACCATCTAATTCCATGAAGAAGGCCGAGATTCAGGAATATTTAATTAACAACGATCTATACTTCGAAGAATCATACAATAAAAAACAATTGTTAGTTGTTGAAATTAAACCTCCTGTGAAACAGTATGTGTGTGACAATTTAGCAAAACAATTTGGACACGATGTACTTCGATTGCCTCCTTATTAATGTATTTTTAATCAAATTGACTTAATTTGGGGGCAATTGAAATGCAATATAAGACGGAACAATACAACAATAATTCTCTGTTTCATTATTAAAAATAAAATTAAATTGGGAAATATTGAATACATACCTGTCCTTTCACCCCTATAAATCAAGCTTAAATCCCTAACAATAGACCCGCTGAGAGCCATAACGAAATATCTTCGAACAAGCCATACGTGTTCGAATATTCTAGACTGTTCTAGAAAATAATGGCTTTTTTTTTCTTTTTTTACCTTCCGTCACCTTTAGGTAAGGAAGATATTGTCTTTGGTCAAAAAATTCGGTGGTGAGTTTTTGATGAATAAGCACGTTTTAGGGTCACTAGAATACGATTGTACTATTTTTACGATGATGTCTGTATGTGTGTGTGTGTGTATGTATGTATGTGTGTCCGTGTGTGTGTGTGTGTGTGTGTGTGTGTGTGTGTGTGTGTGTGTGTGTGTGTGTGTGTGTGTAACAAAATTTTCGTCTACGATAACTTCCATACTACAATTCTAAAAATTATAATTCTTTCGTATTTCTCTTCGTTACATCCATGCGAAGAGCTGATTAGATTTTGGTTAGAATTGGACAACCGGAAGTACCCTCAATTGAAGATTTTAACAGTTTTTCTTGAAAAAACTATGTTAAATATCATTTTTTCACAATTAATGTTATTATAAATATTAAAGAATATTTTATTTTCTATACGATTTGACTGCATTTTATACCTAATATTAAATGGATATAGAGTTAAAAAATCTGATGTGGCCAACACATAACCTCTCGCCAGATATTTTACCTGGTTGTACGCATAAAACGAAAAATATTTTTAATACAAATACATATATTCATGTCTCACTACAAAATAATTCTCACATATATTTGCAAAATCTATGGGATATTTTAAAATAAATTGTGTACAATACTTACATTTTCTTTATATTCAATATCCTGAAATTTTCTTTTTCTACTTTCCTTTTCTTTTTCTTTATATTCGTCATTTTTTCGCAAATTCCTTTTATATTCTTTTTTACGTATATCTTTTGCGTTGTTGAATTTTTTTTATTTTCATAATCTTCATAATAATATACAAATATTTTTGACAGAGGCATACAAATATTTTTGACAGTGACATTTATATGTCAATTAGAAACATTTGAATTTCTTGCCTTGTAGTAGTTTGATCTGAGATTTTTTACATCAAATTATTTTATATGCCTTTCTTTATCTCTAAATCTATAGAAGATATAATAATGAATTTATATTTATCGAATAAAGAATTTAACGTTCTTTAATATAAGTATTTACATAAATTTTCGATAAATAATATTTAGACGATTTTTTTCTTGTAACTACTACTTCCGGTTGTCCAATTGTTACCAAAACTGACTGGACTCTTCCCATTATTGTTAGATTGAGGAATCCGTAGTTAAAAATGTCTTAAGTCTCATAGTATTTGAGATATAGTGAATCCAACATCCACACACACACACACACATCCCACACACACACACACACACACACACACACACACACACACACACACACACACACACACACACACACACACACACACACACACACATACGGACATCATCGTAAAAATGTTATAATCGGATACTAGGGACCTTAAAACGTGCTAATTCATTAAAATCTGGATATGCGATTTTTAGCATGAATACAATACCTCTCTTAGCGAGAGGTAAAAATTATAAAGAAATTAAATTTCATAAAGTAGCCATAGCTGATGAAACAGCTACTATATTAAGAAAATTTTGATTGAAAGATGTCAGTGTCAAGTGAAATTGACATAGTGTGTTTGTCTTATAATTTTACTGGAAATAGAAATAGGATCTTTTACTTTCTGTATGGAATTTGTATAAAATACATGCAACTGCTTTAAGGTAATGTACAAGAAATAATAATAATAATATTAAATCTTTTATTTCTGCAGATACATTACACTGTATATAGAAAACATCACAAAATAATAATTTTCTGTATGAAATTTGCATAAAATACATGCAACTGCCGGAAGGTAATGTACAAGAAATAGAATATTTAATTTAGCAAGGAACTTTCCGTATGAAATTTGTACAAAATGCATAGAACTGACGGAAGGTAATGTGCTGGCCACATCAGATTTTTTCTTTTGTTCCATAGAAAACCTTTCGATCCTACATAAAGAAAAGAAAGGTTTACGGCTTACTTTCTTAGAATCTTTCGAAATCAAGAAAGCCCTAAACGCAGGCACCAATTTAATGAATGAGCACTTGGAAATAATAAATTCTCCATTTACAGACTTAGTTATTAAGGAAATTCCCTAATCCCATCCCACACTAATAGTTTATTGAACCGTCTATATATACTTTGAAAATCTTGTTTTGTAAATCAGTTCATACCTTCTGATGAAGGCGTAACTGCCGAAATTACGTAATAAAGGGATTTTATTAAAATTTGTGAAACAATACCTAGTGTCTTTATTTCCTTTCACAATTAATAATATCAGAGATAACTACATTTATGTATAAAATATCATTTCTTGAGGGTAGCAATCAAACTCTTTATTTGTCTATCCTCTTGCAGTCCACCGTAGCAATAACACAATACTCTTGTTTCACTAGATTTGCTTTTACGATATCGTCCTTTGGTTCGATGCAACAAAACGTTTCTATTGTCCTTACGACCCAGGATACGGATAAAATCCTTTGATAGGGCGTTTTTATGTGGAGTATACCTGTGTTGCTATACAAAACAAATGAATAAAAGCGGTTTTATTGTTGTTTTATTTATATATTGTCCGTGGCACAGAAGGCGGTGACTGATAAATGAAAAACAGTCTGGGAATTAACATATTTGGAATTAGTTTTTCTTTTTTGTTCCTAATGAAGGAAGATGTCATTGCATAAAAATAGATATTATGAAAACTTTTAATAACCTGAGGGCGGAACAAAGAAAAGTTGAAATAAAGATTTAAAAATAAATATGAATGAGAAGCTATTTACTTACATAGTATCTACCATGACAAGCTTACGACCTACGACACTACGAGATCTTTATTTTAAAAATTATTAAATTTTACTAAATTTAGCATTTAAACTTAAATAATTTCAAAGCAGACAGTTTCGATTTAATCGGTACTCCCCAACCTTTTTTATAGAGTTTTCCATTTATTTATACATTTAGCATTGCACTTAGTGCAACTAATGACGTCATGCCAGACATTAGTTATTGTTACAACACATGCTAGGGCATTTTAAATGAAACATATTACAAAAATCCTACACTACAATTCTAAAAATTATAATTCTTGCATATTTCTCTTCGTTACATCCATGTGAAGAGCTGATTAGATTTTGGTTAGAATAGGACAACCGGAAGTACCTTCATTTGAAGATTTTAACAGTATTTCTTGAAAAAACTATGTTAAATATCATTTTTTCACATTTAATGTTATTATAAATATTAAAGAATATTTTATTCTCTATACGATTTGACTGCATTTTATTCTTTATATTAAATGGATATAGAGTTAAAAAATTATAAAGAAATTAAATTTCATAAAGTAGTCATAGCTATGGAAACAGCTACTATATTAAGAAAATTTTGTTTGAAAGATGTCAGTGTCAAGTGAAATTGATATAGTGTGTTTGTCTTATAATTTTACTGGAAATATAGGATCTTTTGCTATAAATTTTCTGTATTGAATTTTGCATAAAATACATGCAACTGCCGGAAGGTGAAGTAAAAGAAATATAATCTTTAGCAAGGAACTTTCTGTATTAAATTTGTACAAAATACATAGAACTGACAGAAGGTAATGTGCTGGCCACATCAGATTTTTTTAAATGTACCGGCAGTCCCGTCGTTTTGGTTAAAATAACGTATTTGTCCCGTTCTAGAAGATTTCTCTCCTTTTTAAAGATTTTTCTATTTTGCGTCTATAACAAACCTATTGCAACACCCAAAACAGTTCGTTATAATAGCTCGTTCGAGTGCTGTAACAGATTAGTATAATTTACTTTGTAAGGTTGGTAAATGTAAAAAAAATCAATTGTTAAATCTCGCTAAATAAAGGAAAATAAACGATTGTTAAGAAGTTTATTTTTATATAATTTTGAAGTTAAAAGTTAGAATAAGAAGCAGAGAAGAAATAGAGTACCTAGTAAAGTTAGAAAGGAATAGTTATTAATGTTTCGTTTAATGAATAGAGGATCCAGCCATTTAGCGTTAGTTGACTTCTCTAATAATATTTATACATTTATTGTGAACAGAATATAGTAAATTTTGCGACCACACCAAAGAAAATAAAAATATACTATATCCATTTCAGTATCAAAGAACATGAATGCTAACATCTTGTTTTCTCGATTATTTCAGCTTCGTTTTGTCTTCAGTTTTCACCAACTAAAACAAAACGAAATAAAGAAAAGCAAACATATCTTCGGATATTACACATATTTCCATCGGACAAGACAAGATATATTTATTTAAGAGGTTATTGAACTTTCCGTACCTGTATCATATAATGTCGTGTTTACGATAACGCAGAATGCACAAATAAGCAATAAATGGTGAAAATCGATTATCCTACTTTCGGAATTGTATCAGTTTATATCATTACATACAGAATTAAATGGAAGTACTTCTACGGATTCAAAATACAAATATGGAAAAGCTTTTAGAATAAATGGATATAAAAACGTAGTTTCGTTGTTATTTAGTTTTTATTTTTAAACTAAATACACGAAAATGTCATCATTTATTACGGTTTATTAATTTAATCTTTTTTACATTACAAAAATTAGATCTAAAAATTGTACTACCGAGAATAGTTCTGACAAATTTTAAAAATATATACGAGTATGTAAATGTATTTTCAACTTGTAACTGGCAATAATTTTTGTTTGACATGCTTTGTATAAGAACTGTAGCTTTTTAAAACAAACTAATTACGCCATGATGCAAAATATTGTAACAAAATAAAAATCAATATGTTCTCTGGAAAGAAAATGTTGAAAGTCCAAATAGATGTGAAACGCTTTTTTTGCATTGGTGTACAATTTATATTCGGTATATTGAATATCAAAATACCAATTACCTTAATGATAAACATGAATGTATTTTTTCATTGTAAAAGTATCAAATACTTATTATCTGCCGCGACGCTAATGATGATATTATATTGTGTCAAATCGGAAGTATTTCTCATTGGTCCACCTCAAATTTCTTCAGCTGCTACTCGTATATGAAAAGACTTAAACATCCAATTATTGCAGATTTGGGTTCCAGGCAGTAAAAAATATGGCGTTCTACTTAAAATATTGTGTTATCAACTTTCAGTAGACGGAATACTACATAAAAAAGCTTTATTTTAAACGAAGAATTTATTTAAATAATAAAAAGTTAAGAATCATTAAAAACTTAAGTTTTTTTAAAAAATTTGTTCTACTGTATCTATACGTTGAAGATTTTTAATTTAAGGTAGTGTAAACAAAAGTTTTCTTTATAACGCTTTGTTTGCAGATTATAGGAATTCGATTCCACTCGCGAGTTATAGAGTGATAAAGATATGGCCGTTTTTAGACAAAAAATAAAAAAGTTAAATTTAAAATAATAGTGTCTTCCACTTATACAGGGTATTAATACTAAGTCGTCACACCGGAAAATGGTAGAACTCATTAAAACAAATAACTTTTCTTAGTACCAATTTTTGATTTGGTGCCCCGGTTCGTAGTTATTGATATCAATAATATAATTTCTTATAGAACATTAAAATTTATCTACATGATATTTATTTATTTAATTTTTATTTTATTCTCTAGTGATACAATAGTATATTAAAGATCGAATGTCATAAGAAATTGTCCTATTATTTTGTGAGAAACCTTTTGAACAAACGACAATTATGAAATGAGTTCTTTATACTATTTATTTTCTATTTTGCGCTTTTATGCCCTTTTTAATTAATAACTCGTAGTTTCAAAATTTTGGGAATTTTGTGTCAGTTAGTGATACTAATGTGACGTTGGATTTACATGACGTTCTTCCTAATGGCCTAATGAAAGCTACCACCAGGATATCATCCAAAACGGTGATGCACCCGAGGCGAGACGAGACGAGAAATATAAAATATCGATCTCGTCTCGTTTTCGGATCTTGTAATCTCGATCTCGCTTTCACACATTTTTCTGGGTCTCGTCTCGTTCTCGCACGAGAGTCTCGCTATAAAAATAAGCGCTTGCGCACTACGTATTTATGTAACAGTTAAACTACAAGAGACAAGTTCGCATCAATCCTACCGTCTTCGTCTTTCGTGTATTTGCAGTCGTATAACTATAATAGAGAGACGAACACTAAATTCTGGTCACCAAAATATTTCAATACGAACAGAATGTTCATTTATTTAATTGTAGATTTAATAATATATTGATTAATTTTCCTAGATTCATTCTTGTAATCAATAGGTTATAATATAAATCGTTTGTTGTAATCAACAATTTTATAACAAATTTCAGAATTGTATATGCATTTGATTCTTTGCAAAATGATAATAGGTATTTAAATATTGGGGGATTCATTCTTGTAATCAATATTCTTGAGTTATAATCAATATATTCATTGTTGTAATCAATATTTTCATAGTTATTATTTCAATATAACAATACTAGAATAATAACGAACCGATTGATACGACAATTATTTTACTTAAATTAAAAAATATATTGTTCACTTCTACACGTTAATTTTTATAATAATTTTGTCTTTACGAATAAGACCATTTTATAAAAATTTGCTATTATTTACTTCAAACGACAAACAACGCCCCTCAAATTCAGGCGCCTTTGTGCGGGGCACAACCTGCCCACCCGCACGGCGCGGCCCTGTTCACGTGTTTTCTGCACGAATTGGCGTTGACTCCATTCCTTGTACGGTGCATTTTTCATTGAATTTATGAATCAAAACTATAAAGTTTCAAATAATTTTTATTGCGAGACTCTCGCAGTTGTTATATCGATCTCACCTCGAATCTTAAACTGCAATCTCGCTCTCGTTTTCGTCTCGCATAATGGAACGCGATAAGACGAGTGCGAGAGTACTCTCGCCTCGTCGTGCATCACTAACTATTTAGAAAACTTCTAACATTCTAATTTGAGTGTATGTCTGCGGTGAACCCCCAAACAATAACTCAGTGGTCACAAAAGCACGTGTGAGTGGTATAATGCGTCTCAGTTTAAGTAACATGTGGTCGCAAATAAATAGATACGAATTCGTGGCCACTACGGTGGCTGAGGTTCACCAGGAAGAACCGCAAAGTCCACTATAGTGGCCAGGCCCGGATTAGCATATCTTTACGCTCTAGGCCAAAATTCATGACTGCACCGCCCTCTCTCTCTCTCAATATATACCGAGTTTTATAATACTTGATTTCATTAAATTCTTGTTCTATATCGGTGTCATTGTGAGTCTATAAACGCACTAAAAACATGTTAAGAAGATCTATAAACGTACTGTTTTCCGAGCTTTTCGTTTTCTAGAGGTGGTGGTATGACTTACTGCTTTTAAAACTGATACATAAATGACATATCAACATCAAATTGCTGACAGTCAAAGAATTTTCATCCCTGAAGTTCAATTTGTTAGAAGTTTACAAGTCGCATTTATTAAAAATCTAATAGAAGCGGCTCGTTTTCCAAAGTTGAACTCGCAGGTTAACAGATTGCCTTATGAAATTTGTTTTCAATATACCTACTATTATCAGTCATGAAAGCTACATTTACCATCTTTTTATAACTAGCTAAAGATTACCACTTTTATTTTGCTTCTCTATCTCTCAAAACAATAATTCTGGACTTATTAGATGCAGTTTTTAATTCTGAACAGTTTTACAGTCTTGAAAATTTTACCATGTATTTGCTAAGATATATAAGTAGACACCCGGTATATAAATATTAGAATTATTTAAAATCTTCGACAACTGGCATAGCTCAACAGGGTTTACCAATCACTCTACTATACTTATTTTGTATAATTAAAGCAGATGTGACTGTTTACATCGTCTAGTAGAGTTGGTGCCAAATATCATGAGATATGAAATGCGCAGTTCAAGAAGAGAGACAGCTAGAGAAAGATCAGGCAATAGGGGAGAGAGAAAGAGAAAGATAGAGTTTTGCTTTCTGCGCAACAGCTCTTGAGTTTTGGCACGGCTATAACTGCAGGCACTTCTCTCTTTCCGTTTTCTCATTTATCCAACTACTCGATGTGCGCCCCCTCCGTGCCTGCGCCCTAGGCCATGGCCTAGGTTGGCCTTATGGATAATCCGGGCATGATAGTGGCCCTTGATACCAAACATGTTAATCATGTTCACTTTGATCACTTAAATGCGAATCACAAGTCGAAAGAACACGGCTATACTAGCTGGACATGGTATCTTAATAAATTGTTATCTTAAGCCTTAGGTACAAATCATTATGCATTAAGTATGTGGAAACCAGGCTTTTAACAAGTTACATTCCACCACAATAACAAAAATCGGAAACCCAAATAAACTCTAAAACACTTCATCAAGATTTAACACAAACACTTGAAATCCAATTTCGGTTACAGTCGCTATCCAAATACCAAATACCGCAAATCCGTTGTTGTTGAATAATTAATTTCGGGCATTTGTTTCTCCGGTGGCTCATCTGTTTGCTGCGATCGATACTTTGCCGTGAAACTGAGTGTAATGGCTCGTGAAATATACTGAATGTACAGCATAAACTGCCGCGACTCGAATGTGATGTAGTGATGTAGGGATTGGATTCCCGCCAAATCGCGATCGACAAACGACGAGAGGCTACGTGTTGCAGTTGTTACGGAATTTTATTTTTAGCGGGATATGTAGATTTGGATTTTTATTTTTGTTTTATTGAAATATGGATGGTATTTTTATTTATTACAATAATGTATTGGATATCGAATATCTCAATAAAACATATTGAAACCTTATACAGGGTGTTAATACTAAGTCGTTATACCCGAAAATAGTAGATAGAACTCATTAAAACAAACAACTTTTCTTAGTTCAAATTTTTGATTTGGAGCCCCAGTTCATAGTTATTGGCGTTCTCTTGTTTTTCGAAAAATCGTCATAACTCCCTTAATTTAAGGAATATTTAAAAAATACAAAAACTTTCAGCATTTGCTTTCGGTTTTCTAAAACACTTGTATTTACAATTATTTTCTATTTCATCAAATAACAAAATGGCGACCAATCAAAAATTTCAAAACAAGATATTTTGAAAACCACCCCATCGATTTTCGAAAATAAAACATTTTTAAAATCCATAAACTTTCTATTACAATATTTGTCTGAAACATTTTTTCTATCTGTCCAAAAAAAGTTTTTATTCAAATTGAATTGCAAGATAAATTTTAACAATCATTTAAAACAAATTAGGCTTGCTGCCATTAAACAAGAAAAACAAGAAACAATCAAGAAAAATAAAACAATAAACAATGAAACAACAAGGATGGGACTAAATATGATTTTCAAAGTGGCCACCATTCGCAGCAACGCAAGCCCGGCAGCGTGCTTTGATGTTGGTGGAGACCTTCGCAAGGACTGCCTGCTTCTCATTTATATCTTCTGCTGCATCCACGATTCTAGCCACTAGTTCTAACTCTGTGTTCACCGGTGTCTCGTAAACAGAGGTCTTCATCTGACTCCAAAAAAAGAAATTTAGTGGAGTTAGGTCGGGGCTCCGGGCTGGTCACGCAACTGGACCTCTCCTCCCAATCATCCTTCGCCACATATTCCTGTCT